>JAIUCT010000007.1:8073671-8114405 GCA_021307375.1 Tetraneura akinire
TAATAATAATAATAATAATAATAATAATAATAATAATAATAATAATATTAAGACGTGTGAAAAAGTATATTATGTTATAAATTTATAATAATAAATTATACGTTCAACGTTGATAATATAATATTATAAGTAGGTATTATATAGGCGTAGAATGTAAATTATAATTTATTGATGGTTTTTTCTATTAATATACACTTTGTATATTAAATAAGACGATTGATGAGAGGAAAAATAAAATAACCAAACCAACAGTCGGCGGTCGTATATTATTATAATGTAATAATGCGTTTTACTATTACAATATGCGTCGGACAAAAGACGCATGCACCCACGGGTACTTGTTGATTCGTAGTTAATTATATTTGTATTGTGGCGGAACATAATGGAGTACGCGTTTTTATATCATTGTGTATATACCCATCGTCTATTTTACCCGATGAGGAGCGTTCTATAATTTCGGTTTGAAGTTGAACCATGACTTCGGTATAACAACGACGACGACAAATATAATAAAACGCACATACTTGTACCTGTAGGGTTTTGTATGATTAGACAATATAAAGGGGAAGTGAGAATAACCCCTTAGTTATAATAGAAAAACAATAGCCACAGTTTTGAATGCAATCAGGTAAGAGGAAACCCTTCCATTCTTACTACTTCATTTCTTACTTCTAACTGATCAGCCTACGTATATTATATTATATTATATTATGACTCAAAGAAACGGTCGATTTAATTTCATATGATATTACATAGTTACATCAAATATTAATATTGTGTCAAAGGGTATAGATTGTATATATTGTTAAAAAAAAAAATAAATAATATATCAATTCTAATAATACATTCTAGTTGAATATTTAATATTTATTTTATGTTTTATATAATGCCAATTAAACATGTAAACTACAAAATGTTTTCACAAGTGTAATTATCCTATTCTCGCTGTTTATAAAAATTAATGAGAAGATTTTTGACATGAAATGTTTGTGCATCGTATAGTTATTTGATTTTGGGATCATGTGTTCTTTGCCACTTCTTACGAAATATTAGTTTGATTTCAATTTCGATAATAATTTCATTAGGTATTGTTGTTGCCGTGTATGATTGGTATTTTGCATGAGAGCATTCTGCGAGCACTGATTGGATGGTATGTGTTAGTTTTTTAATATGATCTTAAATATCAATAGAGGATGAAATTTGTGGTATATTGATGGGACGGGAAATTTCAGATTCAAATCGTTATCGGCATGTACATTTCCCTTATATAGTGTGCTTTCCCCACGCATAACGTCATCACACGATGAGTGTCTACTTGGTTTAGACGTTTAGTTATCTATTATTAATTATTATGGTATCTAATTATTTTAACAAATTATTTTGTAATGAATTTAAATTCCAATTTAAAAGATTATTCTTATTTTTTGACATTTCTATAGCTTATCGTACAACTAATTATTGATTATTTGAGACTTGTTTTAATTATCAATAGTTATTATCAAATTATAAGATATACTACTTACTATAGTTATGAAAATGTAACCTCTATAGTTTGTGGATTTTATGTTTATATATATATTGTATATAAAATGTACAGTGGTGGTCAAACAGGGTGCTATAGTATAGGTACATTTATTTTTAAGAAGTATCAATTCAATTTATTTGTTTATTACCTTGAAATAATTTTAAAAATATTATTCATCTATTTTAAAGAAATTAACATTATTATAATAATAAAATACAAATGTTATAGTCTGTGTCGTTATATACTTAAAATTATTGTGTTAATTTAGTAATAATACTAAAAAAATATAGTAAAAACAACTTGTATACATAAATTTATTAATTAATTATTAGTTATTACTGTGCGATTAATATTGTTACTCAAGATTTATACCATATATTAATATAGATAATTAACAACTTTATCGTAATAATTCGACATCCAATTAATGTTTCTCTGAATATTTTCTATTGTCTGATTTATGGATAACTTAGCAGTTTTTAAGTAATTTGTGTTCTTATTAACAAACCTTTGCATCTGTAATAAACGTAATTAATTATATTTTTTCTTTTTTTATCGAAAATATTTTAATAATACTTCATTTAGTTCTTCTTTCGTTTTCATTGAATCCCCTATCGTTGATACATAATAACCAATATTATCACTATTCAATAAATGGTCTCTAAATGACAAAAATACATTTACGAGGAACAGTTAACTTAAAATTAAACGAAAAGAAAATGTTTAATATAATATTATAAATTACAATAAAAAGTAAAATATAGAATGAAAATAAACAATGAATAGGTACGTACAGTTTATATATATCTGCAATTCTTAACAACAAAAAGTTTTTAGCTACATTATATCCAGCATCGCTATATAATGATACACTTCTAAAGACTGTGAGTGCATAATATGAGGGAATACTAGCATTATTACCTACCGTCCAATTCAATAATCTATATAATAATTAATATTTTAGTCAAATATTTATTTTCCCTGTCGTAAAATTATGTTAACCTGTTCAATAATATAGTATCCTCGGAACAGGCTAATGAATTGAGAAACATATTTTTCGTCTCCTCTATGTTAGTATGTTGATAACGTTCCAATAAAAAGTTCCAACTCTTAACATCGCCGTATTTAATCCCTTGACAGAGAATGATGTCTGCTACTTGTTTAGGAACTCTAAAAATATTATATTTTGACAATATATTGATATATTCTTTTATTTTATACTTTAGTTTAATTAAATCGATACTCACATGGTAGTATAACTACTATCCGGGTTAGGCGAACTCATCCATTCATGAAATATACTTTTGCTTTGTTTAACGCAGTTTGGTAGAGACTGATAACACGCATTGCTAATCACTAAATATTTAAAACGTATTTCTTCGAGTCCTATGGGTTCAACTCTCATGTCTTGGAATTTTTTGTAAATTTGTTTCAACATACGTTGCATAAATTTCTAAAGGTAACAGAATATTATTTTTTTTTTTTTTTTGTAATAATATGTTACACTACTTAGTACTTAGAGTAACTAAATGTCATGTATACTAATGTAATATAAGAATATGACGTATATACGTATAATACGTTATATAACAGTATATGTATTACTCACATATCAACGTGATTTATTAAATGGATCTACTCAGTTTTGTGGAGATACAAACTTTTTTTGTTAAATAATTATAATACCTTTTCTTATTTAGCTATAAGGACATTTATTGCTGTAAAATAATTTTTTTGCATTTTGTACAACTTATTTTGAATTTTATTAATGAACATTTTTCTTTAAAGAGCTCTTACGTTTTAAACATACATATATGTATAAATGAGTATTATCATGGAAACATATCCATGAGGTAAGGACGTTAGGTTAATACATTATTATTATTTTATGTTATACGTAGGTATAAATTTTGTTTTTATAATTATTTGAAAACACGTATTAAATTTATTTATGAAATTTATTGAATTATGGCTTATTGGCAGGGCTTAAATCAGGAAAAAAATTTGCGTTTAACGTTATATAAAATTTAAACGTTATTTATTTTTTACGTTAAAACGTTAATAGAATTTAAACGTTATTTAATTTTTACGTTAAAACGTTATATAGAATTTAAACGTTATTCAAAGTTAATGATTAACGTTATTGATATTTCGTTATTTATTTTTTTGGTTCACTGTTTAATATATAATTGATATATTAATTTTTAGTTTTATTTCAATTAAATATTACATTCACATATTATTTATTAGTGTAAAATATAAATAACGTGTGTCTCTAAATTCTCGGCATGACATCCACTATGTATAGGATGGGGACAATTAATTATTTGGCACGTGCTTTCGTTTTTGTCTAAATTGTACACAAAGTACATCTGTTGTACAGGATTAGTACTTGTTCTACCCATACCTATCCAGTCAATTATCACTTTTTTAAATTGTAAATTTGTAAAATAAGTATTAATATATAAAAATTGAAATCAGGAATCACACGTTTACGCGTTACACCATACACTACAATCAGTGGCGGATCTACGGGGGGGATATGGGGGTTATATCCCCCCCGTAGACCTTACCTAACCAGTAGTTAAAATAAAGAATTAGGTATTTTATAATTTATACGAAATTCTTGTGAATTGTGATTATATTTTTGTAATATAAAATATGAAAAATAATAAAAAAATTTTTTCTATTATTACATAATATTTATTACATACTACTCAGTCTACTCCTATGTTATTTTCAGAAATTTACTCTATGATTATGGTAGTAGCGTTATCAGTGAAATTATAAAATGTAAAATACTAAAATAGTAAAATGCACAGACCTGATTTAGGTATAATAAACAACAAACATATTAGTATATTTATATATTATATTACAGTTGTTGCCAGTTAGATTGGCACGGCGCGCGGCGGTGGCGCTTTTCAGTAATATTATTATATCCCAAACTGGTATGGTTGTTTACTTTAAATTTATAAAAAAAAACAAGGAAAATTTTATAAGCAATCACCGTCCATATTTAATATCTGCATAGCGTGGTTGTCAGTTATTCTTATTGTTATTACTATTCACTTATGAATAAAGTCAATGGTTATTACTTTATTAATCATGGATCCTGTTTCTAATAAAAAAAAACAAAAAGTAATACTTCTATTTTAGAATATTTTAAAAGAAAATCTATAGAAAATCCATCTGAAAATAATGATATTCAAGAAGGTAATAAAATAAAAATTTGTGTAACTGAAGAACTCTTATTACAATCAAATGTAAATGAAATATTACCAGATATAGTAATAGATATAATGGCACAGACTTCACAAAAATTAAATTTCATATTATAATATTATATACATTATTTATCTTAAATTCTTAACTAATAATGTGTTCATACTTATAAATATGTATATATAATTTTATATCCCCCCCCGTGAAAAAATCCTATATCCGCCACTGACTACAATCTACAGATGTACAAATAACGATTACACTCGTCACTTATATTACTGCAGTACAACACACGAAACTCGCAAAGTCACAAACACGTTTGAGCGTTAAAGTGCTGACATAATAAAATCATGTACAACAACGAAGTAAATATACTTATTGAAAATGATAATACAACATAAATTATAAATACTAGTAAATTACAACAATACGAATTATAAATATAAATTATTTATACACTATACTGAAAACAACACATATTATTATATTGTGTTGTTGTCTCCATTTTGGTCATTATTATATTATTACAAGATAACCCACCATCAACGATTGAATTTTTGGAAATAAAATCTAAACATAGCTTTGAAAGACTGAAAATAAAAATTATAATGTATAAAAATTCTAAGAAATTAATTTTAAATATAGTGTCTAACTTGGGAAATGGAAAATAATTTTATTTATATATAATTTTTTTTATATCAAAATATATTTTTCCATCATAAACATAAAACGCAATAATATTATTACGTTAATGATAATTGATTATTGTTTATTGATACCTTTTTTATGTTTAATGATATGTTTTGTTTTTCGATATGTTTTTAATTTTGTTTTTTGTTTTTCGTTTATCGATTACGTTTAATCATGTTTTTTCGTTTTAAACGTTATAATTATAACGTTTTAAATAACGTTTTTAAGCCCTGCTTATTGGTTATTATTTTATTACAATATTTAAGTGACGAATTACAATATTTTAATATTTACACACTATTTATTTATAAAACGTTTACTTTCTATATTTACAACTTAACGTAAAAGGTAAAATACAATAACAAATAATTAAATATTATTAAATTAAATATGAAATTATATACCTTATTCGTAAGACCAGATACTACTTTGGAAAGGTTACAGGTTTAAAGTGGATAGTGTTGAATTTTGATTAAAATTTAATGAAATCTACGATAAATAATTACGTTGACGAAAACAATTTTCAGTGAAGTTTATTAGACAATAATATATTATACATTGATTAAAAAAATTTTTATTACTTACTACAATTTATACGAAATACGAGTATGTTACCTACTTATTATACCAGGTATACGAATTTACCAAATAATATATACCATGGCCGTATGTAACATTAATATTCAGGGGGTTTTCGTTTTCATGAAAACATTAATTGTAGTTTTAGATTCTGAGCGAAGCGAAGAATGTATTGGTTTTACAATGATGTGTGATTATTTATTTATTTTTTTTTTTTTTATGTCTGTGTACAAAAATACTACCCGAAATAATGCTCCGATTTTCACGAATAGGGTATGTTTCGGGTAGCAAAGTGGACGTACTTGGTACTTTACTTAAGTCATTTTTTGAATTTCTCAAAATTGACGCTATGCGGTAGAAAAAACGGCGAAAAAATGACGAAAAAACTGCATTTTTCGCGAAAAATGAAATTTCGACGAATTCGATTTCTATATTTCACGATAACTCAGGCAATTTTTAAGATAGAGACCTGAAATTTTTTTTGGATGTTCACATAGCTACTATATATATGTGGTATAATTTTGGAACCGTTACATTAATTTTTCTCCAAAATATAGGACTTTGAATATTTCGTAAAATTCACGTTTTTACGTATATAATGTGTGATAAAATTTCTCAAAATTGACTATAAGCGGTAGAAAAAACGAAATTTTGACGAATTCAATTTCTATATTTCACGATAACTCGGGCAATTTTTAAGTTAGAGACTTGAAAATTTTTTTGGGTGTTCACATAGCTATTATATATATGTGATAAAATTTTGGAACCGTTTTTAAATTTTTTTACTAAATATAGGACTTATAGCTGTTTAAGTTGATATTTTTAGTTCAAATGAAAATTATAATCTGACTGAACTTCGCTCAAAATCGTTTTTTCGAATGCAATGGTTTATCATTGCATTCAAATTCTAAGTAAAATTAAACGCTATGATCCGCACACCTGTATCCTGTGCGGCAGAAGTATCAGCTCATCTTTTTATAATTAAACATACTTGTATATTGAAATATGATATATTTAATATTTACGTATATTTTACTAGTATATATTCTTATATAGGTATTACGGTATACCTATATTTATATTAATATTATATAAATAATATTATAATATACATCATAGGTCATATCATAATAAAATGTGATTTATTAAATAAAATAAACTTTTTCTTATTAAAATAATAATTTATTATTAGAAACATGGTATTTAATAATTTTTATTTTTATTTTATAATTATATAATTTTGATAAAAAAAATATTTAATTAATATATACTTTATTTTTTACATTTTTAAATTTTTTTTAAATTTTTTAAATGAATTTACTTAATATTATAATAATAATTTTCTGGATGATTTTGAAAATGTAGTTAATACCTATTCTATTATTTGTTATTAATATTAAACTCGTATCTCTACTTCTCAAATAATATAAAATATATCGATAAAAGTATAACGGAAATAAAATTTTATTTCGTTTCAATTTTGATTTACAGTATAATATGACACGCAGATGTCAATGATAGAACCTATTATGATTGTAATAATGACATTTTTCTTATTTATTACCAAATAAAACCAATAAACTTTAAAATTGTACACCTTAATATTTTTTCTAAAATATCTTAAATGATGAAAAATTTTCGGAGAGGGTTTGAACCTGGAACCCCCCCCCCCCCGTTAATATGGTCATAAATTATACACAAATATTGTGTTTTACTAACTTGTAATTTTATATTGTTTGGAGTCCTTCTGAATAAATTGTTAATTAATCTTAAACCATCCAAAGCATTCTTCCATGGTATGTATTTTATCTCATGTTTTAAATACTTAAATAGTTTGAATGTAATTTTATAATCCAATAGACCAATTTCAGAAAAGGTTAAACTATCGTAAACTAACTGTCCACGATTTAACGGATGTATTTGTTCGAATTCCGTCTTATTCCTTAATGTGGATATTAATCCCATCCAATTTTTGTAATCGTACATAACTCTATATACACCTGAAGATATATTTTTGAAATATTTAAATATAAATTTGTAAAATGATGAATGGATATTGTTGAATAAAATATGGTTTTGTATTATAATAAATACAAAGAAAATATATGTATAATAATAGGACTACATTTATTATCCTGAAAATTGTATTCATAATATGTATATTATAGTCTCTGGCAGATCTATATCTTCGAAAAAAAGTATGATTTCGAATGCCGATTTTTTAAATTATTAGTTATGCAAGTGAATATAATATTATATAACATTATTAAAAAAACTATTCAATTTATTCATTTCATAAAAAATAATATTTAAATTTTTTTTTTAATTATTATTTTTTATTATTTAATTGTACTGATTTTAGATATGATTAAATAATACAATATAATGATTTATTAAAAAGTATAGATTATAATTATATATGATTATTGAATGATGTTTTTCATAAGTTTTTGAATATGACTATATGAAAAATTTATTGTTTATAAATTATAATAAAGATGGTATTGACATAAATATATAATATTTTATTAAAACCTTTTTTCATCAATCATTAAACTTACCAGACATTTGCAAATTAAAAATAACCCACTTTGAGTTTTTAGACAATTTTAAAATAGTAGTGATGTTTTCTTTTTTAGTATTAAACCAAATGAAATATGGCATTGTGTCATCAAAATAATGTTCATCAGAAGTGGTTAAGGTAAGTGGTATCGGCCATGTACTATAATTATTAGTTATGATGTTATGAGATAAGAACCGTACCTGTATATGATTAAAAATAATTTGTATGAATATAATTAATTATGGAAATCCATTTTAAGTTAAGTACCTGAGTTACTATAATAAATTTCAAATAATAATTTCGAGTAACATTTAATAGAGGATACCCAGCTTGTTGTATCCATGGATCCATTACTTCTTTAACAGAATGTCTTTTCAATATACGGTCTTTATGTGCTTCAATCGTTAAAGCATTCCAAAAATCATCCAGATATGCATTAGAAAATTTAAATTCATTTATATACCTTGTTACACCTCTTTTAAATACATCTTCACCCAGAAACATGAATACCATATTCATTAAACATACACCCTTGTAATATGAGATTTCATCAAAGTCCTGTTTTCTTTCATTTTGGCTATCAATAGACATTAAAATAGGATGTGATGATTGGAGTGAATCAATATCAATAAGTTTTAAATAATAACTATTGTATTCAATTTGAAAATAATTCCATTCGGGATGTATCTGCAAAATACATTCGTAATTTTTTTTTTAGATCCTGAGCAAAGCGAAGAATGTATTTTTACCATTGTGTAATGATGAATGATGAATATATTTTTTCATTTATGTTTTACATGATGTGTGTGTCTTTTTTTTTCTTTTGGTCCGAAGACACTTTTATTCCCCAAAATATTTTTCCGATTTTCACGAAAGCATATGTTTCGGTTGGAAAGTGAATGTAGTTGGTACTTTATTTAGTTCATTTTTCTTAAATTTCTCAAAATTGACTCTATGCGATGGAAAAAACATTGTAAAAATGACGAAAAGAGAGCATTTTTCACGAAATGTGAAGTTTTGACGAATTTGATTTCAATATTCCACAATAACTTTGGCAAATTTGAAGTCAGAGACTTGAAAATTTTATTGGTTATTCACATAGGTATTATATATTTAAATAGATAAAAACCCAAATCCACAAAAAAGCAAATACGTATTTCGATAATATCTGTGTTTTAAAATCTGTGTATTGTGTGCCGTGTGGGTACTTTATTTGTATTATTATTATTTTATTACATGCCGATTGCCGAACTGTCAACTAATTATTAAATAACATTAAGAAACCTATTTGATTAAAAACAGCGTTTTTCCAAATAATATATTAATATTATTCAAACATTCATATTAAAGTATTTAGTATAATTATAGTATACTATAGTACCTTAGATGAAATACGTATATATTCACAAGTTAATACTTCAACAATAAATACCTAGGTATTATACATTAATCATAAATGTCAATGACATTATGTCATAATTACGTTACGTTAAATTTTCTACAAAATATAGGGCTATATTTCGTAAAATTCTCATTTTTATGTATATATTGTTCGATAAAATTGGAAATTTTGGGCGTAAAGTTCTCAAAATTGCACTGAAGTGTAATTTTTTTAAAGCCGTTTAAAATTGATATTTTTAGTTCAAACGAAAATCTTAGAATCCATATACGTATTCTTCTTATTATTTCTTAATACGTTTACAATGAAAGTAAATAGAAAATCCAAAATTTAGAAAATTTTTGAAAATTTTATTAAAGCATACTGATATATATCTTAACGTATTTCCAAAATATCAGGAAAATCCTAAGACACAATTTTTTTTATAGGTGTTAAAAATTGAAATTTCAATAAAATTAATTTTAAAGTATTTATATGGATTCTTCTTATATCAATATTTTACAATAATGTTAAATTAAATTGACAAAAACTGTTATTGAAGCTTAAATACATTTTACTTAACTCAGTTCCAATTAATTGTGAATAATTACATTAATAATTTTTTTTTTTTTTTATATCTGTTTAAAGTAGGTATAAAAAAAAAGAAAAGCTGATACTCCTGCCACAGGGATACAGATGTGCAAATCACAGGGTTTAATTTTAATTAGAATTTGAATGCAATGATAAATCATTGTATTCGAAAAAAGTATTTTGAGCAAAGTTCTGTCAGTTATGGGCATTTATGTGACAATAGACTTTATGAACTTAGAGACTTGAAAATTGTATAGGGTATTTGGTGTTTATTTATGTACTATATGTGTGACAAAATTTTGCGTTTTAAATATTTAAGAAAAAATTTCAAAATCTTAATTAATACCTATACATTATCCGACTGAACTACAATCAGAATCGTTTTTTCGAATGCAATGATTTATCCTTACATTCAAATTTTAATTAAAATTAAACACTATGATTTACACACCTGTATCTCTGCAGCAGGTGTATCAGCTCTTCTTTTTACTCTTATTACTCGTATAATTAAAATTGAAAAACTTACGTCATCTACTACAAAGAGTGATAAATATGTAGAAAATCCTTCATTTAACCAATATTCGTTCCTGCTGATAATTGAAACGAGATCACCAAACCATTGTAGAACAATTCCAGTTGCAATAGTTTGATCTACGATAGATGTGTGTTCTAACGTCTCTTTATTTACATCCGGATTGACTAATAAGTTTTTTTCTCTATATATTAATTAAAATAATTTGTTATAAAATTATTATTTCAATTATAATTATATTGAAATTTCATTTTTATTGTATTTAAAATGAATTATAGAAAATAATGGACTTATATAAACTGAATTAATAATAACGCTTCTATTCACATGTTTTACAATTTTAGAAAAAAATATTTAAAATATATAACCCACGAATTTATTAATCGGGAGTTTATAATAATAGAATTAATAATTATATATTATAATGTCAATTAAATTTATATTATATATATAAACATTAGTTGACTTAATTTATGTGATAAATAAGGTTCGAATTTGAAGGCAATATAATCTATAAAAAAACATTTAAAATGCAAAAAAAGGCAAAAAAAGCATTTAATTTATATAAAAAAGCAATTAAAAAATATACTACAAAATTAAATATACAAACTAGTTGGTATTAAAAATTAAAAGATAAATTCACTACCGTGTACTTAGATCAGCAGTTGTCAGTAAAACGTTGACGGTTTGGGCTCAAAAAATATTTTATACATAGAAGAGTATCTTCTACATCCACCAATTGATTACATTTAGTTCATATATTCAGTAGAGTCAAAGTGTAGGATTAGGTATTAGGTACTTCAAAATAATAGATTCTTTAGCATACGAGTATAACAATATATTATAATATTAATTAATATTGAATCATAATATATTAATAAAGGCAAATGTATACTTGGTTAAAAATAATTATATTGGTTCTTATTATAAGAAATTGTAATTATATTAAATTTAAAAATATTACAACAGCGAAATACTAACGATTGATACGAGTTTTGACTCGAAATTCGAAATGGGGGATGCTGGCGACATGGACTTGTAAAATTCATATGGATTCCTAGTCATTCGGATAGAGATGGAAATGAGAATGCTGACACTCATGCCAAAATGTAAGCATTATCATCCTTTACTGAATTAATCTCACCTATTCCATTTCAAGACACAAAAAAATATCAATTCGAATTATCGGACCACTTGGTAAATTCACTGGAGAGAACAAACAATAAAATTGAAACTTCTATTAATTCTTAGCCACAACCCTTAACAAGAGAACACCGAACAACTTCAAACCATCTTAGAATCGGCCATACAAGGCTCACATACGGGTTCTGAATGGCAAAAACCAAGCAACTCATCTGCGTAACCTATGAAATTTCATTCACTAACTTACAAGATAAATAATAACATTGATTACACCATTACACAATATTTTAGAGATAAGTTAAATTATAATTTATTATATTTTCAGACCGAAAATCTAAATGGATAATTTTTTCAAATATTACTAAAAATAGAATGGGAATTCTAGAATATTATAAAAAGTTTTAATATTAGATTAAAGAGTAAAGGTCAACAAAATTTGAAAAATAAATGTTTGTCTACAAGAGACTTATCGTCTTATCATTTCAAATCAAATTCCCAAATTAATCTAACCTCGAATATTACCTAATTCTCGTTATGTATGATAGTTATTTCTTACACAAAAACACAATTTTTGAAAATGATGTCATTGTCCTATATAAAGTAAAAAAATAAATACAAACATACCCTATGTTTTGTAATCAAACTTTTGTTTTCATACAAAGAAACAAAAATAAAAATACATTATTATTATTTATACATTATTGTACAAACAAAATACTCTTTGCTTTGTTCAGAATATAAATATCTAATGTACCGCTAAAATGAATAGTGAAATCCCAATTCCTTATTTTACACATAGATAGATTAAATAAAAATATGAAAATACATTTCTAACAAATTGAAAATAGGGAGAGTAATTAATAATATGAAAATATATTTCTAACAAATTGAAATATAAAATTTAATTTTTAAATTAAAAAATAAAAAAATAATTATTATCGTATATTTTTACTTGCCTAAATGTAATTAATCCAAAATTTTCTTCTGAATATAACTCAAAATGTGGAATAGCTGCTAAATCTAGTTTCGACAGTGGAAAATCTATATTAAAATAATTCTTGAAATATTTCATGACCAGAGGCACTACTTCAATAGCGTGATTTGTTTGATTTACAACATCATTTCTAACTATTATTCTCAATGTCACATTATCGAAATGATTATTTGATTCTATGTAAGCAAAATCTGATACCATATATGCTACTAAATATGTAGACATGAGTACGGATTCTTCGAATTCGTCAAATACATACATTGGATTTGAAGTCCTAAATATGAAACACACATAGAAAACAACTATAGTCAGGTATGTTTGCATAACTGTAAAATTACATCAAACGAGTTAGGGGAAATATTAAATTGTACTAACATAGGCGTAGTTTTTAATAATCTCGTGTTACTGTCTGATTTTAGGTCATTTTTGTGACCTAATGTTATTTTGAAGACGGTTTTAAATGATCTTACGTCGAAACAAGGAAATCCTCTTCTAGCGTAACCTGCATCAAATTTTGTAACAGCTAGCAACCTAATATAATTTATATTATAAACAAATATTATGTAGGTATATAGTTATTTCTAAGATTACAAACTTCGTTTGATTCGTTTTTTCGTCTATGTAACTGCTCACGTAGTAACCGCTTCCATTGGTAGTAAGTTTTCCAATGAATGGTATGGTTAGAACGTATTTAGTACCAGACGCTAATATTTTTGTAGAACTTACGAACATACGTGAGGTTAATTGGTCGAAACGCACGTTACTTACTGGAACGTTATTTCCGTTATAATTCTTAATCATAACACTTTTAGTATTAATATCCAAATTCTCCGAATGTAATATAATTACATTTGTGGCGTTTACGCAGGTTATCTAATAAATATATATTACGACGTAAATGCTTATAGATAAATTCGTTTTTATTTATACTTACACTTATATTAACTATTCCTTCAAATTTTAATTTATCATCTAAATATGTTATTATATTTAAGTCATATCTGGTAGGTTTTATATCTGTAGGCAAATCTAAGTGGGTTACATCTTCTGATTGGACAATCGGTCCAATCAAGAAGACCACAATTGCAGAATACCACATTTTTTAAATAATCCTGAAGTACTTCTTTACTAGTCAATTTTTTATTTCATTGAGACTTCAGGAATATAATATTGTTTCTTGTCCCTATTTATTTCGTTAAAATGAAATGATTATTTCATATTGTGAACATAATATCATAATTAAAATAAAAAACTTTATGAAACAATAATTATGAGGAATAAGATATTCTGGATCGTATTTAAATAAATAAATATTGGCCGCTATCCCAGTGTCATAATATATTATACACTAGATGTATAATAAATTTATAACAACTGACAATTCATTTCAACTTCCCAATATGACATGTCGTCAAGTTGGCCCATGCTAATTATGCTATAATAATGAAACTTGTTTTAATTTATTTTAAAAATATCTAGTTTCATTATTTTAGCATAATGTTTCGGTTCCCAACTTAACAGACATCTAATTAAATTTTTTAGCAGAAAAATATATCAAAATAAGGATTTAAACATTTAATTTAATAATGGTGTAATTATAGACTATGAATTTTATAGGTATTATAAATTAATTGTGTCAATTTCAATAGATGAGTATTAAACTGTACCTATTTTAAAAAATATTTTTTTCATAATGTGGCAAAAACAAATAGATATTCTATATAAGGTAATCAATGTATAGATATGAAAAAAAAAAAATATATTTATAATTTTAATGTATGTAATTTTTATGATATTTATAAAATATTAATAATCATCAAAATAGATAAAGAAATTAGATTAAATTAGAAAGCATAATTACGAGTACCTATATTATGTTATAGTTGGAAAATGACTTATGTCTTATTTCACGAATAAATATTTTGTTGTTGGCGATCTTATGTTGATTATGGATCGAAGTATACTAAAATGTTCATCAACGCTTTGTAACAGCCAGTAAACCACCCAGTTATTTATATACATTTGTCAATAATTCACTGACGGTGTAATTTTCAGGGGTTATTTATCGCCTGTTACAACGGTATAATGTAATAGTTATATTGATCATTAATGGTTTAATATGATTTTTCTATGTATAATATGATTAATTGATTACATATGAAATGTGTTAGGATTAAATTAATTTTAATTTTAATTATGTGAAGTACCTATTGTCGATTCGATATAAAAAATTTATTGAGGCAATAATTTACCTTTTTAATATTTTTATAATAGGATAATATAATATGAAAATTATACATAATTTTAAATTTCATGACATGATATATGTATAGATATAACTCATATATTAATATTAATTTCCACATAACACTTGTGAAAACATTATGTACCTATAGTTAATATTTTTAATTGGTATTATATAATATATTAAACATAAAATGAATATTGAATATTCAACTAGAATAGAATATTCAACTAGATAATATAACATTATACGGATACTTACTATTTTTTTTTTCGAGACGAATAGACTATAATATATAATAATATATTTGTATATTATTATTAAACTAGCGATGGTCGATCTCCGAAACACGATAACCACGAGGTATTCGTAGGTGAATATTTCGTTTCACGATGACAGTAAATATAATTTTTCAAAATCACTCTGTATATATTATACATAATAATATAATATATAACGTCTAAAGTAGGTATTTCTATATACGTATTTTGTATAGTATATTGTATGCGCGAGAACGTTGAGTATTTGTTATTATACAAACCAAAAGCAATCTGCTGTTTTGCATAAAACGAACAAAGAGCAGTGTTAGGAACAGATAACAAAAAAATCATCTGGATAAAGATAAAGATAACAACACTAAATTTTATCTAAGATACAGATAAAAGATAAACAAATTAAATTCATCTAACAAAAAGATAAAAGATAAAAATATTTTATCTAGATAAATAACAGATAATTATAGAAATTAAAATTAAAACAACTAGGTAAATAAAAAAAATATACCTATATACCATCATGCAAGTTTATGCCTATATTATAATATGTTTACTTTTGGCTTTATTAATTATATCATGTTGTGTATCATCAAACATTAACTTGGACACATATTATATAAGGAACCAATAAGAGCCAAGGGAGTAACAAAGGTATAAATAGAAATGGGAGAAGTCACCCTGCTGTAAAATTTAAACAATTTGAAACAGATCCATCTAATTATCATCAAAAAATTTATCTTGTATAATTATTTATCTAGATAAGTTAAATTTTTATCTAAAATAAATACTTAGATAACTTATATTTATTTATCTAGATATAGATAAAAGATAAAAAAATAATTATCTAGATAATTTATCCAGATAAATTTATCTAGATAAGTCCTAACACTGACAAAGAGATCTTTTGTAATATTCGTAAATAAAATCGCTGCGGACCATATTATTACGATATAATATACCTACACAATTACGCAAACGACATATATATATATATAAAGTACATCATCATATTCAAATTACAATAATAATATATTATATAGGATAATTATTATGGAAAGGTAATGTATAGTATTATAATATTAAAATATGAATTTAATGATAAATCATCGCATTCGACCATTCCGAGTGTGATTTAGGTACTGATAATAAATCAGGTACTCATTACTATTTTGAAACGTTAAATAAAATATAATCTATATATTGATTTAAAAAATTGATAAATATTTATCATTATATTGGTCATGCAAATTTTCTATATGAATACTCAATAAAAAAATTTATGTTATATTATAAATTATTACATATTTCTTTAGTTATCAATACTTATCTATATATCATCATAAATAGTAAAATCAAAAACGTCAAAATTATAATTTCCGGGAATCTAATATTTTTCTACCGTTTTTCAATCATTTTTTCTCTTCTTTACGAAAACTACAGAGAAATAAAAAGAAAAAAAATTATTACGTAATCTAATGTTTTTATTTCGGATAAAAATAGGAAAATATAATATGTTATTTAAACAAAATAATACAGAGAGAAAAACAAAATATTTCGTAATCTTATTAGCAATAATAATTAAAATATTAAAATATATTTATTGCCTATTTATATTGTCTGTTGATGACGAATTTGAAAATTATAAATTCTCAAAATATTTTAACACAATAATCCATTATTGTGTCCATTGTGTTATGTTTAATATAATATTGAATGATTTCATACGAGCAAAAAATAAATATATAGTCCAAAAAAATGTTCAAAAAGAAAAAAAACCACGAAAAATTCCTTACAAAATACACATATTATTATAATATTTTATAAAATAAATAAATATATGCTTAAATAATTATTGTTTCTATTCATATATTATAAAATAGATTTGATTAATATTGACAAGAGATCACAGTGCGTTTACATGCTATATAATATAATAATATATATTATGATAATAATTATATTATATCGATCTATTTCGCTATATAAATAATGTATACCGAAACCGCCATAATGCCAAACAAAAACCGATCCGTAAGTTACGACTTAACGATATTATTATAATTTGCGATTTAATTTCGTATTTTAAAACAAAAATTAACAATATAATAATAATAATAATTAAACGAATATAATTATGGTCGTTTTACAAACCTCGACCGCAATAATCAGTATATATTTTGGTACGATACGTCATATAATATTGTATAATAGAACGTTTATACTGGCAGATGTACGTATTATAATCAGAGACGTGAGTTTGAAAAATTTCAAATTGACTACTCGGTAAAATTGTCATGAAAAATGAAAAGTTTCAAAATCTGTGAAATGGAAAATTTTCAATATATTTTATTTTTGTCCCTTATCCATATATAGGTACAGATAATGATGAAATGATAACTGATAAAATAAATAGTCTATATACCTGCTACGTATATGGAAATATTGATTTGTAATTTTTTTAAACTAGAATAAATATTAAACTAATTGTTTTGATTAAGCTAAAAATATACATATTATTTAATTACTTAAAAAATGTCATAAATCAGCTTTTCAACTTTTTTTTAAAAAGTTTCAATAAACTTCAAGTACCTTGAAATTTATAGCTCTGATTATAATATTATATAAATATTATATTATACGTTAATGGCGAAATAACAATCGGCCGAATTGCGACAGATCAGCATTTCAATTGATTGCAATGCACTCCGATTTCAGTGCACATGCATTCCAAACACGGATTTGACAGTTCGGCGATTATTTTACCCACTCTGTACATGCGCCCGTAAATGTTGCAACCAGATATCTTGAGCGCGGACACCGCTGGACCCAAATCGGAGTCGACCTTGATCTTCGACGTGACAGCACCGATATTCGGCCTCACGGTGACGTTTTGCTGTGTGTTATGTTCGGGACGACGGTGCGCGGACGACACCGCATCCGTCTGCGGCGGCCGCACAGCACCTTGATGGACTTTCACTTGCGGCCGAAGCTTCGTGTCCGCGGCCTGCACTCTAACGTCCGTGTTATTTACAGGTTTCACGTCGGTCCGATGCTCGACGATGTCCTGCGCATTTTCCGTTGTTGCGTTCTGCAAACGCGTTTTAGCGCCCGCATAAAAATCGGCTTGAACGCGCGTATTCATGTCGCCGTCCATGTCTTTATCATAATTCGCGTCGCCTGCCTGCGTCGATCCGGGCGTGCGGAAAAACGGCTTCGGCATCGGTTGTCGGGCGAGCAACGGAGGCACGGTGCTATATGACGATTTGTGCACCTCCGTCGTGGTACCGTGTTGCGGTTTGACGTCCGCAATACCGTGCTGTGATTTATTCATATAGACAGAACTGTGTTGCGATTTCACGTCCACAGTGCCGTGCAGTTGTTGTTTCATGTCCACGGTATCGTGTGATAGTTTCACGTCCGTTGTACCATGTTGTTTTATGTTCGCAGTGTTATGATGCGATTTCACGTCCGCAGTGCCGTGTTGCTTTTTCACGTCCGTTATTATACCGTGTTGCTGTTTTATGTTTGCAGTATTGTGTTGCGGTTTCACGTCTTGGATACCGATTTCCGTATCGTCGATTTCGTCGTCCGTCCGGTGCTCGATGCGCGTTTCGGCCGGCGAGTTCGTCGGCACGTCGCTACCAAACAAGAACGAGAACATGCTTTCAAAACTATAATCTTCATCGTTATCGGGCTGTTTGGCGACTGATGTCGATGTCGAACGTTCTACGTAACTTGCAGAAGTCGAGGAAACGATTACCGGTGTCTCGTGCGTAGTCGGAGCCAAAGTGGACACTGGTCTCGAAATGGACGTCGGTGCAGCAGTGGTAAGCACGGATCGCGTGGTTGACGAAGACGGAGACGGAGACGTTGCGACCATCGGCCTTTCGGTTGGAGGCGCGGAATAAACGATATGCTCTATAACCGCAGCGGTCGTTCCGGACGTCGTTTCAGTCGGCTTCGGAGCGATAACTACCCTTTCCGTGGGGATATCTTCGCTCTCCGCATACTGTTTTTCGTCTATACATACAAACCAATTGAATAATTATAATTTTATTTGCGTTAAATATTTTTTTATTAAAATTAAAATTTATTGCAATATTGTTTTTCCGAATTTAATCCATTTTAATTTTTAACTCACCGCAAACGATTCGTCCGCAGCAAACATTGTTGTTCGGGTCATTGATCCGCTGGCAACCGACTTTGACGGCCGGACAATTTTTTTGGCAAATGATTTTCGCGTCTATACAGACGCAAATGTCGCAAGCGCTCGGGTCGGTCAGCAACTCTCCGTGTTTGTACTTGATGCCATTAGACAAGCACAAGGCTGAGAGTTAGGTACAGAAAAAAAAATTACAAAATTAATCACAAAAGTCATTGCTAAAACAAACTAACAATTTACATGTATTGTTATTTTATGTATTGGTTTTACAATGATGTGTATGTCTTTCTTTTTATATATATATATATATATCTGAAGACACTTTTTCTACCAGAAATAACGCTCCGATTTTCATGAATAGTATATGTTTATTGAAAGTGGATGTATTTGGTACTTTATTTAGGTCATTTTTCGAATTTTTCGAATTTATCAAAATTTACTCTATATAAAAGGAAAAACAACACAAAATAATGAAAAAAGTCATTTTTCATGAAAACTGAAATTTCAATAGTTCACGATATCTCAAGAAAAATCTTCACTTCGTGAAAATCGGAGTATTATTTCGGGTAGTAAAAGTGTCTTTAGACATAAAACAAAAAATAACAAACAAACAAAAAAAGACCCACATCATTGTAAAAACAATACATTCTTTATATTGATCTATAAAATATTATAACTTAACTATTAATTATATAATATAATTTAATTATTTTAATAATATTTAATAAAAGCGATATCCATCGCCCTGCTCTAGACCGTACATACTATGAGGGTCTAATTATTCTTCCTGCCACCGAACAATCGATTACGTCACTTTTCAAATCATACATTTTGAGTAATCCGTGTCGAAAACTATTGCAAATTATTCATGCCACTATACATTTCTCTCCACAATATTGTAAACCCATTTAAATTGTCTAAATTAAGTAGGTATCAAATTCCTGAAGTTATAAAACAAGTCTGTGAGATTTTGTGCATTTGAGTTGGCAAATAATCATCAAACACGTTGGCAAGGATCCATAACACATAACAGTATGTTGTAAAACTACATGGTGTGTACAGATTTACATAGCTAACAGAACATACTCTCGGATGACTATATTTTGAGTGCAAAACTTTTTTTTTTCTAAAATAAACTGGGCAGAAGCGTCATAACATTTAACGATATAGTACTCATTTTAAGAATTACACATGAACAACGCGTATACATCTCATATATCACATCATTTATCACGTACCTATATCATGTGAACGCGCAATTTTAGTTATGAGGTTTAACCGGGGTCGTGGTTCTTCACAATTAATTATGTACCTGATCCTATCGGTCGATGGTGTCCTGCTACCACAGGATCGTCATCGTGATGAACCGCGGTAACTGGTTGAACCGACGTGGATATGCGTTCGGTAGTCGTTCGGGTTTTTTCCGTTATGTATACAGCACCGGCCGGTGGATCTTTCGGCACGAATCCTCCTGGATGTAATAACATACAATTGATAAATATTATTTCTAATAATATATATGATTATATATATAAATAGCGTAGAATAGTGATGTTTTGAATCATTTAATTTACCCTCCGTCTCGACGGGTGGAGAAAAACTGTTTAAAACCAGAGAAGTCGGTTCTTCAACTTCGGACACGTTGTATACGCGTTCCACTATCGGCTGATAATTATTATCGTAAGCAGCTCCGGGTTCGTCGAACACTGCGTCGGCTGCGACAAACGGTATGATCCTGAGTGTCAAAAAATGAATTAACTAACTTGTTTTTATTTTAAGACGAAAAAAAATACAAAATTTATAGTGATTAATATTTTTTAGCTCTATTTTTCGTCGTATTTCAACGAATCGAATCACGATAGAAAAATAAAATTATTATTACTTAAGATTCGGTAACGACGGTGGTAAAGTTGGTTCGTCGTAATCCATTTCAAAGTTGTTTGACTTTTCGGTCATGTTCAGACCGCCAAAACTTTCGTGAATCAATCCGGCGGGATTAGCGTGTCTCGATTCCATTGGATCTTCCATCGTCGTCGAATCGACAGTCGCGTTTTTCAAATCGTCATAAATCACATTTTCAGATTCCTCTGGCGTCTATTAAATGCACAGTTGTGTTATTTATGTTACATATACGCGCCCCTTAAAACGAAAACGATAATATTGTATGGCGCACAAAGATTTAATCGAAATAGAAGTAAAATAGTAGATATTGAATTACAAAAATGAATATCCTGTTGAAATACTAAAAGAAAAAAACCCCTCATGTATGTACTGTAAAATACGATTTTCTTGTCAAATATTTTTGTTTACTACTCTATACAAGTTAAAGACGATACATTATAGCACATTGTACAAGCAAACATTTTTAAATTTATGACAATATTAACGATATATTATTAATATTATTGTAATGTCTTCGACTTTGTTGGAAATACACTCGTGTTTAAAAAAAAAAAAAAAACCACTTCACGGTTCGGTTAAATTGTAAATCTAACGTTAGACACGTTACGAGTTCTCAGTAAATCCCCGCAAGTTAAAATCTAACCATTATTGTTGTTTTAAATGAATTTTAACGCGTTACAATGAGGTGTGGATAATAATCATTTACCATGAACGTGGTAGACGGTGACAATGAATCGCCAAACGGAATAATGAAATCATCATCAACCGCGGTCGTAGTCGACGACGTGGATGACGACATTATCGTCGAAGTCTCCGTTGTCGTTGTCGTGGTAGTCGTCCGGTTGACGTGCACAGTGTCTAAAAATGAAAAATGAACACGTATTATTATTATATAACGGTGGTTTGATATATTATTATTATTTACGAGTCGACTATTATCGTGAATGGAGGAAAAAAATATGGAAAATCCGAACATATACAGGGCGAATTAATTATCTCGTCGATACCTGTTACATAATATTATATAATATTTTTAAACTTCTAAATTTTAAATAAAAACTATCAGTTTCATATTATTTTTTATTTGATTAAAAGTAAATTTTTTTTCCTTTTTAAAAATCACATTTTCGTGGATCATTTGATGAATCCGCCTCCATAATTTAATAATTTTAAGATGAATTATATTATATTATTTATAAATATTATTAAAATATGATATCTCCTACTATCGTATATACTAAACAAGTCAGGTTCAATTATATAAATTAAATTAAATTAAAATATTTAATCTAATGGTAAATAAAGCTGATTTTAAAATTTATCTACTAATATATATAATAATAATTAATATTATTTGAATAATATGTTATCAACAATGGTTATTATTTTTATAGGTTATGAAATTTTAAAATTCTATTTTAATTTTTTTTTTTTACAATATTCAAATGAGTTTCTTGAATTTGAAGTTTACTAATATTAATCGTAAATAATCAGTGTTCAAACATAAGCAATAAGATAATATAATTATACGTATTTTTCCAATTTTTTATTTTTATTTTTTTTTTTTAACAAATTATTATAAACCAAACAAGTCCTATCACGGCTCTGTTATATAATAATATATTAAGTACCGTTAAGTATAGCTTATAAATTCGAAAGAAAACGATAGACTTTATGTCTCGATAAATCGTATTTTTAATTTTTTAAATAAATTTAAACGGTGTTGCGAAATCACCACGTCGGCAGCGCGTCAGACGAGTCAGTGACCCTGATGGAGTTCTTCAGCGTTACGGAGCGATACGTACCGTTGCTGATTGCGGTGGTGCAGTTGTAGCTCGTCGGACAACAGTGCCCTTCCGAGTAGACCGGTCCACAATTTGGAGATATTTGGGCGCGGATCGGCGGACATATCACTTTGTCGCATCGCACCTGGCCGTTGATGCAGAAACAAGTTTCGCACGAAGACCGTGCCACGCCAATCACAGGTTCTCCTAATGATATTAGACGGCCGTTTAAGCGGCAATCTGGCGACAAATAAAAATACAATTGCCAATTATCGGTTTAAAAAAAAAAAAACACCCAAAAATTGAAAATTAAAAATTTAATGATATAGGTACTGTACTTTAAAAGTTTAAAGTGATACATGAAGGACACACATTTTTATTTTTTATTTAATCACTTTTAAGGTTAAACGAGGTAACGTGTTATTGATGCGTGTTCCATATAATTGATTACTTTGGTATTCATACTATTCATGACGGTAATAACCATTATAATATTATTATTAATTATTATATACAATACCTTTGAGCCGAGCTGACAGAGACATTTCGGTGGTTGGCGCGTCCGTGGTATTTTTCATTAGCGTGTTCAATAACGGTGAACCTGCGCGTGAAACAAAAACAAAACGAAAAAAGTTTTAAATGTTCATTTTTGAGCGATTCGGCCGCTATATTAAAGCGAAAAAACATTAAATCAAATATATTAAATATAGATAAAACTTAGGTATTTTTTACTTATAACTATATTTAAACCGTTCGCTCTACGAGTTTTTCTTTTTACGTTTCAACAGAAAATATTTGATTACTGTCATATCGAACTCGAATATAATATAAAAATATGGCACATCTGGATCGAATAATACGTTTACGTAATCTATAATATAATATAATATAGTATTGAATTGAGTCATAAACTCATAACTAATATCATCCACGTTAAAAAGGAGACATATTGTCATATGTTGAAAAATAAATCGCCACTTTTCAAAAATTTTCGTTTTTCTTTTCTAGGCCAAGTACCTACTTATCGAACCGCCCTCATATGTACAATATAATATTATTATATTTATTATATACGAGTGTATATATATAATAATTATGTCTCACTGTACTCTTATTATGTTTTAATTCTTTTAAAAATATGAAATTAATGCCAAAAATATGAGTCCTGAGGTAGACAATTTGAAATTTTGAACCTCTAAAATCACTCCCACGAATACGCCACCCTATATATATATCATAATGTAATTAAGTATTATAAATACTAATAAAATAATCGGTTTCGATGAATTACGTCCGAAAGAAAAATGTCGATTTCAAATTCAGTGAATTGAGTACGGCTGTTATATAATTTAGTGGTTGTGCAGTAATAATATTGCTGAACACACAAACTATTTATATTATAATAACTGTATACTCCTTAAAAAATATTTTCGTTAATTGTTGGCCAGTTTTGTACAAACTATATACACGCGCTCTAAATCACGATGACCCGTAGGTAGGTACTATTATAGGATATAATCCAAGTATAAAATTGTAGAATAACATAAATGAAACACACGAATGCAAGCAAAAATAATAAACGTAGGACGCAATTCACTTAGTTACTTGTAAATGAAATTCGCCTAGTGCCAAAATAATAATATAGATTATTTCTATATTATAAATATAATATAGTTTTGTGGCATTTATATATCGTCTTACAATTATATTTGACCGGGCAACAAGTGTGCTTCTTGTACACGGCCGAACAGCCCGGGATGGTCATCGAACACTGCGGTCGCACGCACTGTTGTCGCCCTTTGATGCAGTAACAATACTCGCAGAGACTAGAACTGTCCATGGCTGAACCCTCCGCGTAAATCGTACCGTTAACGACACATCCTTTCGCACGCGACGAGCATAATTTACGTACGTACAGCAAAACATAAAACACAATAATATTCAAATCAATATATCGTAATATACATAATAATAATATTAATATATTATCATTTTACATGTCGGTCGTATATAATATTATGTATGTAATAAATACGAGTGAAATTTTATAAATTTATAAATTTAAAAAAAATTTTACAAATTTTATATTTTAAATTTTATTACTATATTATTATTACGAGTATTATCGTATCACGTCGTATACTATATTATGTACCGTCGAAAAATTTCGCAATATTTTATTCGAAAAAGTTTAATAATTATCGCACGAGTAATATCAAAACAAAACGAAAAATCGCAATATTTATTTTATAACATAATATAATATTATTATACCTTTGAATAAACTGTCAAACATCACGATCGCAGAATTTTCCATCCTCGCGGGTCCGGACAAAGTTTCGGATTTCAGTGAAAATAGTTTTGAATGGACCGCCGCGAATTGTTCTATATTATGCATATACAATACAAACGTGGAAATCACGATATTAATATACAATTTAATATTATTATATTTCATAAGATTTATACCCTCCAAACCACTTAAAATTATTTACTACATATTATAATATTAAACGTACGCATAATAATCGTTTTATATAGTGTTCGATACCTACTTATAACATTATGTAAGATTATTAATTTTTTTTTTTTTTTTTAGTCACAGATATCGATTTCTATATTCTATTTGAAACAATATGAATAATATCGAAATGATATCCGTAAAAATATTATAATAATAATATTTCAAACCTTTTAAAGTTTATTACCACATATACATTCGTACTGATCGTAAATATGTTTATAACCAATTATACACGGAACAGAATAACAATATCGAACTATATTTTATTATTCACGTCTCGCGTATATATTATAATATTATTATTGTATATAAATACTAAAATACACCGATACTCGCATAAATGGGTATATGTAAATGTTTATTTTATTATTTTTACTCTGCGATATAGAATATAAAATATACGGTTTAAATCGTTTTTCCACTGTAAATAAAGTGTCTTTACTCTTTAACTAGAAAAAAGATACTTTTTATAATATTTAAATATGGTTCCAACCGTGCGCACGCGTTAAAACTATAATAATAACACTATCCGCAGTATTATACAAATCTAAATCAAATGTCTTTCGATTAAACGCGAATTTCACTTTTTTCTGTGCAAATTGAAAAACGTTTATTGCACGTTATACGATAATTCGTGTACCGAGTATAATATTTTAAATATAATATTTAATCCGAAGTGTATACTCGTATATTATATTATAATAATAATATTATTATCGTGGTGATTAAATGATTTAAAAGCGTATATACGTATACTTCTGATTGATTTTTAAAATTAATGGTATAACTATAACGGTATTCGCGGTTCTTTCGGGTGTGTCTCCTCGTCACAAGGCGGTATGTATGTATATATTATTTATATTATGTACCATCGCACGTAACGCAATATTCATCAAAATTTATAATATATACGCAGTTGCGCGCGGACATAACATTTTATTCGCTATATCGTATTCGTATACACATTAAATTATACGTTGAAGAATATTGTATTATTCATTTAAATATAATTGTCCGCAAACGACGTACTATTGTAGTTTGTTCGTTCGATATAACGAAAATTTGCGAGAGTATAACGATTTAATTTTGGAAATTTTCGAACCGAATAATAGCAGGAGTAACGTATATAAAATTAAAATATACAAGAATTTTCTTAAATAAAACAAACGTTAAGTCCGTTACGTATTATATATAGGTATAATATAAAAAGGGTTCTAAACTTTGATCTCTCTTACTTTTTTACCTGTATAGTACGCGTTTTATATTTCATAATACAGATTATGGAATATAGTATACGAATGTATTAGTATTTATCAAAACACCGGTCGTTTCTTATCATAAGAATTTTTAAACACGAGTTTATCTCGTACAATTTAATGTGATATAATACGACGTACAGCATCTCTCATGTACAATATACTATATGGTATAGATTAATTATATTTATATTTAATGTTTATCTTCAATAAATGCACGCGTTGTATTTTTTATAAGTATAATGTATCCTTTTTTTTTTATTTTTTTACGTACTAAACGCAAGCACTACAGAATATTAATTCGTTTTTTTTTTTTTTTTTTACTGTGTCAGCATCCACCCACTGGAATTCTGGACCGGTTCTTTTTCATCCGCGGACCCGACCCTTTTTCACGCCTATATCTCCTCACTCTCTTTCAGAGAGACTTCATAATATCAGTTTTGTTCGGGTAGCTGTTTTCTTTTTCAACCCGTGCGATAATTTTATTGTAAGTCTTATAAATATTATATTTCGTATGAAAGAGAATCGTATGATATAAACATAGACGCATGCGTATGTGGAATTTCTTTCCGCTCCCAATTAAACTATGTTATCAAATTCCAAGTTACAGCATTCCATTTTTTAAGTATATAATTGAAAATGCACAAACACCGTAATTATATTTTGATAATCTTATCATAAATAAATATTATCGCGATGTCTATATCTAATTAGAATAAATAATTATGTAATATTGTAATATGCGTTGAAATCTGCGTGACCCAACTTAAAACGTGCGAAATATAATAATTAATCGGTTAAAAATATATAGTTGGGCACCTACCTATAATACGTATTACTTTTTGGATTAAATTTTATATTAATTATAATATAATACTCGTATTTTATACGATTATATTAATTTCTTATTTGAATTTTTATTTTATGCTTTCGATATATGCAAGTATATAGTATATTAATATTATAATATCTACACCAATAAACGCCGCCTTTAAACGGTTCAAATTACATCTAAACAAGTATAATATATTTAAGATTACAATCGCGATGAATTAATTAATTATTTAAATTTTATTTCATATATATATTATACGTAAATTAATTATAAATATTTAACCGATAGATAATTATGTCTACTTAGAGCTGTATAATAGTTAAAAATTTCATAAATTACGACACCATGTTTCCGACTAAATTATTATAATTTATAATAAATATTCACGTGTTGTAAAAACTGATGATATTTTTATTCTTTAAGTATTTTTTTTTCTTTTTTTTTTTTTTTTTTACCCGTAAACTGGTCTTGATGAATGACCTGTAACGCAGTGGCGACGATTCGGCCTCGAGGTATAAGTACAGATAAGGTGCGAAGAGCGATAAAGGGAAAAAAATCACTATACGTATTATATACATCGTCCGTCCCATTCATAAATCAACCCGAAACACTATCGTATCGCACTCGTAATATCATTTCTCGTGATAAATTTATTTTGCATACGTTTAAAATATATGAAATTCTTTCGGCGTTGTAAATTTAGTATCATGAAAAAAAAAATACTCAATTATATTAGAGTAAAATAGTGTTCTAATTACAATAATAATAAATATTATATTATTATATTAAAAAAAAATATATATATATAGTCGCACATCTTTCGCACGAAATTATAACATGTATTCGATCATAAAAATAATAAAATATATTATATTATAAATAAATAATAATATAATTTATGATGACGTATCCGTTCACATGAAAATTGAGTTAATTTTTTTACCTGTGTGTATTTTTACATCGTATAGTCCAATTATCACGGAGGAACTTTTATACACGGATATATAAAAATTAATAATTGCCATACTTATATTGTTAAATTATTTAATTGTGTTATAATTAATTTCAAGCGGATAATACGTACCTAATACTCGTACTTATATAAATAGTCCGCCCAGGAAATAAATTCGCTTCCATATAAATGATTATATACTCGTATATACGAGTAAACACGAAAAGTAATCATTAGGAGACTGATTTTCAACCCCAAATATATAAAAGATATTATAAATATGAGTGTAATAGTAAAGAAGTACAAGACTTATAGTGGTATTACGACGTATATGACTTGACTATCCATATAATATTTACAAATTAAGTGTACGTTCTTATATTATTATATTAAATTATTATATACGAGTATATATTTTAACGATCCTTAAGGATTAAACAGTTAAATTACCGTAAAAACATTGAAGATGCGCACAACATTTGTTCTTCTTGTGGACAATCACGCATCCTTGAGGCGGAGGGTCCGGCAATTCCGGGCACACTTGCAAGTGACACACGAGACTTCCTTTGACACACGTACACCTCAAACACGGTTGATCAGTACTGACCGATGATCCCGGTTCGTAACTTCGTCCTTTGTAATTGCATCGGACCGTCGCGATTTCTAAATTCAACAAAAATATATACCCTAGTTATTTTTATCTTATAAAACGTATTTAACGTTTATCATAATAAAATAATATCATATAATATTCTGATAATACGAATAAACTTCCGCATAATTTATGCGAAGAATGTATAATATAATGTTTTATAGTCGATATTTTTTTTTTAATGAAAAACCAATATTATCTATATCTGTAAGTTCAAAAAAAAAAAAAATATGTTTCTCGAATGATAATTATAATAATATTTTCCGTTTGTATTGTTTGAAGTGAACGTTTCACACCGACATCTCGTATAATTATAATAATATTGTATTATTATATGAAATTTAAATTTTTATCACAATATAATGATTAAATATTATATTATAAAGTTCTAATCTTTTATCATATATTATTCCTATTATATATAAATATGTCTATACAACGAATAGGTTATATCATCGAGCTGTTTAGGTGCGAGCTGCGATAAAAAGAAAAACGCAGAAGAGTCCGACATAACGGTACCGCGCACGTACCTACATAATATTATTATGTACTCCGTGCCATACACATTGCCTCTTTTTGCCATTGTACGTATTATGTGGTATGCACTAGCTATATATAGTTTACTAATTAATATATATATATAAATAAAAATAATATACGACGTAGAAAAAAATTCTTTTAAAAAATGCTAAAACGCGTGGAGAAAAAAAATCATATTTTTATGACTTTGTGCGTATACATAATAAAAAAAAAACGCGTGTATAGTAAAACTAATATACCGCGTATTCGAACACCGCACGTACGAGTATACAAACAAACAAACGAACAAAAGTAAGAACTGAATAAAAAAAACTAAAAATATTTCGATTTTTAAAGTAAAAATTATATTTTACAAAACAGATTTTGATATTTAAATAATATACGAACATATCGGATAAATCGATGACCGCGTGTACTCATACCTAACTATTGTACTATTTATACATTATAATATTTATAAAGATAATACGAATAAGTGTTATAGTATTATGGAAGATGGGCGGTCGATGATCAATCGTAAAGTCTATAACTGTCCCGTGTGAACTCGCGATTCCGTTGTAAACATTTGAAATCGTTCACAATTCACATATAGGTAACGAACTAACGAATAACGTGATTTTAAGTATAAAATTTATATATTGTAATAATTGTATCTACAAGAAGAAAAAAACGTGGTTTTTTTTCTCGTCAACTCACCCCGAACAATATATTAACGTATTGTTTTTATTCTTAGTTCACACTGTACATAATAACACGTATAAGCGTGTAATATTATAATATAGTACGCGTTACACATTATACTGTAAATATTTAAATATCCCATTCCTAAAATTCCTCTCGGCCTCTCGTCATAATAATACAGATAATAATTTTGTCTTGTGTCATGTTAATTTAATTTTTTTTTTTTTTTATAATTATTTTTATTCGTCGGAGAAAACTAGTACCTATGCGGTATTTATTTTTACGATGTGGTTGAAAATATTAAATATCGGTATACGATTAGTATTTAAAACAATGAAAGACAAATTATTTTACTGTTTTAAATATATTATTATAATGTATACAGGGTGATTTTTTTATCTTACTACACTCATTTTCTCGGTCAATTTTAATGTTTTTCAATTTTTTTTTTTTTACAAAATATATAGAACTTATAACACTACATTTTTATATAAAAATACAATTTTTTACATTTCTTTTTCTTGCTGATTTTTGAATTTTTATACTTTTTTTAAATGGCATGCTATATATTTATTGACACCAAAAAATAGGTAATAAAATTATAAGAATTATATTCCTTTGTCATTTTTAATTTTGTTAACTTTTCAATGAACTACAGTGATTTTCATTAAACTCTTAAATGGATATTTATTAAATAGTGAAAGTACTTTTTCGGAGACGCTAATTTTAGTGTTTACAAACACTGTTTCATTAATAAATATTTTATTATCAAATCCTATACCAACAAAATATTACAAGTGTGTATTTCCAATTTAATATCCAATTATAATAATAAACACAATTAATTAAATACCTACATAACCATCTTATGGAATATTGTCGAAATGTCTATATATCGCCTTAAAATTAATAATCATTCATATCATAATTTAAAATAATATTATTGGTATTTTGGTAATAGTGTTTGGCTTTGGATTTGTACTATGGTATAACCTCAATCGTCTTGACGGGAATTTACGTTTTTACTTTAATGTATCAAACAATATAATAATTATTGCAAGCTGAGTTAAAAGTTAAAACCACATGGTACTCGTACGTTATAATCATTGTATATTCCTCAGTTTTTTTTTATTATTTTAATATTATATATTCTAAGTTGTGTTATGTTATAAAAAAATATTTTATTATAATGGATTGACTTTTTAAATTTTAAGTTAATATTACCTATAATAATAATTATATTATACTTGTTTTACAATTTATATGAAATTGAAAATGAAAATTACATAAATACAAATACTTACCTAGTTTACCAATATCTGTATTATAATAGATGTTACTTTAATTAAATAAAATAATATTCAATATATTAAATAAAGCCGTGGAAATGTGGAATAAACCTACAAATCCACGATCAATTAAATTGCGGTAAGTTATATAATATAAATATATTATAATGGGTTACCTAATGTGCATTTCATTATCATTTGTACTTAAATACTACATATTTATAAATTATATTTTTTATTACACACACAATTAATTTAAATTTGTTTTTATTTTATACTAGTTGGTGGAACGATAAAAACTAATAAAAATTATTTTCAAGACGATAAGAAATATAATATTATTACTTCGTCAACTATTATTCATACTTATTTGTTATTTATATGTATAAAAACTGGATTCAATGGTCAAGTTAAATATTTTGGTAAGTACCTACATAATTTAAATTAAAAGATTAATAAATAATCAGAACAATTTTTTAATTTAATTTATATTAGAATATAATATGAAGATTATAATCATCTGTGCATAGAACATTCAAATCACTGTTTCTTATATTGTCAAAAATGTATACATCTTTCATCGACTACTGAACTAATGAAGACATCTTGAAGTAACCAATAAGCCAAAAATAAATAAAATACCTATAACTCTTGTTCATTTTTTATTTATTAGTATTCTGTGATAATTAAAAAATATACTGCATATTTACTATTAAGGGTAACAACATTAGTGGTTAATCCAGTAGGTAAGGCTAAAACTGAAAGTATATTATAATAAAAAATAGTTATAAATTATAATATAAAATTCAATTTAACAATTGTTTTATTTTTTATTTTATAAAAAAAAGTCTAAGAGTAGATACTATGAAAAAATAAATGTGCCATAATTTAAATTAGTTAACCACAGTATAAAAAAAATTATTAATAAATATGAAAAAAAATATTTTCCAATTTCAATTATTACCTACTGAAATAGTGTTTTTTTAAAACTGATGTTTTTACCCTTTATCATTTTAAATATATTATTATCATCGCCATTTTTATATTTAAATTTAATTTATTATGTCTAGGATTATTGAAAAGATTATTCTCATTTTATAACATATATTTTAATCTAAACTCATATTTTGCACATGTGTAAAACGAATATTTGGATGAAAATATGTTTTTAAAATGGGAAAAGCTTTTCGTTATCCTAGGCTATTAAATTATTATAAAACATTTAAATGGTAGTTTGATTATGTATAATATATATAAAATGAAATTTTAAATTAATTTATCAGATTTATTTATTTATTTTTGTTAAAAACGATTTTAAAAAAATCATATTTTCAAATAGTTTTTAATAAATAGGTAATTTGAAAACATTAAAAAATTGCTTTAAAATTGCTTTAATTTTGTAATATTATAAATTATGTATATAATTATTTAATTAACCTACTGATAATGGAAGAAAAATGTTATATATATAAGTATAAATTAAAATAAACATGTATTTATTTATGATAAATTGATGGTCAATGTTTTTTATTATATTTTGTGTTGATTGTTGTATGTAAAAATTATAAATTGCGCATCAATTATATAAAATATATAATGTTAAACTATAATATTTTAATTGTTTGTATATTCATAAATGAGTACTATGATAATGTAATGTTTAATATATTTTATATTAATTTGTAATTATTTACATTTACATAATTTATAATTATTTATTATAAATCATAAAATGTGTTTTTTCATAGCATTAACCAAATATATTTTTATATAGTTGTAACAGTGAAGTGAATTCTTAGTTAAAAAAAAAAAAAAAAAATTACTAATTAGATGTTTGTAATCCTTGTAATTCTTTATTTCATAGTTTTATACCTATTAACATAATTATGTAATTATCCATGTCTGGATGCAATTCTGGTCTTAGAAAACAAGTTAAAATATATAAAGAAGGAAAAAAATCTCCTTCAATATTTCATCCTAAGAGGTAGTGTCATATTTAGTTTTATACATTTGTTTCTTATTTAAATTTATATTTCATTAAGATTTTAATAAAAATTTAATGAATATAAAAATACTTGTGTTAATTGACTTTTGATATTAGAAATAATACTTAAAAGGTAAAAATGTACTTTTTTGTATAATATCTGGTCACCCTACATATTGTACAAAAACAACAAATAAATGAAATTCATTAAACAATATTTATTTAAAATTTAGAATATGATTGTTATTTGGAATACAAAAATTCCAAGAGCTGATGAAGTATTAACAAAAAATGATGGAGTGTGTGAATTACATTTTAATTCTGAGGATGTAATAAAAAATAAAACGTTTGAAGATAAAGAAGGCAATAAAATACATTACTATCTAATGAACCCTTATTTATAGGACAATTAAAAATAAAAATATTAAAAAAGAAAATCTCCAACAAATAGAACAATACAGGAAAATTATATATAAAAAAAAGTCATGTACCATTAATGTAAGATCATTCTAAATAATTTTAAGATAAGCTATTAATATATAATAAAATATTTAATTGCTGTTAAATATGAATTTATTATATTAATATAAAAGAGTTTATACTCCTGTCACATGGGTGTGCGAATCATAGCCTTTAATTTTAATTAGAATTTGAATACAATGATAAACTATTGCATTCGAAAAAAACGATTCTGAGCGAAGTTCAGTCAGATTATAATTTTCGTTTGAACTAAAAATATCAATTTAAAACAGTTATAAAAAAAATTTAGACTAGGGATTTTTATAATATTTTAGTTTTTAGTATAATGTTAAGTAATATGTAAGTATACTTCAGTAAAATTTTCAGACCTTAATACCAAAAATTGCCAATTTTATCAAACATTATATAGGTAAAAACGAGAATTTTACGAAATATTCAATGTCCAATATTTTGTAGAAAAATGAACGTAACTGTTCCAAAATTTTACCACATATATATAATACTTATGTGAACACCCGAAACAATTTTCAAGTCTCTATCTTAAAAATTGCCCGAGTTATCGAGAAATATAGAAATCGAATTCGTCAAAATTTCATTTTTCGCGAAAAATGCTGTTTTTTCGTCATTTTTTCGCCGTTTTTTCTACCGCATAGGGTCAATTTTGAGAAATTCGAAAAATGACCTAAATAAAGTACCAACTAGATCCACTTTGCTACCGGAAACATACCCTATTCGTGATAATCGGAGCATTATTTCGGGTAGTAAAAGTGTTTACAGAATAAAAAAAAAAAAAAAACAAAAAAAAATCACACATCATTGTAAAACCAATACATTCTTCGCTTCGCTCAGAATCTAAAATAAATGTACATGTCACTGTCACATGATAATTGATTTTGGTGGCCAGCATAGACTTATAATATATTATAAGTCTATGGATTATACTATGACTGATTACATTAGTAAAAAATGATAAGATATTTTACGTAAACATTGATAATGTTTAAATCATATACCAACATAATATTACAAGTGTGTATTTCCAATTTAGTATCCTACTATGATGATAAACAAAATCAATTAAATACCCCTTCCTACATCTTTCCTCACAATCAGACGTAATCGTGGATTCATTAACGTTTAACGACAACCACTATAATAATATAATATGAATACAGATTAGGTGTATATTTATAAATAAACCATGCACAATAATTATACGTATTTAATTTTATAAAAATACAATCGTATGGAAAATTGAAAGTGAACCGTAGTAACAGTGACGTAAAAACTGACAAAAGCTCCTCCTACATATGAAAAATAAATGAATTTCAAAGACGTATATTATCAAAACAAATTGAAAAAAATGAAAAATTTCTTCACGAAAATTATTTTTAAATTATTGCCCATGTCATAGAATAAAAACATATATAGCATGCCATTTAAAAAAAGTATAAAACCTAAAAATTTAATAGGAAAAAAAATTATAAAAAATTATATGTTTATGTCAAAATATAGTGTAATGTACACCAAATATTTTGTAAAAAAAAAAAATTGAAAAACTTCAAAATTGACTGAGAAAATGAGTGTAGTAAGATAAAAAAATCACCCTGTATAGATAAAGATAATGATTACTTGTTGCACCTTGGACTTAATATTTTTTTAATAAAAAAAGAAAAATAGTAGGTATAACGTCAAATACGTGTTCGTGAAAATCGAAAATTTGCAAATATCTATTTTTTTCTTCTTCAAATAAATTTACGTATTTTGTTACGTTATCATAGGTACATTTATGAGAATAATTAAAATTATTCATCGAATCGAATTTCTGCACAACTTATCTGGCTCGCGTTCAAGTAAAAATAATATATTTTATTGTAATATTTCAAAGTATATCTTCGCGATTGTATGTAAATATTTACATTGTTATTTGTTTCGTACATTATAATTTCGAGACGGCATGTAAAATAATAATTTCATTAAATCATAACGGTTAAACAACAATGAAATTCCTCCGAAAACCGTTTAGTTTTAGTCAGGTGTAATAATAATGTTTAACGCAATTATTTTAAAAATTATTTATGAATTTCGAAATGATAAATAATATAAAATAAAAATCGTATTTATAACAATAAAAACATTATAAATACGCGTTTATAGAACCTATATGTATTTAAATAATCAACGTCATTCGTGTATTGTTTAAAATTCGATAACCTTTATAAATTATTATATAATACTCAAAAATTTATGTAAAAAGCTTAGAACATTAAATTATTATACGAGTATTATATAATACATATATACGTATATACATCTATACGGTAAGAATTTAACTTCCGAAACACATTTTATTAATATTCCCTTAAACATTATGTAATTATAATATGGATTTACAATATTCTATTAAATATGATGTCTTTATGTAAAAATTAAAAATATAATATTTTATAAATCGTTAATATAATCGTAAAGATACAAAGACGCGATGTGTCGTATATATCTTATACCTATACATTTATTATAATATTATTATATATTATATTTGTCCGCGTTCCCCGTTCCCCGTTCTTTTCATGCCTTCCGAGAGCTGTGTGACCACCTGTATATTTTTATACCTATATATACACTCAATAACGACAATATGTAAACACGTGAAAATCCTGACTCTACAACATTGTTGTTAACTACCTCGTATTATAATATTTAGGTAATATTTATATAATATTTTAGTCTCACGGATAAACCTTAAGGATTTATCTGGATATTATTATTTTCTCGTTCTGACAGCAGCACTTTAGGCCGCGAGTTGTCGATAATAATTCTTAAGAAAAATATTTAAAAAAAAAAAATAAAATAAAATAAAAAAAGTTAGTATACGATTAAGTATAGATATACTAAACCAGGTATACGTTTTATACCTATTATATGGTTATGTATTATATTAAATATACGATAATATGTATAGGTAGGTATATAAACAACGTATATAATATATTATGTACTCTGCGTGCGCGAGAACCAACCGACGGACTACAGAAGGGGTTAAACAACAGTTATATGTGTGCTGTGAGATGTTATCTCGAAATTTCGGAACAGCGCCCAAATTAACGGTGTGTTATAAATATACCTATGTGATGTGTGTTTGGATTGAAAAAAGAAATACAAAAAAAAAAAAACGACCATATATACCTACGTACAAACAAATAATAATAAATGTATCCATATATACTATAATATAATATATTATACGTCGTATGTACACACAAACGTTATAAGTATAAACAGATAACGTATATGTAATATTATAATATTACCGAGGTATATAAAACAAGGTCGAAATTTTTTTTGTAAGTATATTGTATACGCGAGTGTGTGAGAATATTATATATTAATATAATAATATCGTGTCGGCCTCACGTCTGCCTCCGAGGGGTTTCTGCAGTTCCGTTGAAGTCTCCGCGTCGCCCGTGCGAGTGTATAGGTATATGTGTGTATGTTATTTCCTGCGCGATTCATAATAATTACATCCTTAAGCGTCGGTGCGAGTATGTATAATATATCTTACACGATATTATTATTATTATTATTATCATTATTATTATTATTATTATTATTATTATTATTATTATTATTATTATTATTATTATTATTATTATTATCATAATCGTGAGAAATTCAAACTTGAACGATAGGATATCATTGTTATACTTATCCCCCCGGACGACTTAGGTGAATATACGCGTATGTTATCTAATTTGTGCGGAAGTAAATATAGTTTATACACACCGAAAATCTAATTATCGAGCCCGAGGATTACAATTATTATCATCGTATTTTTCCGACAGTTGACCATCTTTTTTTTTTTTTTTTAGAAAATTTTACATTATTGTAAATATTATTACTGCAGCGTTTCGCATTATATTATTCAATGAATTCGTTTGATTTTATGTCCATATACGAAAGATCCGAACGATCAAATATATCTTTATATTGCTTATAACCAGGGTTCGGGACTTAAAGCACTTAAAATCATCAAAATAAGCGCTTATAAAAGCGCCTAAAAACTTCAAAATAAGCATTCAAATAAGCACTTCAAAACATTAAAATAAAAAGTAAGATGCTAAAATTTTACTGAAAGTAATAAAATTTATTACTAAATTTTAGTAATAAAAAAAAATTTTGTCTAAAACTGCAAATTTTGTAGATAAATATAAAAACTTTATAATATAATTTTTTTTTTCATATTAAAATTACAAATTTAATAATTAAATAATAGGTAATCTACTATTATTGTGTTTCTTATTATATGTCAGGAATTAATACGAGTATTTATAGTTTGTTTATCTAAAATAAAACGTAATTAAATTATTACAGTGTTAAAATAATTTAATTACCCGTATCTACATAATGTGACTACAATAAGTACATAACGTTAAAAATAAAATAAGAAAATTAATAAATTAAGAGAATACTATTTGGGTACAATACATATTATATTGATGCACAATGGTAAAATTATTTTTAGTTTCAATTTTTTTTTATATTGCCAACAAACATTAAAAAAAAAACCCCAAATTTTTAGTATCATGCGTTGTTAAGTTGGAAATATGCAATTAAAATAAGAAAAGAGCGTGAAAAAGCATTTTTCGAATAAATCATTGAAATAAGCAAAAAAAAGCACTTTCAAATTTCATATTTGTAATTGTTGCAACGTAACATAAATTTCCATAGCACTCTGCTAGATTTAATGTCAATCTAAAAAAATAAGCAAATGCTTTAAGTCCCGAACCCTGCTTATAACCATGTTATATCAATAGCTAAACGGTTATAATATCAATTATTAAATAAAACAAAAAACTGTATAATAAGAGTACGCGTTTTACGTCCAACCCGCACAAGCGAAAAATTCACGTAAAATAACTGAATTTCGTTTATAGAAATTTTTTATTTTAATTGTACATGTAATATAATACACCCATATAACGTGCCCGCGTGTTTCGTTTTTAGTTTGATTAGAATTTCAAAATGTATTATAATATATACCTGCATAATAATAATAAGATACCATAATCATTTTTGACAAATATTAGCATAAAATGTATATTGTAAAATTTACATTTCGATTCGTCTTCCGTTTACGATTCGATATGAACTTGTGAATCACGCGCGCACAATGTATAATATATTATTATTATTAATAAATTACTATTTACGTAAGAACGCTGTAGTTATTGTCTAACGGTGAATTATATACGTATATATAATAAGTACCTAAAGAAATTGATACTGAGAACCTGTTGATACACTCAATTAGAAATGTGTGTGTGTGTGTGTATAATATAAAAATACACGTTATAGTCGCGTGTAAGAACGTCCTTTTAGGTATTTGTTTGTAAATCAAATTCATATTTCGATAATAATAATTAATGAGAAATTATTGTCATCACTCGTAAGTATATTCTAAATTTTTATTCAGAAATATATTCATTTTATAATAATATGATATTATGCTCATCGCCAACCATGCCAACCACAATAATTCTTATAGGTAACCCGTTTGGAACTTGTATGTGCATATATATATTTTAAATTTCATATTATTATAATGTAGAAAACTGCAGAAAAATGGGTACTATTTTTTTTTTAAATTTTATAATATTATAATCGTGAAATAATTATTGGAAAATATTCGTTCGACGTATACATAATTATAATATTATTTTATAAGACGGATTTTTTTTTTTTTTTTTTTTGTTTACATTATTAAAACGTATCTATTTATACTTATTTTTTTGTTATGATGCGGACGCGGTTCCTATTTTTCGTTCGGTAATAAAATTCAAATTTTTCTCGCTCGAAACGAAGAAAATTGAAAATCCGTGAGACGCGTGTTGTGCTCATAAGTATATTATTATTATTATTATTATTATTATTATTATTATTATTATTATTA
>JAIUCT010000007.1:8114415-8178098 GCA_021307375.1 Tetraneura akinire
TATTATTATTATTATTATTATTATTATTATTATTATTATTATTATTATTATTATTTTTATTGTAAACTTCACAGATCGATGTGTGGCCGTCTGGAGACATCAGTTTTTTTAATTACGGCGGTGTAATTACAAAAGAAGACGAGAAGACGGAAAAGAACATTCCCTGTGTGTTAATTATTTAAAGTGGACCGTGTAGCGCGTTGGTCATTAACTAATTGCCCAACCAGAACCGATCGGGACAATCTTTTCTTGAGAAAAATGTCGCCGCGGTCGTTTTTTTTCCTTCGACTTCTTCTCCTCTCGTCAATATCCGTCCATTATCATCGTACACACTCGATAATTTTTTATATCCTTTTCTTTCATACTCACATACACACACGCAATATATTATATGTATACATAAATACTATTTCCGGTGGATTTCCGTTGCTTTTCTCTCCGCCGAACCAACGAACGGTTTCTGTCTTTCTGACGCAATTATTGCTATATAGATGTATGAAGCAGATTTTGCGTACGGGCGTACGGTAATCGCTGCCTGGTAAACTAACCTATAACCTAACCGCAATTGGCGAACTTAATATTTAACATTTAAGTATGCCTTAATAATGTTATAATAATTTTATATTTTAAGTATTGACTTGTGGATAATATATTTAAATAAATAAAAACCCAAATCCACAAAGATTTACTTTTATTTTAAGCAAATACGTATTTCGATAACAAAGTTACCATCATCAGTGCAAAACACCGACCGAGTCTTTGCTTAAAATACAAGTAAATTTTTGCGGATTTGGGTTTTTATTTATTTAAATGTTATAATTTTATACGTCGACGAAAAAACACAAAAATCGGTCGAAAACTTTCGTGTAATAATTGTGATAATGTGTATATTATAACCTTTGATCTATGAATATATTATATAATTTCTCAAAAGAAATATTTTTTCCTCGATAAATTTTAAAAAGCATTACAATATTTACTCGTATAGTGGTATATATGATGCGTTTACTGCAGAAATATCAATCAACTAATAATATACCTAGGTATAAATTAATTTTTTTATTCCATATGATAATGATAAAACTGTTTTTCGTCATACGTGGTCAAATCACGATAATTATTAATTTTTGATGAAATAATAGTAAAATTCATTTATAGGATTATTATATCGATATTGCGTAATGAAAATGGCATATTATTATACTTATTACTTTATTAGTTATTACTTATTAGATTAAATAAAGTTAAATTTTAGATTTCTAAGAAAATCAACTCTTGCGTGATATATCGTTTTACTTCGATCGTAAAAGAAAAACTGTATTAGTCTTCTAACTTTATAGAAACTATTTTCATTCGTTCCCGCCATTGAAAGCGATATGAAAATCGGACGTTTTATAAATACTATAACTTAAATCAGAGGTTCCCAATCCGTGGTACGCGTACTACTATTATTGATACGCGGAAGGCTCGTAGGTGGTTCGTGAAACAATTTTTGCATTCAATATTATTTAGTTTATTTGATATCATCTAATTTTATAAATATCAATGACATGGGATTTGTAATCGTAGAAGTTTAGATATTTGATAATAATAATCTCTATATAACGTTATCGAAAAAGTGTATTCTTATAGTTTCAACGTTGGAGTTATTTATATTATATTATTATTATTATATATTTTATAATTTAAATATTAAGATTTAACTAAAAATTATAATTCTTTTACTTTCATAAATATCAAACAATAAAAAATGTTAATAAATGAATTAATATAAAAAAATACTCGTATATGGTAAAAAAAAAATGTGACTCCTAATTAAGTTGGTATACGTATTGATCATAAAAGTGTCTGGTAATGCTCGATGATAAAAATATTGGAAACCCCTGGCTTAAATAATCAAAAATTCAAAACCCCTTAATTATATAGAATAATAAATAATATGCTATAGATATGTCATATGTATATATTTTATATATACAATTTCGATAGAAGACTCAACCGTTCTTTTCATACCTTATTTAAATGTGTTATTTTATTATTTGTCGCGCTAAAGAACGGATTCATATATTTTAATATTACCATAATAATATCGCACCCTAAGAACAAACACGAAAATCACGATTATAAAAAATAAATAAATAAAAGAATAATATTATTCTAAAATTAATAAATCCTATATACGAAAAACGAATGAATGAAGTAATATAATTTTTCCTTATCCTTGTCGCAATAAAATAATACAGCCTATATAATATTTTAATGTTTATCTAATATAATAACCGCGGTATCTGATGAACGATTTCTTTACAGTTCGATATTTAAAAAAAGAAAAACGATTATTTTTCCCCTATTTTTTTTTTTTTTTTTTTTTTTTTACCGGTAATGTTCATGGTGGTGTCGATGTCTTCGGCTGTTGCAGGAGCAGATTCCGCGTGGGCGGGCACGGTGGCGTACGATGGCCGGCTGATCCCGAACGTTCGTCGGTCCGTTAACAGCACCAAAAGCGCGACCAACCACGGACGAACCATCGTGCGCGAAGTGATGACCATACGACCGCGTGGTCAAGCACAGACTGTTCTCGCACACGCGATCGTCCGTTTAACTAGCCGTATATTGGCCGGTTAACTCTTCGCGTCACGTGTGTGTGTGTGTGTGTGTGTATGTACGTTGAACCGCTTAAGACGTATAATAATAATATGTAGACTAGATCAATAGAGCTAGGCAGATTTTGAGTTTTTTTTCTTTCTTGTCCGACGATTTTTATTTAATTCCTTTTTTTTGACAATTTCGTATTCTCAAATCTTTAGAATGGTGTATGAAGCGATATTGTCCTCATATTCCTTATAAAAGAACCTTAGAACGATAATAAACGCATTTTTTAATCGGACTTGCTCGTATACATCTTAACTGCAACAGTAAGTGACCGATTATACACATATGAAATATATTATAGAAAATCATATTCATCTATTAAAGTATGGTACTTACTTATCAAGTGTCAAACAGTCATTGGCCGATTTAGAATATTGCCTTTTGGGGCCCTTACGAACTTCAATTTTTATTTAAAGTATTATATTTATCTAATAAAAGTAGAAATAATATGCTAAGGCTCAATTTTTTTGTTTTTATTATCGTGTTATTCATATTAATATTAATCATACGATTGAAAAATATAATTATTGGTTTTGATTTGAATAATTATTTATTATATCGAGTACACGGATAATACATTTTTAAGCATACCTACTTCAAATACATAATTTTGAATATACTTTTGACGCGAATTTTAATATTTTATTTATTATTTTATATAGTATAGGCTAGAAATTTTTCGCTAATAAGTAAAAACTATACATAATACGCATATTGTACCGTTTTTGTGTTACAGAGTATACAAAATTATTAACTATATACAAATAAAAATATACAACGAGCCGTCAAATACAATGCGTGATTAATCCGTAACCATTAATCAGTTATCAAGTGATAACTTGCACCAGAAACGAATAGTGTCTAAAACATCGTTGTAAAATATTTGTTCACTTGTAAACTTGACCTGATTTTTTTTTTAACTTGTAACCTTATAAAATTTTATCATTTTTGAAGATACCTGCATAATTATTATAATTCTTTTCTGGAAAATTATTCAATTTTAATAAATTCTGTGAAAAAATAGTTGTTTACTACAAAATAAATATAGCATTTATTATATGTTGGAGTTATATTCGTCGTATCATACTTTTTTTTTTTTAATATGTAAAATATACCTACTATATTATTCATATACAAAATAACACATACAGCATAATATTATAATTTATAATTGAATGTCGTGAGAAAATCAAAAAATTATTTCTAATAGCTATCAATTTGATAAATTTTTAGTTATATAATATAGAAATATGACATATTTTTATTGCTCAAAAACAATTATATTATATTGGTGAAAAATATACGATTATTTCGCGCGATCCACTTATGGATTATTTTTTTCAAAAATTCCGAGGTCGTTATTTATATCAACCAAAAATATTTTTTATATATTTTTTTACATCTTCAGTTGATATGCGCTAACTGCTGCATAATTCACACGTAAATCATATTATTTCTAATAAAATAAAACAAAGAAAAAAACTAGCTTTACAATGTGAGTTAGGTTCGTAAAAATATCGAAATTTACATAATTTTATAATATATATTTTCGTTATAATTATTATAATATATTATGATCTCGTTTCCATCTCGAAACACGAAACAATGCAATAATAATATAATTATAATCATTATATGTAATAGGTATGTATACACCGATTATCTTATACAGGGTTATCAGAATCCTGAGGTATACAAAAATTGTGTAAATTATACGTACGTTTTCACGTAACTATACGTGTATGGTGTATATACCTACGTTAACTACGTGATTTCATATAACATGATATTCCGATCACTCTGTATATATAATTATAATATAATGGTCACTCATCGGTCAAGAAAAATGCATTTTTTTTTTCATCTCTTTTTTACGGTTGAATTGAAAAAAACACATTGCCCTATATTATATTATATATAATGTATATACCCCGTTTAAGAATATTAAAATAAAATATTCTCATTGAATAAAATTACCTACTGAATTTAATTGATATTATAAAAACGCACCGCGAGAGACGATAAACCCAGAAAATATAACCGTCCTAACTTATTATATTATTAGGTATATACCTATAGGCAGGTAGATGAAACTAAACGAAATAAACCAGTTAAAATAACAAGTACACTTTTTTTCTCATCGTTAACATCGGACAAATATTCAAATTTATGGATATTATACTATTAGTGCATCACTATATATTCACTTCGGGCACACGATTATATTATATTATATAAACGTATGCTATACACAACTACAGTATTATAATATAATATATATACGTACTACAGTTTATTTTGTAGTCATTCCAATGAAAAAAATAAAAATTATCCAACAAATATTTATGAATATGTTATATTATGTATTGTACGCAATACAAATTGTTTGTCTGATTATAACAAATTTAATACAAAATTCACAATATTTAGACTGGGAGAGTGAATTTTGTCATCTTATTGCAACATTATTGTATGTATTATGCTTATTGTTAATATTTAATTTTTTTTCCTTTTTCCCCTGCAAATGTGAATGTTAACCTAACATGGATTATTGATTTCAATGATACTACAATTTTCCGTCGAAATTACGAAATAATTTTTAATTTTTAACATTCAACGGACAAAATTAAACTATAACTATTATAGTAGTCGTTTGGACGTATAATAATTAGTAAATTATTACAAAACATCAAATACCCAAGTTAATTTGGATCGCTGTAAATTCAGCCTTATTTTTTGAATTGCGGCAACTTAATAAGACGAGAAGTTTATAATGTAGCCTATATTGTGTGAAAAAAGGTGAGTTTAGTTTTGTCTACTTTCACTTAGCAAGGAACTATTTTACTATGTTTAATAATGTACATAATACGTCATAATATCGCATTAAAAAAGCAAGGGAAGAGATACAGGTGTAAAGAGGATAGTGTTGCATTTTGATCGACAATTGAATGCAATGATAAATCATTACATTCGTGAAAATGATTTTGAGCGAAGTTCATCAGATAATATATGTAGGTACCAATTAAAATTTTTACATTTATCAGTCTCTACGTTCAATATTCATAATATATCATAACACCCCTAAATGAGTCACCCAAATACCCAAATCTGACAGTACTTCGCTCAAAATCGTTTTTCGAATATAATGATTTATTATTGCATTTTATAGTATTTTTAAAAACTTATTATTAACAGGGGCGTGCCTGGAAATATTTTTGGGGGGGGGGGGGGGTGGTTAATATTTTTATAAGCACGTATTTTAAAAGTATTTATTTAATTAGGTAATAATTTTGGAATTTAAAAAATTCATGCAATATAGGTACATAAGTATTCAATAAATAATAATAATTAATGGTACATTTTCAATTATTAGCGTTATAAATTAGTTATAAATTTATAATATATAATCTAAAAAATAGTTATGACTTATAATAATTAATATTATTAAGCAATTACAAAATAAATCCTGTCTTCGAGGTGTTAAAGCGAAACTAGGGAAATATTAAACATTGTATAAAAATATTAAGTAATACAATTTTTCTAAATTCGCTAAGATTTCGGGGGAGAGGGGGTTGAACACCCAAAACCAGCCTCTAGAGACGCCCTTAATTATTGATATTAGTTATTATTGAAAGATTACAATTTTAATTTCTATTTTACAAGAAGTAATAAAATAGAATTTAAAATAAAAAAAACAAGAGAAAGTAATTGTGATAACATTATTTTATATAGTATATTATTAATTAATAATAAGACAAATACTCGTATACATTATAAAATATAACTAAAGTATATTGCAAAAAAATATTATTCTACGTGAATCGCAATGAAAGTTTAATGTCGGAAAGTAATAGCATTCATATTGTTGCATATTTACTATATTTGCAATATACGAGTAGGTATATAAAGAGGGACTTTTTAGAAAATATTTTATATAGGTAATATATTTATATTTCTTATATTAAAAAGTTTAAAAATTATTATTATTAATTTTTTTTTGTCGATATAAGAATAAAAAAGCAATCCGCTAAATATCAGTATATCACATTTATTACGTTACACAAATTTTCCCAAAAATTATAACCTAAAATAATTTATAACTATATTTTTAAATCAATTAATTTGTAAACGTCTTTTAGTGTGTTTTCGTACCTTGATATTGAACCATGACAACTTTTTAACATGAAATATCTAAAATAGATTTACATTAACAAAAAAATATAATATCCCTATACAAGAGCTTAAGGTATACTCTTAACATATCAGTGTGAAATGTGACAATTATAAATATAACTACGAAATCGAGAGAAATCGAGTCGTCTCGTAACATATTCGTAGAATATTTCCAGTCTGAGACGAATAATAGATTATTACACTATTATAGGTATATATATAGATACACCGAATTGCTTTGTTTCAGAATAAGATTCTAAACACATTAACCCGTTGGCCACTGATGATTGTAAACAAAATATCACAGTAAATCTGCTTTCTCTAAAAAAAAAAACGTAAAATAGTGTGAGGATGATCGCCGAATAAACCAAATAAATTATTATTCAGTTTTATGGGCCGTTTGGAAACTACTTCGGCACCTACTTGTCTACTTACATTTTTAATTTTCAATTCAACGACGTATACTGTATACATTACAGAATACGATATCACGTAATCAATCGATGCATTTTTATTTTTTTTGCTTTATATAATAATATATTAATATACGATCGACCAAATAATTAATTCGAACACGAAAATAAAACTAAAATCATATGTTTATATAAAAATTAGATTTTTCTGAAATTATATTATATAGTATAGCACGTATTTCGAGACATCGTGGAAATGTGATATTTGATCACATTCCACGTTAAAAATATTACAATATTACGTTCGAAAATATTATAGTTACATAAATCGAAGACATCTACATATTTTATTTTGTTTTTAAACGTATATCCTAATTTTATATTTGTACTTAAACACGATTACGATTTATAATATATTATATAGAAAGTGAATACATACATACATACATATATAGTACACTATACAGATATATATGATACGCATATAATATATTTGTCAAAAACAATATCAATGGGTGAAAGCACTTTCGTTAAAAAAATATTTAAAAAAAATTCCATATACTTTCTCTGCAGTTTAATAAAATAATCGACGATATTGCGTAACATACTGCGCTTACGATTATGATAATAGTACTTATATAATATAGGTACGTATAAGTATATTTTTATTTGTTTTATGAAAATCGGACAATCAGATATAAATTTATATACATTACAAAAAAAAAAAAAAAAAATTATATATTGTAAATCATAAATGTATAAAAGCATAATATATTAAGTATATTGACAATAATAATAATTCGGATCCCGTCGTCGAGATATATATAAATTCAGACTTATAAATTTATTTTTTTCTTATTTAATTTATAGCCAAACAAACCGAATTAATATAATATATGATTATATATACGTAATATAATATACACATATTGCATACATATATACTATATATGTTAATATATTATTATATATAATAATCAAATATTACAATTTGAACAGTTTGTTCTGGTCAATATTTATATCTTGAGATTTTTCACTGTTTTCCGACTTGGTCAACTTGAGTCTGGAGGTTGCTGACCACCTCTGGAGGCACGTGATCACCGAGGATATCGAAGAGGTTGATGGATTGAGAACCGGGTATCGACTCGTAAGCGACCAATTCCACGCCTTCTTGGACTTTTTGGATCTGGGCGTTTTGCGGTATCAGTTGAGTATTTTGCGCCTGTCTGATGGCCTCGTTCGTAAATATCGCTCCGTCCTTGGTCCCTTGTGGCATAGCCAGGCACACTGCCATCATACTGCACGCGCCCAAAACCGCAACGCACATAAACGATTTCATTGTTCTGGACTTGGAAGCAAAATCTGAAAACAGAAATACTATAACCATTAATATCGTATTCTGAGAAAACAATATTTTATAATAGAAAAATTAATAATAAATACCTAGTAATTTTTTTTTAAATTTTTTTTAAATTTAAAAACGATTTACAATATATAGGTATAGGCGCACATTGGGGGGGGGGTTGCTTAGCACCCCACATTTCACATTAACACTCCCAATATTCATTGTTTAATGTTTATTAATAGTTACATTATAATTTTGTTATATTTTAATTATAAATAATATAGATGTGGAATTTGGCATACGTGGATCTAATTAAAAAATTTTAACACCCCTAAAATTCACACCTAATATGCGCCTATATGTTTACAAACTCATGCTACAATTATTGATTACTTAAATATACAACTATAATAAAATTAAATTAAAATTTCAGTACCTACGTGAATCTATTTTCAAAAATATTGTTTTTATGGGAGCATAAACATTGGGACTCCAATTATTAATACATTAAGTAGCACATATTTAGTATATAATTAATAATTTATACGTTATGGAAATAGCACAGGTTTAACATTTATTATTTAATATATTCTTAAATATATTTTCAATATTTTATACAAGTATATATCAAATATCATATATCAATAATGTTTCATCCATATATTTCTAGTTTTATAAACGACAAAATTATAACATAATTAAAAACAAAAATATTACTATTAAGTAATAATTGGTACATTGATACCAGAAACTTAAATATATACATTTAATACTATCCCATATATTATTGTTTTTTATATTATATTTTTATCGAATAAAAAAAAATTAGCTGATATTTAAATATTTATAAGTATAATTCTATAATATATAATAGGTAGATACTTACATAATAATAATAATAATAATAATAATAATAATAATAATATATTTTTATATGTATAGTAAATAAAATTGCACGTTATATTATACCTATAGTATAATCTGTTCAATTAAAATACTATATGTTGTTATTTATTGATATTTTAAAGTGTTATCTTATTATACATTTCAAAAAAAAATAATACGTGATTTATAAAATGAAGATTTATTTTAAAATTAAGTTAAATTTAAATCATATTTATATGTTCGTAAATCATTTAAAGTGTTATTTTAAGAATTAAACATATTGCAAAAATAAAAGTTATATATTATAAAATGTATTTATGAAAAACTCATAAATCAATACAATAATATAATATATTATAAATTATAATGTTAAAAATGAAAGATATACATTAGGATTAGGTACCTATCTAATTCTTATAATCCACAATACCACTCTAACTCAAAACTAAACGAATAAATATTTTTATTTATATGAACTTTAAATGATGTAATAATTTGTACAATCATCTTAATCGGACAAATTAAAAATTAAGTAGAATAATTTTAACTTACACAGTAATACAAGTATATATTTTTAAACTATTATAATACATGAAAAATAAATAAGAACTTAAAAACAAATGTATACGCCATCCTATATATTCAATAAATATGGGTTATTATTACAAATTCTACAAGTAAAATTATCTTTGAAAATATTATATAAATTATTATAATTTTATGTATTTTGCGTAAACTGTTTTGTAAAAGTACGTTCATATATTTTATTTTACACGTGTTTAAGCATTAATATTAAGATTATTTTTTAAGCGAAAACATAGTAAGTATGTTTTTTATATTTTTAAATTTAAGCTTTAAAAGTAGGTAGTACCTATTTTAGAAACAAAATTATAAATACATTTTTTAATCGTGTTAAATCGATTATAATTCTGTACAATAAAACCTATATTATTTCTATGTAGAAAAATAAATAAATAAATATTATAATATATGCATTAGCTCACCTGTATAAGAACGGAAAGTTTGTTATTGTTGATATGTTGACTTGCGAGTCACACTATATCCGAGACGCCGTGTACGTTTTATAAGAAGAGCTAAAACCGAATCACGTGAGGTAAGTAATCGAGTGGGAGTACACAATATTAAATCACTTTCTCCAGGGTAATTTATTATAAACCTCTTTCATTGGATATAATATGCACGTGTCTATGTCGATGGAAATTCAATTAAATAATTTTCCAGTGTTAAGTATAGTTTCCAAACGAAGAATATACGTATAATAATAGTATTACTATTTATTATAGTTAAGATAAAATATAATGTTTGACATATTTTATAATACTATATACCTGCATTGAAAATGAGAAGATATTATGGAAGTTGAGTATAGGTGTAGGTAATATTATAAACAGAAAACGATACGCACATGACTCGTTTCTAATTTATAAGTATCCTTAATATGATATCTATCCAGTCTAAAGTCCTTCGCCTCATTATGAATTTACCAACACCCTTCCTCTCCTGAGGTCTATTCAATACACAAAATATTCCAAATGCCTCTCTCCGCGTTGTTTCACACTTATATTTATATACCTTAACCTTATACCATGTCGGTGTCAGTGACCTATAATAAAATAATATAATACCTATATAAAACATCAGATTTTAAACTTCATAAACGCAATATAATAATAATAATTATTATTATCATTATCATTATCATTATCATAATCTACTCTCATCAGCGAAATCACTCTTATAATACTCGATCACTGCAGAGTCACTAATCTCAGCATTACACGCAAACACGTACCTATTCCTAGAAATTTTGTAATACAGTTAACAATTTGCACACTAACTGTTAAAAATGCTTCTATAAAATCAATATATCTAAATTTGATAGGTATACATTTATTCTTATAATACGTTTTTCGTCTTAAAATCATATGGCTAAAACGATGCACTCGTATAAGAACTAAGAAGTGTGTTAATAAATGTTTGTTAGGTATGTAGTGTAATGAATATAAAAAGTACCTATACATTTAAGTTTAAAATTAAATAAATATAGGCAATTTTGATTCATAAATAATAATTCGTTACCTTTATATTTTGTATACCAAAATAGACCATTTCGTACATGTCAAAATGTCCTTAATTTTTCATTAAAAACTCGTCACTTCACAGTTTCTCTCTATTTTACTATTATTATTATAAACAATAATATGTATATGTATATATATATCATATATGCACAACTGGTTGACCAACACCATTGTGAACATTCATCATTTACGCATATTATAATTATAGGTATTAAAAAAAAAAAAAAAAAAAAAAAAAAATACTAATTATAAACTATACTATAAGTATTACATTTTAAATCGATTGAATAATATAGACCCGGTTAAAATATGAATAATTATCTTAAATTATTCCTGTATAATGTATGTAGTCAAGGATATAAGATTATGACATATATATATATATTATATAGTATACCTATATACAAAAATTATCTTAATATTTTCGGTGGAACTTCAAAAAAAAATCCTACCCACAATAACAAACACTGTTATAGTATTATAAAGTATATTAAAGTTACATAACACTTTAAAATTAACGTTTATTAAAAAATAATGACAAATTTATTATTGAATTATACATAATTATAAAACCTTTATATAACTATTATTTCACGTATAGTGATATTATCATGTCAACCGTACATGTTATTCACATATAAAAACTGATTTAAATTTATATGTCTGTAATCCGATATATACGAATATATACATAGGTATAGGTATATAATATATATATTTATATATATAGGTACATATTTACATACTAAAAAACAATTTCACTTCCAAGAATCAGACGTATACCAATCTCGCTCAAACGATTAAACATATTGTTCTACTGCACTGCCCATCAAAGAGAGGCAAAATGGGAGAACGTCACAACATCAACCGTACACGATAACTACTATGATTTATTTGAGGCCATCAACGTACTGCCACTTAAATGTAATTTAATAATATTATTATTATATAAAATAATTTTTTTATAACTTTTAATACTTCTATATCCAGACTATTATATATCATATCATCAATATTAAGTCAACGAATATAATATAGTCGAAACATCGTTTTTTAATACAAATAGTTTTCTCTTCATTTATTTTACACGAGTACTGCAATATTGTAATGAATTAATAAACCATAACTTCACAATAATTTTAGATACCTAATTCATATTATTTTAATATATAAATATAAAATATTAAATATATTCAATGATTATAATGTATCTATAAGGCACATACCTTAAAAAGATATCTAATTTAAATTATATACTAAGCATATTGCGTATTTGCATTGAAATCTATTATAATTTTACCAAGTTCATGAACTATATTTAACTAGTTATATAGTTCATTTTTAAGATATAAACTGGTTTCGTACAAGTTCGTTAATAATATAAACATAACTGTTAAGTACAATACCTACACAATATTATGTATTTATAGTTTATACACTTATATATGTGTATACGAATATTTATAATATAAATCGTTTTTTCGTCGATAAATAAAAAAAAAAAATGTTATTTATTATTATATAACATGTGTGTATAATTATGTTGTTAAGGTTAAATATCCATACGTAACTATATAAGTAATGTTTATAATGTTTATAGCTATATTAAATATAAATTATTCCACATCCCAACCAAAGGATAAATTGCTCACGCGCGACTCTTTTGAAATAATTTTTTCTGAGCAAAAAATGTATGTAAAAAAAAAAAAAAAAAAAAAAACCAAAAAAATGACAAACACTGAATTATCCTCCATATTGTTCTATACAATAATTACGTTCCATTCTCTGTATGACTGTATTAAATATGCCGGTTGGTTCAGAACCAGTTTTTATCCACTATTAATTTTTCTTTTTAAGAAGACGCAATATCCGTATTTCTTCATCATTTATTTGCTTCCATCATCGACACACATAACGTAATAATATTAATATATAGTACTGCAGCCAATAATATATTTTTTAGACAAAACGTCCCTATATTATTGGCCTTGCGGTGTAAATACGAGTATAAGTACACCGAGCACATCTATATTCTATAAAACATAGATGATAATCACTGATTCGGTTAAAAGATAACTTTCATAAAATGAATAAAATTGTTTACGTGTATAATATATGAATTATGATGAAGCGTCAAAATCTTCGGCCTTGTCCATCAGTCCATCACAATATAGTACCTATGATTATCAGATTATCTATCTAATAAAGTAATAATTAAAACAAAAATATTATATTATACTATACCTAATATATTCTCTTTTAATTTCACAATATATATTATTTGTAATTTGAATGAAAAATAAATAAAAATAAATTTTAGTTCTTTTATCACTGCACGCGCACAACGTATATAGTTTCGTATTATTATATATTGGAAATCACATTAAAACGGATTTTATATATTTATACCACGGTTAATAGATGGTTATTTATTAACCGTGATATTATACAACGCCTACTCATATTACCATGTTTTATTATTATATCGTTGAAAATGTTAAGTACATTTTTTATGGCTGAATCGCTTAACTATAGACGATTATTTAGGTACCTACAGTTCTGCAGGAATTGAAAAATAAGATCATCTATTTATCTATATTCGAAATAATATCATTATAATTATTTATAATTACTTTAATATAATATTTATTTGTTTACGCGTCATATTAAGCATTTAGCGACTCAACTTGCCCATAATCTATAGGTACTATACTATATTCAATTTTAATTCAAAATACATGCAATATTTTTGTTAAATTGGTAGGTAATTTTTTCATTGCCAATATATTAGAAGCTGCTGTAAGCACAAAAATATTAAAATTCCACCACGGTAGATAATATATTTCCCGTACACATAAATACTAATAAAGTAATAAACATTAAAATATTGAAATAATTTTAAATGTGTAGTATTTTTTAATCGTAAAAATAATATAATTAAGACAGTGGCTGGGATTTGCCGATTAACAATATATATCAATAATCAATAATTATTTACATTCACTATTAATTTTAATTTTAATAATAATTATTAATTAATATTTAATAGTAATCAGTAATTACTAATTAATAATTATTAATCTACAGTGTCATGTTCTTATTCAATATTCTATATTACATCAGTCTGTGCCCTGTGGCATAAATCTATGATCTGTGGCGAGTTGTTCATATGGGTGTTATTGGTCACACTGATCGTAACAACGGTTATTTTTTAAAACTTGTAAACCTTGTAATCTTCAGTACTTGATTTGTTGTTATTTGTTCTATATTGTTTTGGCGACTTGGCGTTTAGTAATTTAATTTTGACATTTTGCAATATGCAAAAATTTATTATTTAATGTCTAGTAATTACAAATTCAAAATTATACGATATAATATAATATTATGTTTAAATATTTTAGTTAATAGTCAATACTTTACACTCTACAGTTTATATTGAAATTGATGCATACGTTCTGTAGTAATTTAGTGCCAATTTATATAATCTTTATCTTCATTACGTGAATATTTCTTATGAATTTTTTTTTTTGTACATTCATTTAACACAATTAATTTTATTATGCGTAATAATGAATTGTTATAATCAACTATAATATACTAGTTTGTTTCAATTAATCCGGGATATACCAAGAATCAAGATTAACAACAAATTGGTGAGTAAACCGTACGAAAAAATGCAATATTTAAATATGTAAACTGTAAAACATTGTTTTATTGTTAAAAATAATATTATATACAGATTGATGATAAATTTGTATTAAAAAATAATCTAGATAAACATAATGTTAAAAATATGTAATCCAATGCGAACCATTTTTGTAAAATGAAATTCCTATCAACCTGTAGATAAAGTACTACCTTAATTAATATTTGAATATAATTTATATGTTTTATTTATGCTTTATTTAGGCCTGTCCCTTGTTGAAATAAAACGTTATCACATCATATTTACCTATGTAATAAAAATCATAATATAGGTAAATCATGTTAGGGTAGTGAGATGACTAAAATTATACAACTATTTGTTTATGAAAATTTGCTCTCATTTCAATATGGGTAGTACCTACCTATTTATCTAATAGTAGGTATAATGTTAATAGTTTAAACAATTAAGTAAAATGACTATAACATTAAAAATATCTAACGATTACTAATGATTAATAAAAATATTGGTGTAGGTATAATATTCTGTATGCTTCTAAATTGATCAAATAATGTAGCGGATTGATGGGAATTTAGGAACACCTTTTTTTATTAATACACTGGAACATATTGGCTAATACTAGAAACCATAATCAATCAAAATAAATATCTTAATCTTAACAATTATAAAATATTATCACGAAACATAAATAGGTACTGTAATTTAATTATTCACTTAATGTCATATTAATGTGAAGTTGTGAAGTCATATCGTTCAAAAAGTGCTGGGGTAAAATAATATCTATTGATATACCTACTGTATAATACGGGCTATATTCAAACATAATTGAAGTTTTAACATTATTCTAACTAGATAGTTAATTATGAATAAAATAAAAAAATGTAACATGTTACTTTTATATTTAGATGACAAATAAATAATCTACATCATTGTTATAACTCATTAATTATTACAAAAATGTATATCGTGTACAAATGATGTCTATATTGTTTCTTGGTCAAAATATTTAATAAAAACACAATTTTCATATGTAAATGTAATTTCTATTATAATACTTTTTTTAATAAATGTATAATAACCTATCTATAGAAAAAAAGCATAGTAATGTTGAAATAAAATGGGTGAACAAGAACAGAATTTTATGATCATAGATATTAAATTTTATATTTTATTAATATTTCATTTTTGGCGCGAACAGTCAGTTTTTATGAAATCCATCTGGTTTTAAATTCGTCCAGCCGTATAAAGAAAGATAATAGATAAAGCAATCGGTTTGATTGCCGCCCCTCCAGCGGATTGGTCATCTAGGTACTGTAATCAGGAACAATAAAATCCATTGGCTAACCAATCTGATGAATTTAGGAACATGTGGAATGATTCTAAATTTGCATTTTAATTTAAATCTAATATTATTTTAAATATTCAAAATGAATATACCACCTACTTTTATTTGAAATTCATAAATAAATACAATAATAAAAAGATTGCAGAAAATAAGAACTCTTAAATTTTTTTATTATAAATTTTTGTAAATCTTTTAGTTATGATTAAAAAGTATCTACCTATATAAATTTTTAAATTATATAAATTAATTTATATATTAATATGAATATTTAAACATGACACTAAGGTATATTTTATTATTTTATAATATGGTAACATAAATAAGTGTAAAATTCTATATTATCTTCATTACTTCTTATTTTTATTGTAGGTTCCTACACAATTAATGTAGAAAATTCTAGACTTATTTATTTATTTCAAATTTCATAATTTGTGTAACATCTCTTTAATAGGTTTAATTAAAGAAAAATTAAGAAAATTATTATTTTACAATTACATTATATAGGTAATTAGGTATTCGTTTCCAAACGGTTTTGGTTGTGACATAAAATAAATATGTTATAATTTTTTTTTACTTTATTCATTAATATTGGTAGCCACGGATCGCAAAAAAATCAGCCGTAGGCCGTATGTTTGACATGCCTGCTTTATGTCATACCATATTTGAATTACCTTCCAACTACCTTTAATTGAAATTGAAATGTATTTATCCTAGTATTTATTATGATACCTAATCTGTTGAAATTTCAATTTAAAATTGTACCTACATAAATATTTATGGAATTATTAGAAAAAATGTTTAGAAAATAATTTAATATTAATTTTTAATCAATTCTATCACCTTTTTAAAATGGTCATAGTTATAAAATGAAATGCTTAGGTATTACTTCATAATTATTAAATAATTTATTTTAAAGTTATATTATTAAAATGATTCATTTGGTATTATGGCCAAGTAAAATAGTTCAAAAGTTTTAAAGAAAAATGATGGATAATAATATAAAGTTAATTAATGAAAAAATCAAATTCTTATAAATAATATAATAATTTTTAATTTTCATGTAATAGATGATACATTACGAAGCGGACTTAAATTATTACTTGGCTTAATAGTAGTATATTGCATTTCAGTTAAATATTTTTCAATTTCTTTGTCAGCTTTATAAATTAAATCTAAAGTTGGTAATGTAACCATTGTAGTTGTTGTATAAACTATATCTGGAATACTTGTATATGTTTTTTTTGTTATAGTTAATGATGGTCCATATTGAATTGTTTCATATTCTTCTGGGTATTCTTTAGGATATTGCATTTTTTTAATAACTAGTTGAGGAGAAGCTTGATTAGGTAATACTTTAGTTTCTATAATAAAAGGAGTTGTTGTAGTTGACTCTGCTTGAGAAGCCAATAACTCATCATTCAATTTTAAATTATTGGTGCAATTCATACATGAAGTAATATTCATTCCCTTTAAATCCAAAGAATTTGTGTCATTATTAATTTCAGTTACTTCATTTGTTACAAATGAAATATTTTCAGAATCATTATCTATTTTTATTGAAGTACTGTTTTCAATACTATTTATTGTATAATTAGAAAATGGTTCATCGAATAACTTATTTTGTAGATATTCAGATGATGTTGTTTTATTTATATCTTCATTATTTGTTAATAATGTTGGTAAATGTATTGTATAATTATTTTTTGGATCTACTGTATCCAAGTTAATTAAAGATTCATGGACTTGTATGTTATAAAAATTATGTCCAAAATTTGGTTCTGATATGTTTGTTGTATCTTCTAAATATGTAAATGCAATTTCTTTATTCAACTCATCCTCAATTGTTTTTTGTGAACTAATAACCAGTTTATGAGGTATTGTTGATTTATCTGGTACTCTTGATGTAGATAGTTTCTTTGATTCTTCATAATCTATTTCTGTCGTTGCGTCTAATTCAGATGTAACAGTAGAAAACTCTATTATTGATTCTTTGGAATCTAATATTGAATAATTTGGATCAAAAATCTCAATTTGTGTATTAGTGGTTGTTTCAATTGTTGAATCAATAATTTCTTTCATAGTTGATGTTTCTATTAAACTAATAATAGGTCCTGTGTCATTTTGGAGTGTAATTATTACTGAATTGTCAATATCTGTAGTATCAAATAAATCTGCAAATTGAGGTATTATAGTGGAAGTTTCATAATTTATTAAATTAGGATCTACTGTTTCTTCATTTATTGTAGAATTATCTATTTCAAAACCTAAAAAAGAAGTTATATTTAAATCTCCAACTGTTATATTATTTCTAAAATTGTGTGGCACATTAATTTCATTGTAATTTTCCATAAGAGTAATATTTTCATTTAGTGTCGGACTTAAAGTTGAAACATCAAATAAGTCATTTGATGTAGATATGTTATTTCTGTATAATTTTGCAGTATCAAAATATATTGACTGTATAGATATAGTATTTGAAACTGTAGATAATTCTTGTTTTTGAGTTTTTACTGTATCTCTTTTCCAAATATTATAATATGGTTCTGTACTATATGACCAGTCATTAATATTATTCATACTTGAATTTTCTATGTTAATTAATTCTCTTGGCTTTTTTTCTGTATAAAAATAAATAATAAGTTAATATAATTTTAATAGTATTTGTTTCATTTTAATGTGACCTACCGAATTATATAACCTACCACTTACACAGATACCCTAATACAAAAATATTTTAAAGATAATATAACACCATACAAATTAATATTTTATGTTATATACCTAAAAAATAAAATAATGTGATGTATTTAAAATGATTACCATTTTACAATTAATCGATGAATTACTTGAAATATATATTCAAAGACTAAAATAATAAAATAAAATAAATTTACATAGGTATTATAAATATGATTCAAGATATGATTTTATCTATTGAAATTTATTTATTTTAATTCTGTATCTGATGGATGTAAATACCTATAATATTATCTCTACATATTGCCTATTGGTCATATTAGTTGATTATATACTAAATGAATGCCATTTTAATTATTCATTTATATACCTACCTATTAAAGTAGATGAACAATTGTCATATTTTGGACAACAATCTCCTGGCAAATAATATCCTTGGCAATCATTTCTAGTGTAACATACAATTGTGGTACATACTATTGCACCACCATTACAAAAACAAATTCTACAAGCTGATTCATCAGATTTGTTAACTTTCTCTCCATTATTATACAATTTACCTTTATGTTCACAATCTATAAATAAATATCGATTTAAATTAAACTTCATAATTTTTTTAAATATTATAATATGCCTTATTAAAATTAAAAAACCTTTATTACCACATTTGTACTTTGGACAACATTTGTTTGGTAGCTGAATTGTAATACAACCACTATTTACTGGACATTTTATCATTGAACATACAACATTTGGTGGATGACAAATACATTCTTCACATGGACCTGCTCCTGGTATATGATTACCTTCTTCATATGTTGAACCATTAACTATACAGTTGGAATCTGTAATTTTTCTATCATCACGTTCATTTTCTTGTACAAATTGTTCGTTATTAAAATTATCTTCACTTAAATATGACATATTTAATGGCACTGAAATAATTATATTACAAGGTATATTATTATTAAAATTTATTTTATAATGAATTATTTCGGAATAATATTTTATTAATTATACATTAATGTATATAATTTATTTAATCAATTAAAATATTTAGAGGATACCTAATTAAATTTATAAAATTTAATAAATTATATCTGTAATATAAAAGTATAAAATTTGTTCACTAAATATTTGTATTCTCCATATTATTGTTAATTATACAAGTTTTGGAAAATTTAAGTAAATGCGCTAAATTATAGTTTAGAATAAGTAGGTATATTTTGTAGAAAAATATAAAGGATATATTATCCACTCATATTTCTTAAATTATTCCACAATTTTTTTTCTTAAATTTGTATTGCCAAAATCAAAATACTAATTAGTAAATTTCCTTTTTTATGTTAAACATGTTTTTTAAGAATTTTCATAAACTTAATAAATAAATATATAAGTTGTTAATTTATAAAAAAAGTTTATGAGCATTAAACTAAATATGTATCCTTTTAGATTCTGAGCAAAACGTAAAATGTATTGGTTTTACGATTTTTTTTTTAACTTACATCTTTATTAAAAATGTTAAAATTTAATTAAGGAATAATTAACAATCAATAACCATAATTAAATTGTAATATATTAGGTACCTACAGTAATATTACAATTTAAAATTAATCGTTTTCATTTTTTCTTACCTCCAAATACCACAGTTCTTAATGTCAATAAAATACTTGAAAAAAATATTATACATTTCCATCTTGAATTAGTAAGCTTACGTCTCATGGTGTTTCTAAAAAAAGAAAAAACATGCTATCATTCAAAAAAAGAAAGAATCAGTATTTTTATAATCAAATTATTGAAATCAAAGTAGATTTTCATTTAAATTGAAACAAATTTTCTAATACTAATGCAATATATTTTTATATTCTATTTATTTTAATATTCAATACGAGTAAATACATTTTTAAACAATCCTAATTAAGATTATTTTCCTAAATGTTTTTATAAAATGTCAAGAATTTCCTTACTATAAAATAAAACTACCTATTCAATTTATTATATTTTTATTATATAATATTAATAAATTGTGTTAAATAAAAATAATTATATTTTTTAGAAATTATTTTTATTTGTTGAATTGTCCAAAAAGTATTTAAATAACAATAATTATTAGCTTTAATAAATAATTACTTACACAAAAAATTAAAAAGTATGATATAAACAATTATATAATTTTTATTAGTTTATGAATTTGTATTTGATTATGTATATGTATTTAATATTACATATAAATTATTATAAATAATGAATAATTAATCAATAGAAACTAATTCAATTATTTTCAGCTCTCATCATTCATTATTATGACATAATATAGTGCATTGTGGCAAATTGGTCTTAAGATGACTAATTGTTTCTTGTTGATTTTCAAATTGTAGATTTTTCAGTTCTAAATATTTTAATGTCCTATAAAATAAAATAGTCAATAATGAATAAATTTATTTTATTTAATTAAATAATAATAAGTTTTCCATACTGTATATTTTCTAGTGTTAATATTCCTTTATCTGTTACATTAAAGCAACCATTGATTTCCAAATTAGTTAAATTATCTTTTAAATTTTCAAGCTGCTTTAATGCTTCGTTATTCACAGTCTGACATCCAATAAATGATATATTAGAAATATGTTTACAGTCTTCTATATATATATAAAAAAAAAAAACCCAATAATTAATTTATCATATTTTTAATAACATATTATTACATATAAGTACGCACTAAAATATCTAAATCCTATGTGAGATATTGATGCTTCTTTCCCGGCATAAACTTCTTCTATTTTAAACAGATCCATGTATCCATTTTTCATATTTGGTAAACAATTATAATGGTTTACAAATTCTTTACAGCCTTTCCACCTGATTTGAGCCCCATTTTTCATAAGCCACTCAGCACACGCAATATTAGGGCCAACTTCCTTGATACGATCGCCATCAAAACTTCAATTTATAATGTATTATTTAATTAATTAAACTGATAGTTATTTATTATCTACATGTCATTTAATTTTTAATTTAATCCACTTGCCTATTAAATGTGTCATCAACCCATTGCCACAGTCCACGTTTATTCATCACAATAGTATTTTTTAACATATTATACATTTTTAAAGACTTAAACATCTTAGCCATAAATTTACAAAATAAATTATATTGATTAATGCAATGTTACACTTATGTGCAAATTATTACTATAACTGTTAGTTGATAAGTGAATGGAAATTGGAAATATAAATATCAAATAATATTATATTTATAATAAAATTTGTAAATAAACAAACTTCACGATATAATATCACCATTAAACAGTAACAGTTTAATCTAATCCGTGGTAACACTAATAAAACGACATCTGTTAACAGTGTAACCAATAATATATATTTCCTAATTTCTTGTTATATTAAAAATATTGTCTAAGGTCTAATTTTCGAAACTGAAGGTACACTACTTTTTTTATTATGAAATCCTAAAAATAAGTTTGTGAGAAATTTATGTTAAATTGTTTAAATTATAATGTTAAATGTGATTTATTAATTTAAAAATAAATTATTTATTACATTTTATAAACCTATAAGCATTATGTTTTTTTTATAATTTAAAAATATGAAATTGTAATATGGTAAAGTAGTCCCCATGTTCTGAGGCCTACATAATATGTAATTTATTTTTATCATTAGGATTGAAGAATATTGAAGGAAATAGAAACATAGTTGTAAACGGCTCCCTCTCCCTCAAACGTTAATGGACCACAAACAATGACGTTTTATAATATATGTAGTCAATTAGCCATGTAAATAGATTAAAGCAGTAGTTTTCAACATTTTATTTATGTATGAATTACATTTCCTAATTTTTTTTATATAACATATAAGACTACATCTTTTATGATGTGTCTTTTTAGTTTTATGTAAACACTTTACTAACAAAAAAAGTCGATTATTATGATTAGGTAGCATAATATGATTCCGATAGAAAATCTTGTCTAGTTAGTACTTTGTTTTGGTGATTTTTCGAATTTCACAAAATTGAACTTCTGCGATTGGAATGACAAAAAAAGTATGGCATTTTTCACGATACGATGAAATTTTTGGGTGTTCACTTAGATACTGTATATACGTAATAAAATTTTGAAACGGTTACGTTAATTATAATAGATTATATAGAACTTTGAATATTTCCTAAAACTCTTATTTTATAATCTTTAGTATAACGTTTGATAAAATTGACAATTTTTAGGTATGAAAATTTTATTGTAGTATTCTCACATATTGTTTGAAGTGTTATCAAAATATTAGAAATATCTAAAATATTTATTTCTTTATAGCTGTTAAAAATTATTTTTAATGTAATCGATAATCTACAATATTTTATAGGGGGGATTCTTATTATTACTCAATATATTTATAATAATGATAATTAAAAAGAAGAGCTGATACTATACTATGGAAGGGATATAGGGGTGTAAAGAGGATAGTGTTGAATATTGATCGAATTCGAAAAAACGATTTTGAGCGAAGTAGGTATTCTCAGATATAAGCATTTAAGGGAAATCATTTACGAATTTTATAGGTATTTTATTGGATATCCATATACTCGTATGTACTTATACATGTAATAGAATTTTGGAACTCTTACATTGAAATCTAAATGTAATTGAATATCTATAAATTATTAATAAAAATGTAAACATTTTAATCTGTATTTGACTGAACTTCCCTCAAAATAAATTTTTCGAATGCAATAATTTATCATTGCATTCAAATTTTAATCTTAATTCAACACTATTCTCTTTACACCTGTATCCCTTCCTCAGCAATGTCAGCTTTTTATTATTATTATTATTATTATTATTATTATTATTATTATTATTATTATTATTATTATTATTATTATTATTATTATTATTATTTAATTTAACATAATGAATATATTAATTTACAAGATTTTTTTTTTTTAACTTCCCGATTGAAAATCACTGGATTAGGGACTAGGGGTCGCGTAAATCAAAAATAATAAAACGATTATTTACTTAAATACAATATCACGAGTTTTTCAAAATGAACGACGTGCGACTGTCATGGGTACAAGTAAAATTATTATTCGATACATAAAATCATAAACACTATTCAATACTATTGCGATAAGTTTAAATTAAATTACTACATTATTGTATTCATAAATTGATATTTAAAATGGTACATTCCATTTGAATAATGATATAACATTTTTATTGTTCAAATTTATACTTAATATAAAGGGGGGTCGCAAAGTAATTAGGTAACCATATTTTTTTTCTATTTTGGGGGTCGCATCTATAAAAAGGTTGAGAAACGATGCTATAAGATATAGACTACGTGTATTTATAATCTTTATACACTAGTCCCAGGTCCAGCTTTCCATCCGTGATTGACATGTGAGATTAACGAATAATATATCGTTACTAAAAATTATTAAATTTGAATTAATTAATTTTACAATATTACAAAGTATAAATAAAATAATCTTTATAGGAGTACTATAATTATATAGGTACCTATTTTTATGAACGGTATTCCCAAAATACTTGTTAAATTTTATCAACTTAATATTATAAATTATAATACTTACTAAAAGAAAAAAAAACAAGTTCAAGGCCCCAAAAAGAGAAGAGCAGTGATTTTGTGTTATATGTAGAGATGCAAAAGGGTCATTCTACTGTTGCTATTAACCTATTAGTTACGGTGCACGATTTTACACTTGACGTGATTTTTATGTCATTTTTTATATATATATAGATTTGTCATTGTTTTCAAGAGATTTGTAGTCAAATACTACGTGCTCAAAATAAAAGTATTTCAACAATTAGGTATTATTACAATAATTTTATATCTTGTTCTGATTTATGCATTTTTTTATTTTTATTGTTCGATATAAAACATTTTAAATTAGTTTAAACATCAAAAATCTGAATCATTCAAATATATATCAATTAATATTTATATATATAATTTTGAACATTGTAATTAATTATTTGTAGTATTTTGTTACAATTTATGAATGTTATTTTATTTGAAATTTCAAATTATAAAAATAGTCATTAAAGTGCAACCAAAGTAAGAATTAATATCATTAAATTACTCACATTAAAAATAAATTAAATATGAATATATTATAAAATTTTAAAATTTCCTAATTATAAACGAAAAAACAATGTATACATGCACATTTTATACATAATATTATAAACTAAGTCATACATAAAATATTATTAATTAATTATTAGATAATTCTTATTCTATCGTAGAATAATTTTTTTTTCAAGATGACCTTTTTACTTTTTTTAACTAAATTTATTATGATCATTATTCCATATAATAGGTAGGTATATAAAATGTTTAGTATTTTATTTATACCAAATTATTCTTATCTGATTTATCTTTCAATATAATTTTTATTTATTTATAATATAGTTACATATACGTCCAATAACTAGGCATTAGTGTTAATAAACTTATTTTGTTTTTACCATGTTTTTTAATATATAAAAAATAGTATTTTGATATTAAAATTTAAAGAATATAAATAATATTTAAATACCAACAATTGAATGAACCCATAGAAACAGTGTTTTTATTCTGTACTTTAACTTATTAATTTAATAATAACATTACATTAATTATTTTATTGTAAATTTAATTCCAAAAAAATATATATACTAATACTAATTTATTTATTTATATAACTTCAGATTATAAATAATAAAATATAAAAATAGGTATATAATTTATAAATTATTTTTAATTATATTTTTCATTAATAATTGAAAATTATTACTACTCACATATTATTTGGTTGTTGGTCATATGATTTATTAAATATTCTGTTTAACGTGGTAAAGACGTATAGGTTGTATTGAACTCCTGTTACTGAATAATGATCTAAGGATCGCAATATTGCGGAACAATAAAAAACGAATCGATTCAAATCTAGAGCCTCCAGACTGAAATAATATCACGCATGCGCAATTTGTCATTTATATTATGTTTTTTACTCATAGGAAATCCATTTAAAATATGTAGATAACAAAAATATTATTATTAAGTATTTAAAAAAAAATCTTACAAATTAATTTTATAATTTTTATATTAAATAAAGTTTTGTAATTTATCAATAATCATTAACTCGTACATAAAAATATGAAATGAAAGGTTAAATATTTCATTTCTAGTAAAATATTATATTTTTACTCACTTGAATTTTACTGAAACATTTGTCAAACATATTGTATAATACAAATTTATAGTAAAAATATTAACTTTGCATTTCACCTGTCAATCGAGAAATAATAAATTAAAGTAAATATTTTAATAGAAAAATTATGACTTGCATCTAATTTAAAACATAATATTAACGTTCAAAAATTTGTAGTTATATTAAAAATGAACGTTTCAAAACGGCGATAAATTATATTATTCTTTAATGGCAAGGGTATAGCGTTTTCCTTATTCAAAAAACAATTATTGATCATTCCGGTACTACTCTGTGCCTTGCACTAAACATTAAGCTTCACTTCTATTGTGATATAACTTGGCAAAATTTATAGCATGTCACTTGAGTTATTCTTTTGCGCATTACATTTATGATTGTTCCAAATAAAATACTAAAATCATTTTTGATGAACAAGATGAAAATGTTGTTCATGGACATTTTTTTGTAATATTTTTTTATTCTTACTATCATTTTGATAAATTTATTCTATACGTGACTTTGAAATTATTTGACCTTTTTCGTAAGCCAACAAGCCATAGGAATCTATAACATTACAGAGCATTATTAAAATGAAACAAAAAAAAAACAAATGCATTTCTATTAATTTATATATTTTATTAAATGATTAATTATTTAATTATTATAGATAGGTTAAAAAAATGTTAAATTAATTTTAGATTTACAATTTTTATTTTTGAAGTTCAAAATTATTCATATATTTAGAAAAACATTTATAATTTTACGTAATTATTTGATATTCTATATTAACGTGCAATAAACTATTGTACCTATACTTGTGTTTATAGTGATTATACGCACTAATATGAGCGCTATTAACTTGGGTAAAGTAATTTTATCTTCACAAGAATTTTTCGTATTTATTCTACTGTTATATGTACATAGCACATACATATAATGTATAATAATGTATAATACATAATGTATGTATGTCGTATGTGCATAGTACATACATAATTAAAACTAATAATTTTATTATATTTTATTTATTAATTAAAATATTAAAATAAAAAAGAAGAACTGTTATTGATGTGGAAGAGATACAGCATACAGGTCTAAAGACGATAGTGTTGAATTTTGATTACAATTTTTACATTTATCAGTCTCTACGTTCAATATAAATGCCCATAGAACCCTTAAATGAGTCACCTAAATACCACACAGTACTTCGCTCAGAATAATTTTTTTAATGTAATGATCATTCAACACTATCCTCTTTAGACTTGTATCTCTTTCATAGCAGTATCAGTTCTTCTTTTTAACCTAAATAAAGTACCAACTACACTCACTTTCCAACCGGAAACATATGTTATTCGTGAAAATCGGAGAATTATTTCGGGTAGTAAAAGTGTCTTCAGGCAATAAACATAAAAAAAGAAAAAGACACATCATTGTAAAAACAATACATTCTTCGCTTCACTCAAAATCTAAAATGTTTTTAAATTATATCAATGTTTTTCCTCCCATTAAAAATTAAGTAACTCACGGACTCGAACAATTTAAATCCCCGAACTCCCGTTAATAGTGATAACTTATAATTCTTGAATTCCCAATGCAAATATAAAATTACAAATGTCTCTTTTTTTTTTTTTTTTTTTTTTTTTTTTTGCAATATTATATTAAATAAATGTTAAATAAACATCTATTTAGTATAATATGTGCCAATTGTTATATTTTAATAAAATAGATAGCAATGTAATAGCGTGTATACGAGAAATTAAAATTAAATACTATTAGTAATATTTGGTAACATTTAAAATTACTTAAAGTAGGCAACTCCATAATTAAATCATAGATTAATCTAATTATTTTCCAATTAACTGTAGCGTATTCGAAACTAAACGATCACGAATCGGTAATGATGCCGTTTCATTTATAACAGAATAAATGTATTATTGTATATGTATAATGTCTATATTATTACTTATGCCTTGCATTGGTAACAAAGCAAAAATACGTTATATATAACATAAACTGTTGTACGATTTGACCCATTATTGTAAAATTTAAATAATAATTTTACGCCATATAATTTAAAATTTTCGCATTCAAAAGTCTGCTCTAAATCAGAACCCTAAATATTATTATAATTAAAAATTGTATTTTACAATATTTTTTACATTTCGATAAAGCATAATACAGTAATAGAATGGAATTTTATTTACTTAATTTAATAATACAAAGATTTATATAAATATTTTTAACAAAGACAAAAATAATTAATAATTAGTTTTATATTTCATACTTTTATGTTATTAAAAATTAAAATTAATTGATTTATTTAAAATCAAATATTCCGTTTTTATACGTGCTTGAGTAATTTTAGTAGCTTTATTTTAAAATTGTATTTAATTTGTCCTCTTAGTTTATCACAAAATGATACATTACACTTACACTTTACACTACAACTAATATTTTATCGCTAATACCTTGTATTTACATATATTTTGTATAATAACAGGTTCGTATTTACAATCGTGTAATAAATACTAGTTTTATTATTATTATTATTAATCACATCGATTAACATTATCCACATTGTGGGATTGTATAATGTATATGTTTTGCGATAACTAAATAAATAATAATTCCCATCTTAAGGGCCCCACACACTACGAAGAAACACGACGGTTTTCATCGTTACGATAAAAACCGTCGGTCAAAAGGGAAGTGTGTGGACAAAATTCGACAATGAAACCCAACGGTTTTTATTTCTGTCGAGTCTTGATACAACGATGAAAACTTACGTGTTTCATCGTAGTGTGCCGGGTCCTTTATCTTTATCTTTATGACACTTATTTATGTCATTAATTAAAACGTAAACTGTCGAGGGGAACTACATACCTATTTCAGAATTCAAACAAAATTGAATTATTAAAATGTAATTCTTATATTTCACGTAAAATAATAATGTATATTATGATTTTTGTTTTTATTAACAGAATTTAATTTATCAACAATAATGGAAGGAATGTCATTAACGATGAAATATGATGAACATATCAGGCATGTGTTGACTATATTAGACACCACTGTGGAAAGAGGTAACTAAAATAATATATACATTTATTTGGCATTTAATTTTACAAATTCGGAATTTATATTTGATAGATTATAAAGCGAAGATCATTGCTTTTGGCGAACTTAGTATACAACTTAAAGACCATGGAAATGACAAAGAAATAATGAAGAAAAGATTACAGGATATGCGGATTGAATGTGACCGACTTCTGCACAATCTTAAAAGTTCTAATCGATTATTAGATGAAACAAATAAAGAAAAGAGGCATATAGAGATTGAACGAGACAATTTGGTATTTATTAAAATCAAATACATTGAATATAAAAATTAATTAAGTTTTAAATTTTTATTAGTCCCGGAAACTTGAAAATTTCTATAAATTATTTAATAATGCTAATCCAAATAATAGTCGATCTGGTTCTCCAGAATTTCAATATGAAGCAGAAAGATTTGACCAAATACCACGCCAAGACACAACTGGTATAATAATAATATATATTTTATAATGAATTAATGATATTTAGGAATATTTTTATATTAAACTTTAAATTTTAGAATCAGTATTATCTGACATAAGTTACTCCAGAGTAGAGGACAGTTTAGATTCCGACAATAATTTTGAAGGAGCTTTAGATCGCTGGGATCCTGAAGTATTCGGTACTATTAAAAAAAAACGTAAATCAGATCGTTTAGATAACAATAACATAAGGAAGATATCAGGTCAATTAAATATCAATGGTGTAAACAAGGAAATTGAAGTAATATAAATTATTTTTAAAATTCAATTTTGTTAATTTAATTTTTTTGTCACAGACTATTACAACTAATGCTTCAACTCAAATAGTTGCTACCACTACAGTTACAATGCAACCATTTAGTAGAAATCTCAGCGCAAAATCTGTTATTGAAACCAAACCAACATGTGTTTTTCCAACACCCAGTGCACCACCTATATCTGGTATGTCAGTGTCCATGTTTTTTGTTATGTACAAGTGAAAATAATATATTATATACATTTAACATCAAACTAAAATAATTAACCATTATTCTTATTAGTATTTACTAAATACTTAAACAAATAATCAACTGTGATTACAACAACGTTGTACTAGTTGGTAGTAGTTGGTACTTTATTTAAGTCATTTTTCAAATTTCTCAAAATTAATCCTATACGATAAAAAAAATACCAATAAATGATAAAAATAAAGGGAAAATTGAAATGTTGATGAAATTGATTTCAATATTTTACGATAACTTGATCAAATTTGAATTTAGAGACTTAAAAAAAATTTGGGTGTTCACATAGATAGGTACTATATATATGTGATACAATTTTGAAACGTTTACGTTAATTTTTCTACAAAATATAGAACTTTGAATATTTCTTAAAATTCTTGTTTTTATCTATATAATGTTTCATAAAATTAGCAATTTCAGGTTTAAATATTAGAAAAATATCAATTCTTATTATTTTTTTTTTTTTTTATAGCTTTTTAAAGTTGATATTTTTAGTATAATTTAAAATCTATGAATCAATAAAAGTATTCTTATTTATTATTTATTCTTTATTATTTTACAATAATATTTAATAAAATTGACAAAATGTTTTGTTAAAAATATTTGAATTATATTGAAGATATTGGTGTTCTTGATCATAAATATCATAGCATGAATGTGCTTACCCCCCCCCCCCCCCCACCCTCCTCAAAAAAAATCTTGGCTACGCCACTATGGTATATTATGAATTATTACTTATTAGAATTCCCTTCCAAATTTTATTCGAAATACTGGTAAAATTATTTATAATTTTAATTTACTTTTAGATTCATTAGATTCTTTTGATTCTGATCCACCATATGGTAATGAAAATAATCAAAATGTACCAAACACAATTCATTCTAGTTCAGCACTGAATAAATTAAACAACAGAGCTCATAATTTTACTCAAAAAAATGTCATCATTCCTGAAATATGTGGCCCATGTGGTAAAAAGTAAGCACTATTTTTTTGTTTAACATAATATACGAGTACAATTCTCATTTCTTTCAAATTTAATATATTGTATTATTATTATTTATATTTATAAATTTAATGAATATTGTTCAATAATAAAAATAATTACTTTTTCAGAGTTAAATTTAATCGTATTATGTTAAAATGCTTAGACTGTAAAGCAACAGCTCACTTGGAACACAAAGATAAAGTTCCATTACCTTGTATACCTATAAAAAATACACCAAGCAAAAATGGTGTAAGTTCTTTACAGTAAAGTTAAACTTATGTATATTTTTTTTTATCAATATATATTATTTTAATTTTTAAAAATTTTAATAGGGAAGAATAGCTGATTACTCACCAATAGTTAATGGTCGTGCTATGATTCCCGCATTAGTTATTCATTGTGTAAATGAAATCGAACAACGAGGATTTGAAACTGTTGGATTATATAGGATACCTGGCTCAGAAAAGGATGTCAAGGCATTAAAAGAAAAATTCCGTAAAGGAGTACCTAACTTATCTGATATTGATATACACGTTATTTGTGGTTGCTTAAAAGATTTTCTGAGGACTCTGAATGATCCATTGATTCCTCATTATGATTGGAAAACATTTACAGATGCCGTAAGAAATTCAAAAGATGAAACTGAACACAGATTGTATCAAGCTATATCATTATTGCCACAACCCAACCGTAACACTCTTGCTTATATTATGTTACATTTACAAAAGTAAGAAACAATGCTGTTTAATTGATTAAATTACTATACAATTTATATAAATAATAAAATTAATTTAATTTTTATAGAGTTGCCGCTACACCCGATTGCAAAATGCCCGTTGGAAATCTGTCCAGAGTGTTTGGTCCAACTATTGTTGGTTATTCTAGTGAACCTACTGAAAATTTATATTTTGATTGTGAATTGAGTAATAAAGTATGAAAAAGCGAAATTTTTTTTTTTTTCTTATATTATAATAAACTATTAAATCTTATATTAATATTATTATAATTTTTTAGGTTGTTGAGGAAATGTTAAAATTATCACCCGATTATTGGTCAAACTTTTTGAATAATTTAGTACCATTGCGCTCTCAAAATACGCCTATAAAACGCACTCCTTCTCGTCCATTACAACCCACTCGTACCCCAATTACAAGAAACAAAATTTTTGGTTCCAAGTAAAATAAAACGATACATTTCATAAATCAAATATTTCCTTATTTTCAAATTTGTTTTATGTTATTCCAGCTCAAAAAAACGATATCTAGAATCACCGCGTTCAGTTAAAGCTGCTAGAATCAAACAGATAGAATTTTCAAAGAAAAAATAAAATAATCACAATAATAACACAAAGGTATTATTTTATATTAGGATTAGGTTTAATATATATTATTTAACGCATTAACACAATATTTTTAATGTGATTTTTTGAACAAAATATTTTTTAAATAAAACTATTGTATACGTATTAGATTATTTTGTTAATTGTATAATTTAAGAATATATTCGAATAATTAACAAATAACATACTTAAATGTATCCTTTAAATTATATTCAATTATTGTTTTTTTTAAATATTGTATTGTATGCGATTTGTTTATTTTTCTATGTAAACCAACGAACAAAAAATATACTTAATTTATCATATATACATTCATTATAAGTATAACTAAACGAACAAAATATATTTGATTACTTATACATAATTTGTAAACCAACGAACAACACATTGTTAAAGGCTTATTACAATAAGTAATGGAAATCTTAGATTTAGTATATTATATAATATTTTTCATTTATATTTAAATAAAACTAATACTATTGACGTTTGATATTATTAGTTATTTATGTATAACAAACAAAACTACTTCTACAAAATTGTTACTCCGCAAAACTAATTCTAGCCCGAGACTTGCATCAGTGTTCAACTATTTTGTCCGATGTAGAAAATCATAAAAAAAAATTTGTTATACTTTTATTTTAATTTACTTTTATATTAATTTTAAAAAAAAATAGTATTACGAACTTATCTTAAAATCACAGTTGACAGTAGAATTTGTATTACAATTTACAGTGTTTAAAAGACTATCCTAGGTATGTATTTCAAATTTGGAAACACTAAAGATAAATATATATAGTTACTTACCCAAATAACTAATACTACACATTGATTAAACATATTAACTAGGTATAAATAATTTTTTTTAATTGTAAATGATTACACATAACAAAAAATTTGATTGTAGAATCTTCCGTACTTAATTAAATAAGATATTTAAACGGAATTATTTTATATTTTGTAACTATTAAGAAATTTTTTTTTTAACACTGTATACCGGGCGGGCGTGTCAAACTCAAAGTATCAAGTGAGCCAAATTTAAAAAAAAATTAACATTTTCATTTTTTAAAATAAATAATATCCCCCAAAATAATCTAGATACGGTCTTGGTTGTGACATAAAATAAATATGTTAAAAATTTTTTTTAATATTGGTAGCCACGGGCCACAAAAAAATTATCCGTGGGCCGCGTGTCTGACACGCCTGGCTGTATACCATCGTTTAATATTTAACATTTACAAATTTTTAAGTAAATCTGCATAGTACAGAATACATGTGTCATGATTCTGTTTGACCATCTACCGTGTCGCGTTGTTACTTGAAGTATTTAATTATACGAAAACATTTGCTTTACAATAATTAATTATACGTCCAACAATGTGTCACAGGTGACTGTCTAAACTCTCTCATTGAGAAGACATCGTTTGAAAAAAAAAAAAAAAAAGGTATCTAGTCTTAATACAAAAATAAACAAATGCACCATTCGTAATATAATGTTTATACTTGTTTTTATATTATTTATTTACATTTTTTTTTTTTTAAAAATAGTCTTTTAGCAAATATTTCAAAAAAAAAAAAGAGAGAAAATACATGTCTTATTATTTTTTATATTAATATATTCATTGTATAACGTTAATAATAAACACGGTATATATACCGTGGTAATAAACATAGTCATTTTATAACATTTCAAAACTTCTTTCCTAAACTTTCTTTTTTTTTTTTTTTTTTTTTATTTAATTCTTTGTCGATTCAAAAATTATAATAATATAATTATTATACTTGACAACACGCTAATATAAATATATTATGATCGATTATATAATATTATTTCTGTTTGCAAAATCCAATTATTTGAATAACTAAATAATTTATTTATAATAAATGATTAAAAATATGTTTAAAACTATTATAAAACACTCTAAAAATCATGACGATTGATTAATATTTTAAATAACTTTATAGAAGAAAAATATACTAAGCGGGAGAAGATAAAATACAATATAATTTATAATATAATATATATTTATAAATATCTAATTTCACGAAAGGATAAATTTTCAAAGAATAACTTGCGTATGATTATTTTTTCACATAAAATTTGTATAAAAAAATAATTTATAATATTACGTATCTTTTCTCAAATGTAAATGGGATTCGTTTGTTAATAAAATGTTAAATTTTTTTTTTTTTTGCGGGCACATTTCAATAACACAAATCAATATGACAAAAAACAAAGCGAATAATAATATTAATAATCTTAGATGATTTTACAATATTAACATAAGGGGGATGATACACAGTCAACAGGTCCTCGCAGTGTTCATTTGGTTTTATAGTGAAAATAATCAAAATTAACATTTTTTTTTTTTTTGTTTTATAAAATAGCATTTTTTTCGTTTTTGTATACAACACGTTATAAACATAATAATATAATATAAATAAAGAATAATAAAATACTTATATTAATATCTAACAATAATAATGACGAAAAACTTCTGAAAGAATCTATAACTACACGTAATACAATAATAACCATATCATATACGGTTTATAATATGAATCTTATAAAATACAAATAAAATCTTTATAATAGAATATATATGGTAAAAATAATTCATTAATTAAAAAAAAAAAATATATATATATATATTTATAAATACATACTATATAATATAATATAAGTATTTATATATGACTACATATTTCGAGTTTATCCAGATCAATTAAGAGAGAGTACTCTCTTAATGCAATTCCTTATCAATATTATTATTTGTATAGAGATTTTTATTTTTCATTAAAATTATCATTACACTTCTAATCTAAAAAAATGTTCAACATACTCGATACTTAAAATGTAAGCACCCCACCTAAAACTAACATTATATAATTATATACTTTATGAGATCAATCAAAAAAATGAAATGTCTCTCTTATACTTTGGCTCTTGCAAAAGAATTGTATCCAAATTATTCTTCTCTTAAAAAAAAAAAAAAAAATGTTATCGAGATCAAAAAAAAAAAAAAAAAAAAAAAAAAAAAAATATTATAAAAAAAAAAAAAAAGTTAAGTCTATCAATTTTTGTTTGAACACATCTGAATTATTAAATTCTTAATTTAAATTAAGACCTTTTTTTTAAAATAATTTTATAAAATTTTACTTTCCAGAATCGTTTGAGCTTTTTTTTGTCGAAGAAGCTAATTTTAAAAATAAAATAAATAATATTTATTTTGGAAGATATGTTAAAAATTGGGATTGTCTTAGAGAGCATTTATGTAATAACAAAAAAATAACTATATTCGTATTATACAATATATACGTATATATAACTGCATGTGACATAATCTATTTAATATTTAAATTTTAAAATATATTTTTTATGCACTTTGAAAATAATTCAATAAAATATATTAATGCTATTATTCTTTAATTCAGATTATTAAAAATATATTTATCAACTATTATTATCTTTTCACATATTTATCTTTGTAAATTGTCACATGCATTTGAAATATTACTTATATTAAAAAAAAATCAATAAATAAAAAAAAAATCATAATACAATTAAATAATAATAGTAAATACGAACTCGCAAAGAGTAATTGGTAACTATTAATAATATAACATATATAAACAATAAATAAATCAAAATAATACAACCAAGTGAAACGACGTGGACTTGTTTAAGAAGCAAAAATCTAAGTATAATAAAATGCTTGTTCTCGATAATTAAAATATGCAATTTCAAAATATAATTATAAAAATTATCCTGTGCGTGATTCAAAATTTATAAAATATTATGACTAAACATTAAACTACAAATATAATATACCATAATATTATTTTTTATTAAAAAAATTATTGCTTTTTCTTAGGACTTTATAATGTTATTATTTTTTGTATTTTTTTTTTTGTTTTTTTTTTAAATTTTTTTTTTTTTTTTTGCATTTAATACTTTGTCTTTTTTACTTTTATATAAATATGGCTTCTTGTCTAATATATTGACAAAAATATTATTTTCAAAATTGTTGGATACGTAAATTTGCATCGACCAATTACATGATTCAAGTACGTCCTAGGAACTTTTTCCAAAAGTACTAATAAAGCATTAAAATGTATATAAATAATAATAATATCTCTTATAAAATATTATGCTAAAGTATATATATATACTATACTCTCTTAACCTACATTTATAATATATAATAATATGTATGTATGTAGTATAGTGTGTATACGAATGGGATTTACATTTTGGTATAATATATTATTGATATTATTTTAATCGATGTAAATCAAAACTTATATACATACCCACACATTGTATAAGGCGTATAAACCTCCATAAAAATTGATAAAAATTGATAAATATAATATGTTTTATATAATATAATATATATGTATATATGTAAAGAGAAAAAAGTTACGTTATAAATTTAAAATTTAAACATTTTATAAAAAAATAATAATAATTATTAATAATATATTAAAAATAAAAGGAAAAAAATTGTAATTTTGGCAGTTAGCGTATATAATATAATATCATAATTCATAATATTATATAATATTGGTGTGCAGATTGTCGGCGACCTCGTTCTGGTGTTCTGGTTGTCTGTAGTTATATTACGCCAATTGCGCGTTTTCCATCGTACCCACGAATCTGGTGCAAGCCTTCTTCCATTTACATTGGGTACACCATTTATCGCGGTGTTCCATGCCGTACACTTTCCGACATTTTTTCGTCTCGCCACGCACCTTTCGCATCGGGCTGCTCGGGAACCGAGGTCCGCCCAGGTTCTGATACATCATTTTGATCTGTTTCTGCGCAGAATAACAGGAAATAAAACATTTATTACACAAATACTGTGGACGAAATCGTGACATAACGATATTATATTATGTTAAAACGATGCGTACCTGTCCATTTACCGATGTGAACGGCCAATTGTTGCCCACGTTATTGCTGGACGTGCTGGGTATGTTCATCGGGCAAGCACCGGGACGAGGTATGATCAACGTCTTTTGGTATTCGGGATCTGAATCGGAAATGAACATATTAGATATCGTTTTGAAAATAAAAATATTCAAAATATTCGATTTTTAAATATTATTAATTTAAAAAAAACTTTCGATCGTTTTTCACGTTATGTCGTTATGAAATACATAAATACATAATACTATAATAAATATTCAACGCGGATTGTCACGCGAATATTTAAATTTCAAATAAAATTAACAAGACATTTTTTTTTACCTTCATGCGGGGGACGAGCCATGTCTCGGTGCGACAACGTCGGTGGCGAGGACGCTGCGCCCAGCTCCACTTCTGTGTAATAGAATTCCTCTTCGTGGTCGTCGATAGAATCGTTTGTAGAATCGTCCAACGGCGATTTTTCACGCCTGGGCCTGAAAGAAAACCGAAAAATGTAACCAAACGGCAGTCTGCGCAATGCATACGCGCGTCGAGTTATATGAATAAAAAGAAAACATAAACATTACGTCGTGCGCGAGAAAAAGATAGTGGGAAGAGGGTAAAATAAAAATGTAGAAAAATATAAAACTACATATAAAAAAAAAAAGATGGTAAATCAAATTGTATAATTTGTTCGCAAACCGCGAATCATTTCCGGTCCCACTACGACCGACGTACGTTTACGTTAACGTGGTATAAAAATATAATACGAGTATTATCATAAATTTAACGCCGCCACAAGGACATGTGCACGGCGACCGCGGTTGCAACCGCCGCGAACTGGACGATACGAAAACATCCATCGGTCGAAACGCAACAATTGCATATTTGCATCAACGAATATTAATACCGCGGTTGTGGTTACGGTCGCGGTCGCACGGTGCAAGCAAAGTATATGATTAATATAATAATGCACTCTCGCACGCTTACCCAAGGTGATTTTGACGGACGTGCAGTTCTATGGAAGCCACTGTCGTTGTGATCATAACGCATCCGGGCCAAGTGCATTGAAAAACTGTACGACAATCAGACTGCAAAAAAAAAAAAAAAGAGAAAAAATTAATATTATTTATTTTTATTATCATTATTTCTTTGGAACTAAATAATAGCAACGTCATATCTTGGAGGTCGTATAATAAACTATAATATATATGACAAAAACATAATAACGTTCGAAACGTGCAAAATAAAATTCTGCAAATATTATTTATATTCATATATTTTATCGATAAAATAAAGGACAAAAACGCCATTAATATTATTTTCTAACAATGCCATTTTTCCAAGTCGGATGAGATTAAAAAAAAATGTTGACCTTTCTTTCCGTCTATGACCTATAGGTACGTAAGATATTATAAAAATTAATATTATTGAGCAATTTATATTATTGTAATCGCGTATGTATACTTAGAGCAGTACTTTTTTTCTGACATATACAAACCAGACACAGACATTTCTTATACACTATACGTTAATCATCTAGTTATGATACTTTATTTATTTTTAATTCGTTTTTAATCTACATTGTCGCACGACAATTATTATAAAATAACGTAATCTTTATTCGAACCGAATCGTCTATATTATAATAATATAATTCAATAAATATATATTATACTTAGGTATACGTAACGGATTTTCACGAAAAATCGTAATAATTATAATAAATATATATAAAATGTATTCGTACGTATTTATATTATGTTGAGGTTTGAGGTAAACTGGAATAACAATAATTAATAATTATTATCCTCACGGTCGGCGGAATATGGTGTAATGGTGGTATGGTCGGAACGAGCGAAAGTGTCACGTTACCAGTTCGTTGTTCGGTCAGAGCATAATTTTTCTAGTAATCGTGTTTATACACGACGTCTAATAAAAAACAATAAATTATTACCAATCACAAATATTATATTTTTATCCTACGTTATGCAATTTGTAACGTTCGTCAGACGAGATTTTGTTAATCGTTATAATCGTATGGTTTCACTTGTCAAATATTCAAACAAAATCGGCCAATTTGTAACATTATAATATGCGTTATTGCAATAATTACGACGGACAAAAAAGAGGGGAATACGTCCTCGATATTTGATGCATTTACAAGAAAACAAACTGAAAATGGTTTTCAAACATTGTTACTTCCGAATTTCAAATGACAGTTTTTGACGTTATAACACAGTTTTTAACACGTGAGATTATTACGATACGATACAATACGGGGCCCGTCAAACTCGGTCGAAATTGGAAAAAGTACCTATACAATAAACCTATAAAGTGTGTGAAGGGACAATAACGCGGTAAATTTATCGCCACGAGACTTGGTCGAGAAATAAAAATAAAAATAACGATGAGTAGAGTGTGCTTTGTTATTACACGTTTCATATGTTATTTTCACATTTCACGTATACGTATATAATATTATTATGTTATACTTGGAAGTTATAATACGAGTCTTTCTTTACGGTCACGGAATCCTACCACTGGCCGAAAGAATTTTCAGTGCCAATGTTTACAGGTCGACGTAAGCCGCCGTGTGTCGACATTTCATTTCACGTAACGTTACAAAAAAAAGTACGTTTTACGCAATAACAATATAATAATGTAACATTGCGAATCCGAATTCGCCGCGTTCAAAAACTATAATAATAATAATAAGATACAATTTAATACGGTAAAACGACCGCGTTGTTTTTGAGCGCAATGACTTTTTATTATCCCAAAGAAAACGTAGGTATACGTAAAATAAAATGATTAATTTATTGTGAAAATGCATAGAAAGGTTACCCCACGAGAGAATGGAGTGGGTCGTTGTTGTTGTTGCGCGTCGGGTTCTACGAAAAAACACTTAATTTAATCGGAAACGCGCGGAAAAACAAAACACATATTTATTTTTATTCTTTCGAAACACGAGGAAAAACAATAACAATACTTCGTTACGTCGTCTTGTTACGTATAAAATATAAAATATAAAATAAATAATAATACTAATAATAGAAATAATATAGTTCGTTTGTTCTAGGAAAACTTATTAAAGTAATTATTATTATTGCATAGGTCAGTAGTTCGTGGTTACGTCGTCGGTTCTGGGTCGATTTTATGCGCCATTAAACTACAATAATTAACAAAGTTTAGATAAAATATAAGTGTATATAACGAAATAATCGAAGAGCAGAGAATAAACACGACAACGGATCAATCGTTGTATTTATCGTTATAATTACATGATTTTTATTATTGGTCCGTCAATAGTGGGTTAAAAAAAACTTTTTTAAAACACAATGCAATAAAAATGAGAATTATATTATTAAAATACGACGAGGAAACGAGGCCAGTGCATAAAACGTATGTTATAAATTATTATTATATACATCGTAACATTATTATATATATTTATCTTATTATTATTATTATTATTGACGCCGAAATGGGTCAGGTCGCTCGTAGGGGCCGCAGCGTGTGTACTGGGAATGGTCCGGGGAAAAACTAGGTCAGTAGAAACACGATGGACGATTTTCTGGCACGCTGGGGACGGGCGAACGGGAATTTTCGGATCGATGCGAGCGCGCGGGCACCGTGTGAACACCAACGGAATGGGGAACGGGGAACGCGGTACCCACGTGTCGTTATAGCGCGCGCGTGCACGCTATACCCTCCGCCGTTGCTAACGCGCGCACGCGTGTTATACACACGATTGTGTACTAATCGTAACGCAACGCGCGCGCGCACGTAAAAGATCAAACTTTGGCGCGCTCCAACCGTCGGCGGGTTAGGCGTTCCAACAACAAACCGCCATCGCCGCAGGCGGCATCGTCCGTTTTTACTTTATAATAAAGCGGGTCGGTATCGATCTTTCAATTATTATTACACGTAGCACGTAGCGGACGCGATGGCGGCGGGTGGATCGCATCGCGCGCGTAAACAATAATACCACCTTCTCGAAAATACACCCCCGCGTTTCGGAATCGGGTCAAACGTTTAACCCGGTCAACCCGGTCGAATCCGGGAGGCTGGAAAAACAAACTGGCGAATTCCCCGTAATTCATCAACAAAAACCCGGGTTTCGCGTTTATTACGTATATTATTATAACGAGATTATTAGCCCGTATTTATATATATAGTACGCACGTACGATAAATTTATAAGTTAATATTATTGTTATTGCTATCGCGACTCGCGCGCGATAAATAATACACGATAACGCGTGATAAGCGGTTTTAGTGTTTTACGGATACGGATGTCACACACGTGACATTAACACAACTACAACAACAATAATAATACTGCTGATAATGACGCAGACGATAATAATACGCGTGTGTATATTATATAAGTTGATGACACGCCGGCCTGGTCCGCGGGCGTTCGTCCAAAAGTAGGTCAGGTCGACCCGATTCCAGCGACCGACATACACGTGCGCGCGCGCTAACGCCAAAAAGACCTAGTTTCAACGTTTCCGTCGTCCCAAGCCTACGAAAAACCGGAGACCCGGGACCGACCCCGCCCGCCATCCCGTTTTATTATGCGGTTCGCATACACATCGCGTATACCGTCGTTTTGTCATCGGCGTGCGGAAAAAACGAACACGCTCGCGCAACTCGACCGGGTGCACGCGAAGCGCATCGTCCAATTGACCAATTACATACTATTATTTTAATATTACATTGGAAATAATGATATTATATTAGTGGTACATACGACATGTACGTGACGTATAACGTTTAGATCGTTGGGTCGTACGAGTGCGTTGTAAAATAAAATAAATTTAAATTAATAATTATACGATTTATAGTATTATACGAAAAATATTATAATAATATTCGTGACATCACAGAACAGAAAACGTTTTATTTCTAATCGTTCTTTTGTTACGCGGCGCGCGTCAAATGGTCGTGAGTCGTGACGCGCGGACAATTATGAATATTAATTATTATTATTATATAATAATATAATACTACGCGATTGGCTACCGCGAAATCATTGTCACGGTCCGATGGAATATTAATAAAATAATAGAGTACAATAAAAAAAAATAATAATAATGATAATACATTATACTAATTTAAGACGTTTGATTTTGCGTTTGCCGCGCCCAGTGTAAAATAAAAAAAAAAATGTGACATAAAATATACGCATTGTCATAATCACCGTTCGTCGGTTTCGAGGAAAACGTAAATTTTTATTAAATTAAAAAACTCGTATTGGCACATACACGGACACGACACGACACGACGGTCGACGAGGCGGTTGAGGTCAAGGTAGTGCCGCGAAAATGGGCCAACGGGATCGAAATAATATAAAATATAATATTACAAGGCGCTATTTCCTATTACGGACACGGGTTGGCGCGGTGGCAGTCGGGCAGTCGGCGAATAAAACGATTTTGGAATATTTTCGACGTAAAGGCCGTATAATTATTTTATATAATTTATTATATTATTATACATGCGTATATTCGAATACACGCCCGTTTACGAAAAGCCGAACGCTGCCAAAAATCTGCTTACCACTGATGCAAACGTTATTCAAAAGTGTATTTTTCATTTTCATTTTTTTTTTTTTTTTATCATCACTTTTTTCTAATACAAAAAAGTAGGTAGTCGAAACTAACATAGAAACGTTATCGTCAGACGACGACACGGCGTTTTCTCAGCTTACGTAAATAATTTATATTTTCGACGTTCGAAATGATTTAGATTTAGAAAATAATATTACAAGTGTATCGTGTACGTGTAATGGACGTTGTTTTTTTTGTGCAAAATAACACTATATAATTGTATACCTAACATTTTTGTGTATAGTCGATCACACGACACAAACACATTTGGTATGACGTCTGAACACGACACAATGTGAGTGCGATATTCATGTCATAGAGGAAAATGTGGCTGGTGTAATGTAAACACATTTTATTTCCCAAACAATAGACAAATACTGTTATAGATAATACGTCAATTTATTTTCATTAATTTTTTTTTATTATTCAATTAAAGTTCGCATTTTGCAACGTAATCCGAAATCAAATAATATTTATGAAAGGCTTAGAGATCGTTTTTTAATAATACACATCGACAATAATATCTGTTAACTGGATTATTTTTCATTTTAAAATCCGATTTTTACAAACTCAAATTCATACACAAGAACGTGGTACGTTTAGTGCATCTAAACTTTTTAATTAAAATTAAAATATTTAAAAAATTAACCAAAAATATACACGCGCGAGTAATATATTACAAAATCATGTATAAAGTAAACAATATTATTGACCTGACCAACATCATAATGTGAGCTGTGGAAATCTCCTTGTGTTATTGCTATATTATCCGGATATATTTCTATATATTTTTGCTTACCTATACCGTATTCATACTCGTGTGGTAATAAGTAATAACATTAAATTATTTATATACATATATAGTGCGGTGAGCGGTTACCATATTATAATCATGTTACATTAAAGCGCACAGCAAATCACACCAACACACAACCTAACCTAACCTCGTATAATGATAATAAATAATATAATTATTATTGTTGTCGTTAAACGCGGTTATAATTTTTTCCTGGAATTTTATCGCAACCGTACATACATATACGTACTTGGGCGTCATAAACAAGGGAGTCGGCGAAAACGTTTTGGCGTAAATTTCAATAATATATTGTTTTTTTATTCGTTATCTCTTTATACTGCTGCAAGAACGCGAAGTGAATGTCAAATGTATATGATGCATACCTATATTATTAAATTATAAAAATATCGTGCTACGTACACGTGCACATTTAAAATTATTATTATTATTTATGATATTATATTCGCTTCGATCTCGTATAATAAAAACTTACTATAATGCAAAACGAATTTTATGTGGAACTTTCGTTTTCGATTCGAAATAAGGTTATGCGTAGGAACAATACGGAAAAAACCAACTGAATGGCATACCAACAAGTAGTGTATGGATAGGACGAAAATCGTTATAAAATTATGGCGAAAAAAACATAACACGAAATGAAAATGTATAATAATTAATATAAGTAATACAAAATAATAATATGTAACAATATCCACCGAAATAATTATCATTTTTGCGGTAAATTATATTTATCTATTATTTCAACCGACCCGTTAACCTTCACCATTCTCGAGTTTAATTGTAAATTACATCTGACGGGTGATATATTTTTTTTTTCGCGCGACAATATTAAAATATAAACGTAAACAAAAAAAAAAAAACAAAAAACAAAACACGTTGCGTCGAAAACCAATCAATCCGGTCGGCCAAGGTGCAGCAGCCGTCTGTGCTCGATTATAATGCGTTGTCGCGTTCATTATACACATTATAATATATTTTGTATTATATAGAATAGATATGTGTGTTACAAGTGCATAATAATAATAATATTATTATTATATAATTTATATTTGTTTGGGTTTGTGTATTTAATATTTTAAATGAGGAAAAAACACAGTCACAATCGTCATTATTATTATAGAAAATTGATTATAAATTATAATTAATATTCGAACATCGGATTCACGTGACGTGATACGACTACGATTAAAAAATTTTAATCGGTATTTGAATAGTTGAGTTAGGAAAATAAATACTGTAGAAGTGTATAGAAGGCAAAAAAATGTGAGTAATATAATTTGTTAGTTGTGGTCCATAAATTGAAAATGGTAGAAGATTTTTCTTCTTAATATATAATATTCGTTTTCGTCTCATCAAAGGATAGTACTACCATCTACCTACGTTAAAGTGACACACAACTTATTTTGCTGTTTAAACCTGGCCTCGCTGGCGTGGAATACGTAATTTTAGTATTTTTCCACCCCCGCAAAAACTTATTTTCTTATTTTCTCAGATACATTGCAAAAAATATAATTTATTTTGACGATTAAAACAAAGAAAATATTAGATGCGAATATATTATGATATATAAGTATTAGTGTAATACCACATAATATGAAATATAATATTATGGGTAAAACGAAAATAATTATATTATTTAAAAAACTTTATACAATATAATATTAAATACTAAGGGCAAATAGTTAAATTTGTATCGTGTCTATATATACGCATGAACAATAATAATACGTAATATTATTTATTTAAAAATATATTAAATTTTTATGGCTATAATAAAAAATAATAATTTTTTCCTGCAATTATCAATATGGTCACTTTCTAATTTCTAATACGATTAATGTATAATGTAATAATATGCAACTACGACGTCGTATCATCATATTATATTATTATAGATTTCCCATAACACATATATTAATTATATTAACTATAAAGTTAACAGCGTTGAAGATAATAACAATATTATAATATTATTATTATTATTATGAACAATATAAAATATAATAAGTGTACGTCTACTACACTCGTTCTCTCGCGCGCGCGCGCACGCGTACAAAAACATAAACGTTTGAATGTTTTAACGAGGTTACGAACCTTTGCAAGTCAACAACCAAAATCCCATTATGTTTCCAGTCATCGTTTTGTATAATATCTCCTTGCTTTATTAATTATATATAACTATATAATATGTATATAAATATTTTACAATGCACAGGGTCAAGGTTCATCGATCGGAAAAATCTACGCTACATAATATACATACGCACAATGGACTTTGGAAAAGCGCACACACTCCGGCGAGTAAATTTATATTTATTTACGATTCGTCATATTATGTACTTATTATTATTAAAAAATTACCGTGTAGGTACATTTTACATTTTTACAAACGATCGTATTTTTTCCGCGAAAACAAAATAAAATGTGCGATTCGTTTGTTTGTTTTTATCATCTGTTCCTATAATAATATATTATGATACTTTATATTCTTTTTTTAGTCGAATAATATAATTATAAAACACTAGAGTATATTATAAACGTGCGTAAGTATAATATTATTATGGCGACGCGACGCTATTATTTTTTTATACGATGTTTTTTTCGCCTAATTGTCTATATAATACGTTAAATTGTACATATTTTTACATATTACACGTGTATATGCGCGAATTTTAACCTATAATATCACACGACTTTTTCGAGTAATGTATAATATAATACTACTAATATAATATTAAATGTTTAAAAAATTTTATAAAAAAATAATTTATATTATCCTTTCTTGATGATTTTATTGATACATATTATTATAATAATATATTTTTATACCAGAAGTTTGCGTGTGTGAAACAAGAAGAGGAGTGCGTAACGGTGTTTTTCACAATGTACCGCGCTCCCCCGAAACCGTAACATCATTATACGTAGGTATATATAAAATACACACACACACACACATAATATATATATATATATATCCCGATGCCCACCGTGCAGTTGGATGACATTGGTCTGAGGTCGTTACCCCTCGAACAACCGTATATATATATATTTTATAAGTATATAGTTTGATATATATATATATACCAATAATAACGATAATACGCAGTACTTGTACGCGCATACTCCTTCACGATATTATAATATAATGAAAAAAATAATAAAAAAAAAAAAATAGAAAAACGATAGAGATGATGTAAATAAACAGTAAACACACGAGATCAGGTGATCGCCATAAATAAAAGATTATGATGCACACACACGGCCATTGAGATAATATAGAAAATTTTGATTTCGATATCACGCGTTCATGTATACAAAATTTAACATTGATAACTTTTACCAATTATTAATTATACCGAAATTAAAACGGTTATTCAGAGATATACGAGTGCGACGTGCATTATAATTTATAATATTATTATAGTAATGCGTTTCGGTATAATATACAAATAGGTCGCTTTTTTAAAACACGCATTTAATAATTGGCATAATGTACAACACAATGTGTACACACTACAAACGATACACCACTGTTATATCAATTTAATAATGCAGCGCACAGCTTATCGACCGCGCGACGCGAGTCTTGTACGATGAACGAAATATAAATGTATTATAATAAATCGTTTTCCGCGATTTATATATTATATACGCTTTTTTCCAAACAATATTTCAAATCTAATAAAGAAAAAAAAAACCATATATAATATACTATTTATACGATAATTTGCGAACGCATTTTAACATCGTTTTTTTTACAATTATATATTTTAATATTATACAGTGTATAATATACATTATGACGTGTACACAAAAGTAACGCATAACTTATATAACTTATGAATCATATACGACTTATATTATATTAACGGTTTTATTTTATTTTTTCTATAACAACGTATAGGTACAAATATATTTTCTCATTATCATTATCATATTCTTTTCACGGTTAAAACGCATAAACTTTACAACTAAAGATGTGTTATTATAATAGTCAACACGCGTTGGCTAAAGGTAGGTCGTATGAAACAACAAACGATTTAAATTACGTAAAAAAGTAAGTACTTATATAAATATATATATATATATTACGATTATAATACATATAAACTAAAACGTGTATTTATTTATATAATATATTAATATATTATTATGCAATCTATAGAGTAAAAATAAAAAATAAATTAAAAATAACAATATTATATTTTATTATAGGAGTATAATGTATAAGAAAGAAAAAATCAAAATTATATACACATTAGTATATTACCTATGTACGTATTTCTTCAACCCCGTCGTAATTATAATTTATTGACATACTTAATATAATAATATCAAGTTAATAACATTATAATAATGTCACAACTACATTATAGTACCTATACCTATAATTCGTATATATTAATATATTGACGAGAATGCATATGCGTATGATGCAGAATGCAGTGACAGATAAGACATTTGTTCATTGTTGTTAATAGGTACTATAATTTATAGATTCAGATTACGATTAAAATACATTATGGACAGTAAATTAAAAACTAATCATGACTACATAAGGTGCAAATTGAATGTATAAAAAAATACCATTATGCAAAACGATTCGAAATTATATGATATAATCTGCGTTAAAGTTCAATAATAAAATTGAAGTATGATAACTATACGCGATAACCTTTTCCTTAAATATTATATATACATACCGTATACCGAGTAATTGTTTATACACATATGTGTATAATTTAGCTTTTTTTTTTTGTTTATACATATTATAATACATGATATTTCGTTTAAATGTACATTTATTATTATTATTTTCAATATCATTAAGCTGTCAAAAATGCGTATAATTGGCTTATATGTAAATATATAACTATCCTGTCGGAGATTACGTGATCGCCCGCGTGAAATAAAGAAAAACTATATATAAATGTATATACGTAGGTGGAAAAGTGAGCAATATAATAAACGCTCATATGACATGAAAAAAAAATAAAATAAATCTTGGCCAGAGTACCTCTATATATAAAAAAATGTTGCAATCCGATGGTGGTAATGTATACGCGAACGGCTGACGAATAATAAAAATAATTCTTCGGGAATATGATGAATATTCGTGAAAGTCGTGACGCGTATGTACAACACCGAATCTATATTATACGAGTGTACAATACTTATAATAAAAACAAACATATTATTGGCCTTGTGGTAATTTAAATGCGATAATGATAAATAGTACTTATAATAAAATAATAGTAACTATACTAGTATATATGTATAACGCACTATACAATATTATGATGATTATTATGTTTTCTAAAAATGTTTTAAACAATACGTGATTGTGCAACACTACGCTATGTATACTTACGTGTATATAATGTTTGTACATAAGTTCAATGTTATTATTTAGTAAAAAAAATTTTTAATTATCCATTTCATAAACATTAAAAAAAAAAAAAATGTCTCTTCGTTATCTTACTTTATAATATTATACGTATATGGTATATGTATATATATATATAGAGAGAGAAAAAATAATATTTTCTTTGTTATTATTTTATATATTATTATAAAAACGTTATCGACAATAATAATTGTACAACACACACGCATTTATCATCTTTAAATCGATAAATTATATTATTATAATATAGTTTTGCGAGCATTTATTGTAACAAAAAAAAAATATGACATACACACAACGTATTGATAAAGCACACGCCGCAGCATATCAGTGGATTGTTCTATATATATATAACAATTTATAGACAAATATCGTAAAACGAATTATAAATATACTACGAAAATTAAAAACATTGTATTATTATTATGATAATAGGCGCAATGTGAATATATTATCGATATTTGTATATAAAATTCTGTTATATATTATAACATGTACGAGCATTTAGTATAATATATAAATAGATAGCATTGTTATTAGATTCGCGATCGAAAAATTCGAAACGTGTTGCCGGAATTAATAAATAAAAAAACTAATCCCAGATATAAACATAAAATAATATATCACAACACGCGTGTATATTAAATACATATTATATACGATTATTATTATTTATAAACACGTCTTCGCGCGTGTATAAATAATAACGGTAACTCGAATCGTTAACAGACGATATAGGTATTATATGTATATATCGTATATGATATGAAAAAAAAAAAATTATACACTACGTGCAAAACCGATGCTAATTTCCTGGTATGCGTTTATTTTGTTTTGTTAATTTCTGTGATGATGACGAATAACGATATATATCTCATTCTATATTATAATATATACTTATATATTGTAACCGTATTATGTACAATACTTACAATACCTATATTCTTATTCTATTTGGTTACATTGTTATTACAGAAGAATTTTTTTTTTTTTAAAAAAATGGGTCTGTTTAAACACAAAAGAATATTTTACGTTCCCATCGAATATTATCGTCACCTGCAGGTTCCAGCACCCTATTTACTACTACTATATTACGATCCAGGCATTATACTATATAAAAGCATAAAATAGACCGCAGGGTGCATGTCCACGAAGGGATCTCTTAAACTTCGTTCAAAATTACAAGGATTTATAGTATCGAATTATTTTTCACTCGCGCAATATCTGAATTCACAAAACGACCTGAACAACGCGATATATATACGCACGTTCGTTTTGGCCTGTAAAAAATGTGAGAGAATATAAATAGAATAGAAGGATTTAACAGTTCAGTGGCATCGTACATATTTCGTAATATATATATATATATATATTTATACAGATTTTATACGTGTTTTACGAAAAGAACGTCGTCGTTGAAGGGTTGTATAAGATCAAGAACGGTGCGGGGGATGGAGGCGAAAGAGAGAAAATCCTGTTTTCGTATACGCGTGCGTTCTTATTATACTGCGTCGTAATAGAAATAATAATACGATATTCAATATTTTTTTTACATTTTAAATAACATCACGTGGAAATCGAAATTATAATATATAATAATTATTTACGTTAATCGTCATATTGCGATCGCGACGGCCACATCAAAAAAACGAACGCAATATACCACAATTGTATAATACATCTTTCTCGAGACCTCGTCATGACACAACGTATAGTTATAATTTCTCGCCGACTGGACAAGTTTTGTAAAAATAATAAACCAATAAATAAAATAAACCTATATTCGTCGTAATCTATGTACTTACGTATATATTATATATTATATACATTATATTATGTTTATAGGATGATCTCCGAAATAATAAAATTATAATTTGAATAAACACCGAAATTCGTATAAATGTGTACACCTATATAATATACCATACGATTATTATAGCGTGTCTATATTCCGTATATTTATACTAGTATATTTATACTCGTAGTTCATCGGACGAAAACGAGAAACGTATACGTGAGATACTGCACGTGACAAGAAGATAAGTTAGACCTCTCTCGAAGGGTTAAAAAAATGAAATGCACTATATAATACACATTATACGTTGAAGTGAAACTTAGGTATAATAATAATAGTTGCACTCGCCGGACGGGTCCTCACATTATAATATATAATATAATATAATATCAAAGCGGTGTAACAACAATAAATACGATATATTTATTATCATTATATAATATTATATTGTGTACGGGCGTCGTGCGAGCAGCCGAGCCGACGACCGCAGTGACAGGGGTGCACGCTGCTATCGCAACACACCCGGGACGCGTATACGAAGGCAACGTACGGCCTTGAGCAACCGGTGGGAAGAACCAGAGGTCACCGACTCCCCGGCGCAACCGTCACCACAGCCGCCGCCGCCGTTGTCGTCTTCGTCGGCAGACCGATTTTACCCCCACGGTGCGACTGAGTGCACGCGCACACAACATTCGGTGCTGACCGTAATGACCGGTTAATGGGTTTATATATCTGTATAATGTCCCATACGATACAATACGATATTATAAAAACCCATACGGCTACTATAATATATTATACATTATATTCCTACACAACAATACCTATTAACTACCGCGTTCGGTCATAACATTATATTATTATTATTATTATAATGTCAAGCTCGCGCGCCCGTTCGCGAATATTGCGTAATACGTCGCGTTTGCCTATGGGGGAAATGATGTGCCCGTAATAGTTGTTTACGGTATTCCGTTTCGGAATAATCTTCACGTGTGTGAACTGATAGTCAAAGATACGATAATAATATATTAGGTACCAGGTACCTATATAATAAACGTAATGGAAATATCGTATAAAACTCCAATGTGTTATTATTATAACGATAAATACGTATACAACTTAGATCGGAATAATAATATGTTAAAATAATTCGTATATTGTATTAATATAATATATACAAAATGTATCGAAAATGGAAAATATTGCGCGCGGGAAAACATCTATTATTTATTATTATTATCGTGGGAGTGAAAAAAAATAAAATGAAAAATGAAAAATAAGAGAGAAAAACGAAACGAGGGGACTATACTAGGTGGTGTTGTTGTTGTTGTTGTTCCGATGGAGGGTGGGGGACACACACACATACAAGTATATACACAGTCATCGGCACGGGGTCGTTGAACCTGGCCGCGAGTCCCGGTGTTGCATCGGCTGAGATATTGCGTTCAATCCCTACGCCGTACGCCGTAAGCGCGCGCACGCACACGCACTAACGCACACAAACATTCTGTGTGTGTATATACGCGCACAAGTTCAAGAAACTCTGGGCCGCCGGCAGCGGGCTCTGCGGCGACACAGCGACGAGGACGACCACGACGAAGATTATCATTATTATCATTATTATACGATTCGTGTGCATAATATATATAATATATATATATATACGTACACGACCCGACAACAATAATATCGTATATATTATTACGTTTGTCCGCGGGCCATATACGTCGCGTAGTGTATATAATATACACGTAATAGGTGTACGCGACTTTTGATGGCTATCGGGGGAAACGAGTCAACGGACTATTATTTTAAAAACGATATTAAATCAATTATTTAGTCGTTACGTTTTTGTACTGTATATATAGATATAACATTAAATATTATATATATATTTTCTAATATGTAATGTGAAAATATAAAATATGTTATTTTTATGTATAAGAACGATTTACGAGAATAGCGAAGAACTCGCTCGGGCTATACACTTTTGGTACGTTCACCCTAAACAACACGCGCGTATTGTCATAAAATAATAATAAATTATATTATTATTATTATTATTATTATTAGGTAGGTACTATTATTGTATAATTCAAAAGTTGCGCGCGTGTATACATCTCTCTCTCTACACGATCTTATTATGTGGTTTAAGACGGACGTTGGACGGACATCAAACGTTTCCTCCGAAGCGCGTAATAATTATTATTATTGTGTTTCGCGGTATTTATAATAAATACGAAATACACGCTCGGAATGGCGAAAACGTTCTATAACGAAACGTTTTATTAACGCGCAAAAACTATAATAGAATTATTATTCCGTTACTGACATTCACGACGGATCGCGTGTGTGTGAAATATGTAATACGGTAGTTTTTTTATTATTATTGTTCAGAGGTGTACATATATGATGTATATTATTTTTCTTCCGTCCGTTCGACGGCGGCTGTCGTCATCGCGGTGTTATTAACCTCATCATCAACGGCGAATTATACGGTTTCCATTATCACAAACAGGCCGGAACGTAATATTATTATGATGATGTCGAGAGACGATCACAGCCATCGTCGCGTGGGCAAACACGTCGGTAAAAAAACGGACGGTGGAAACAATAACAATAACGCGCTCGACTATCGTTACAACTTTGGCCATCACGAAGATCATCGCGCTTCGAAGTTACGCGCGGTTGGATCTTGGATTCACCACGATGCGCGGTGTGTCGTAATGTCGGTTGTCTGCAGCCATATAGCGCGTGATGTTTTGCGGCTGAGAGAAATGCCTTTTCCGTTTTTATTTCGTTTGTTCGGAATTTTCTGCGTCGTAATTCGGTGCCGGCCCGTGGCCGCGGGCCTACACACAACAGTGGCGGGGCACGCCGTCGAAGGTAACATCGGTGAGTGGAGCAGCTTGCGCGAGAGCGGGGGACACGTGTTAGTAAGTGCCGGCCGGCAATGATCGATACGCGCGAACATCGCCGCACGAATCCCGTTATTTTTTTATCAAATTATGTATATCATTCGCATGTATTCCGAACGTGAAAAATAATATTCGCCCATACCGGTTTTTACGTTTAACGTATATCAATATAGTATCCAGTACGTTATACGTATTACGTATATTATTAATTATTATTATTATAATAATATATTGTGATATTTTTTTCTATTTTATTTATTCTTTTTACAAACGACGCGGAAAATAGCAATATCATATTATTATCCATCCCAATACGCGAGTCGTTCGTCCATAATATATAGGTGGTCCGCAATAAACGTAAACATCATCATCCGCGCGGTCTTTGCCGCTTCGGCTTTCACAACAACAACGATCCGCGCCGCCGCGCGATTTTTCCCTCATCGAAGGGCACCGAGGAAAAAAACGTAAACACGCCATTTTTCCTTTGTCCCGCGGAGTGCCGGTGCGCTTGCGCGGCATCGCTCGGTCACGTACTTTACTCGACGTTCGCGTTGTTACGGTGTATACGTATATTGCGACGCGGACCAGCGCGCAGGCCCCGCGCCGCCGTCCACCCTCTTACACACGTGCTGGGCTCATCGCTCCACGTGCAGAACCGGCAGAACAAAGAACATTCCCGAGCGTGCGCGCAAAAGGGCCCCTTTACCTCGCCACCCGCTACAAAATTTATACCGCTGCCTCAGTGATATCGGTCCATATAGCTACCGTTTTCGAAATCGACGTGTTCTTCGTGCACCGCACGTACGATATTTACCTGTATAATATTATCATGTACAATAATAACGCAAAAAAACAAAAGTGACCGATATGAAAATCAAACGTCAAAAATGTTTTGAGATTATTATGTACATGAATGAGAACGGCGTGGGAGGGGAAATAAATTGAGGCGACGACGACCCCGAATGCGACCGTATATATATACGAGCGCACATACAAAGGAAATGCAATGCAAAAAATTGTGCACGTGTCGTGCATTTTATTGCATTATACCGTGCACCAAGGCTGTTTTTTGCGCGAGTCTTTTGTTATACAACACACTGCAACGACGACCGGTTCTTTTTGTTGTTGCTACAATCCGTCACCACCGACAGGTTATTATATAATACTAGAATACATTATTATACGCATCACCCTCGAGGAGAGGGGCGACCATATTATAAACAAAAGTAAAATCGTATACAACGTATAACAATATATTATATTATAAAACACATTATAATAATACTAATATAATGTATTAAACGTAAACGTAATTGTTGATATTACATTCACGTCTTCGTAACGATCGAGTGATTTCGCACCCCTTCCATAGATATATATATATATATAAAATATTATAATTTTTCACAATACTATTTCAGCGATATGCATTTTATAATAATATAATAAAATATTATAAAACACCATTATGTGAAAGTAACGAAAACGAATTTAACATTAAAAAATGTACTTTAGACTTGAGTCACGCCGCAAGTATGTATATATGTATAATAAAAATACCGGATCACATCATTATCCAAACCGTGGAGGTTGTCCTACATACGCAACACACTGTGCGGTCACCAACTATATACAATAATAATGATAATTTTGGTCAGTGGTCGACCAAATACGATAAACGACTAATATGGCGATTATGTACGATATTCGTGTGTGAATGCGATATCGTGGCGATAAAGAATCAACCCGGTGGTTTACAAGCACAATACACGAATTGAAATCGAAACCGCGATGACAATAATTAGAAGCTTTTTGGAGTCCACTCGTCCGTTCCCGTTACGAAACCTCGAAACGAAATACGCGTCGTATATATAGCAAGGCCGGAATTCGGTTTATATAATATATTGGTTTTTTTATTTAGGTTTCGTCAAATAAAACACGACACGGATAGTATAATATGGTATATTAACATAAATACGCGCATAATGTACCTATACATATTATTATTTATTATGTACCTACACTATAAATGTAAAGAAAAAAAGAGTTAATGCGCGCGAATGCCACCCGCAGTTGAATGCAATTGCGAAAATTGCAAGGCCAAAGTTGCAACAACGAAATAAAAATAAACAGAGATTACAATGAATAAAATAGAACACTATTATAAATAATATTCGTATATTATATACGCACGTCCAAGGACTTTCCTATACGCCTTTTCGTATAACACAATAATAATAATAATAATATATACGTATAAGCAATCAGATTCACTGTTTCTCTTCCTCTGTCCCCTTCGCCACGGCCGACATATTGTTAACATATACATAAACTAACACCATGAATATTATTATTTTTTACTCGGAGATTTTTCCAGATAATAGGGTTCATTGATGTGTGTGTGTGTGTGTGTGTCAAAGAGAACACATAAAGTTACTACGTAGTTGAATATTATAGAAAACAGCTGTATTTCAGGGGCTCGCAGTCAACGGATTTACGGGGTGGTGGTCGTCAACGACGGGCGCACACATAATTATTACCAAAACCGGTCTTGTCGGGGTGGAATTCCAGACACAAAGAAATCCCTCCGGCAGGGCAGCTTGCAGAGGACATAAATTGTTTGGGTAGGAAAGGAAAAAAAACAGAGAAAGAAATATAAAATATAGATAGGCAATATACCTATACAATGTAAGCATGATGCGTATGATATTATTATGTATATAGTGACTCTTGTGGCAATGAAAGATGTTGAGAATAAATGGACGAATAAAATATAAATAACGGAAAACAATGGCATGTATAAATAATTAATTATACACGAATAGTGGCACCCGCGGTTACGCGTGATGGTATATATAGTTGCTGGGCTGAATAATATTATGAATTCGGTAACCAATACACTATAAGAGCGTTATAACAAAATACACCTATCATATCATTGTGTATACCGCGATATTATAATATTACCCGGTTAATGGTTATAAGTTTGTAAAGTATACACGCGCGCGCGAATCTGAATTACTATACGTATAAATAATATCAAATAACTGCTGCAGTTGGCTGAACGCTGTCCTTGCTGGACGGTATTCGCTTCCGGGTGGGTCCGGGATTTGCTTTTCGTTACCGTGTCAAGGATAACGGCGAACACACGCGCGCGTCGTGTAAGAACGTCGTAGATTATTTCGAATAATTTCTTCAAGTACCTATAGTAGTATACCATATAACTCAAGTTATTATACCGCGGTTGCGGCGTATTCTTTTCGCAGGCATAACGAGCGATTGTAAACGTAAAAACCTCTCACTTTCTCCGCGGTCGTTTCAAATCCACAATTCGCTAGCAATTGGTCGCAGTTATCATAATATTATTATTATCTGCAACATACCTAAAGAAAGATAAAAATCGATTTCTTTCGGCTGTCGAATGCGAAAGTTGTCGTTTGAATATTTGCCCCACAATTATTTTAATAATTCACTTACAATATAAACATACGTATATAATTGTATGTATAATATTCTGTTTAAAACACTTTTTTTTTTCAATAGCGTAATGTAACAGGTAGATATCAGTGTATAGTGTGTATTGTTACGATTATCATTCCGGGAATGTATTTTTTCTACGGAGAATATTTTCGCGTATTTTTATAAAATTCGACGACAAAACAAAACAATTTCGTCGCTCAAAAAAAAAAAAAAAAAAAACATAATACAATACGATATATTAAACACTACATATTATTCAGAAGCAAAAAAAATTTTATTTTTTATTAATACTTTTTTTTTATTTTGTTATTTAATACTGTAAAAGTATAATATAATAATAATATTGTACCGACCGATAAGCGACAATATAATATATCAACTCAATTTAATAGCAATTTAAAATTCGAAACAGGGATTTTGGAACTTGTTTAAAACACATTATTTTCTAATTAAATACAACATCCAAATATTCGTTGGCTAATGTCAACAACGGTTAATTGTTATTTATAAATTCGAAACCATTATATGATTTAAGGCATTCTTCGTAAAATAATATTTTATATTAATGTATATACAAATATATTATTATTATATCAGCGTGTTTGGGTTAAAAAACCTATATTTCATAAAATAAACGATAACAATCGCAGAGGCACGGGATCCATTATTATTAATATTTTTTTTTTTTTTTTTTTGTGCTGACATTTTCAGTTGGAATAAGTCAATAATAATAATAATTTATAAAGTCGAATTTTCTAATTTTGCCGACAAAACATAACATGTTATAATATAGTTGGTAATAATTGATATTATAATATATTATTTTCTAAATGTGTTGTGATAATTACTATTCTACCTGCAATTAAATAGTGCAATACTGCAATGATTAATAGTTGCACGTTGTGCGGTATATAATGAAGTATGGGCAAGGTGGAAGGTGGGTGCAAGTTTACAAATTGAAATATTATCGTCACGGATTGTAGCACCCAACCAATATAGTAGTAGTTGTAGACTGTAGAGATATCCATAGATTACCGTAGGACCGACGCGCTTTAGGGGAGAGAAAAAAGACCAAACAACAATTATATATATTATAATACGCGAGTATAATGTGTAATTATCATAATGTGCGTATACGTACACCCACAAAACTTAGTTCTATTGAAAAAAAAAACAATAATTAAACACGAAATAAAAAATTACCGGCATCACTATCAGCGAAATCAGCACGCGAAAAAAAACAATGAGTGGTTTTATTGTAACACGTCGCAAGAGAGGCGTATCCGTTTTATAATATTATTATACCGTACGTATACACAAAATTAAAATTAAACGTGTGGGTTTAAGGCAATATACTCGTACTGTAATATTATAAATTATAATGTTTAAATATTATAGAAAAATAATTTTAGAAAGGAGTATAAGGAATTATATACAACGAATGGTGATGATGATAATCGCTATCGAACCAATTATAATACATACAATTTCTGGAATATTGTGTTCTTCTGACGGCAAATTGAATTTTAACGAGTATATTATTATTATTTTTATTTTTATATAGTGAAAAGGAAAATCATGCACGAAACGTATTCGACCTAGGTCCGGGACACGTCATCCGAAGTTTTCGAATTCAAACACGATCGCACACTAAATTATTTTAATGGTCAATGTCATTTTATCCATAATAGTATAATATAATAATACTCTTGTATAATATGTGTAATAAACAAGAAAAATTACTACACTTGATGACTTGAACGTATTTTACACGCGTAGAACATAAAATGTAATAAGTAAGTTTATATAACACTAACCTTCTTTCGTTTGGGCACGTCTTCAAAATCATCGTCGGTCAAACCAATTCCTTCGTCGACGACCGACGGCAAACCGCGACCACTCCATGCGGCCGACGAGCTGGATTCGCTGAGTGGCGGTGACGGGGAGCTGCGGCATGAAAACGCTCCTTCGCTGGATGTGGACGGACTAGTTGACAGTGATTCGGGTTGTTGGCAGCGCATAATACGTCCTAGAACAAATATCAGATTTTTAAAATTATAAGATCTCTTAAAAATCACCATTTCGTATATAATTGGCCACACGATAAAAAATAATTTAGTATTTTTTCCTATATAACCAAAACGCAACAACTGTGCCGACCGAACATTCTTCTATATAGTACGCGGGTATTTTTTATATACCGGAACAATATTAACATCGGAAAATCAATTAAAATATCAAATTTAATGCCTTGATGCAATTTAAAAGAATATATTTTGGCCACCCTATAAAATATTGCGACGTTTCACATATTCAGTATTATTCACATAAACAATGCCAATAATAACACCACCCGGAACACTATACACATACAGAACGTCCGGATGATATTGTGTGTGACGAAGAGAAGGAGAAAACGAGCGCAAGAAAATTCGCAGAGACCGAGCGCACGGTCGCAATAACGGGTGGACGCGCGCACGGGGGCCCACGCAAAACGCCGGCCACCACCGCGAAAATAAGCCCGTGGGCGGCAGTGACGTCACATAATAGAATGACGCAAATTCTCATCAGCACGGGGGCCGCCGTATGAGCGCGTATCTTATATCGTCGTCAGATGAACGACGTCAACGTCGACGTCGTCAGTAATAATAATATATAAATATAATTGGAACGAATCGGTCATTTTAAAAATATCAAATAAGAATATACACGACCGTATTATTACATATAGGCCGATAATATTTATCGTATACGTATTATATACGTGCGAGTGGGCGGGGCCTCGATATAGAATTTTGGTGAACTTTTTTTTTCATTTTTTCGTTCTCTCACAGAATGCTATTATATTGTTTAAAAATACATAAATAACAAACTATATTTTACTGTTTATCGAAAAATATTATACTTATTCCAATATCGCGATCGTACGTGACGCGGAGACGTCACTGCGAATGACGCGCGATAACGATATACAATATACAATATGTATTTGTTCTAACGTGTGTATGTACATTATAAAAACATTATACAAATAAGATATTTTTTTTTTTTTTTTGTAAGCTACATAATGACAACGACGACGAAATCGTAATAAATCCGCGTACGAAAATTAAATACGCGTGTGTATATAAATCACACGATTAAAATTTAAAACACAAATCGTGTGGAAAAAAAAATTACAATAATAATAATTATTATAAGCTATTATCGATATATAACACGCAGTCATTGAGATATTGCAAAGTAACTCGCAGCGGTTCAACTGTACAGTTATAATAAACGTATAATATACGTATTATAAAATCCACTTTTATGGGACTACTTTCAATCGTTGTATTTATAATAATATATAAAGCAATGCAATTTTATTAATTATGCGATCCTGATGTGCCGGTGGCATTGGCGATAACGACGTGTAAATATTAAGTTATAATTTTTATTTTTACAAACAGCATTCAAGTGGCACGTGCAAAAAATGATGACAAGTGACCGATAATGAAGAAAAAAAACCACCAAACGCATTATACACGCAATATTATAAAAACGATATACCTACCTATATATTATTTTATAAGTATAAAATATCATTTAATAGCGTCAATTAAACTTTTTTTTTTTTTTTTGAAACAGAAGTAAACAATATTGACGTATTCACACATATATATAATATATACATATTTTTATATTTTCTAAGAGATTATCAATCAAAGAGCAGTGGTATAAGGTATATTATATAAAGCCACCTGTAGTACATATACTATTATAATATACTAATGTACTATTTTATTATTATAAGCACTACACCGGCGAGTCGTGAAAACGCGATTCGAGGAAAAATAATCATAGAAAAAAAAAAGAGAGAAAGAAATAATAATTACGTAATGTACGCTATATATAAGTCTATGTACGTACGTCGACGTAAGGACAAAGCTGCACACTGCACTCGTATATTATATTATATTACATAACATAGTTTCTAGATGAAAAAAAAAAAACGATTTTGGTATGCTTTGGCGAAAGTATTTTAAGTACACGATGAATATAATCTCTGTACTTGGACGCGTATATTATAAAACACACGCGCGAGCGCGTATTCGAATGATTTTTGGTCATGAATTTTTTTCGTCCTATATCACGCACGCTTTTTCTTCATATACACATTATATACCTACTACTACTCAGTACTAGTACTCATAACACAATAATATTAATATAATACAGAATGACACGACGATGCGTCACGTCGTATTATACATTATATTATTTTTATTATTATTATACGTTAATATATTTGCGTGCTGGTTCGTTCGTGGGATTTCAACGCACATTTTTCTTGCGGTGACAATGTATGTCAAACATACCGAGTAGCCGCTGCGGGTGCCGGCCGGCGACACAGTTTCCGAACGCGGCTTTCGCGTCGTCCTTGTCGCATCAATGTCGGGCGTTTCGCACGAATCGCCCCCGTGCGGCGCGTATATAGCGGCGGCGGGAGACCGGTTAAACCGCGTGCGCCGTCCTTAACACTGTCCCGGGCGAGCTCGAGCGCGTGCGGTTACGAAATGCAACACATAATATATAATAATATTATTATTATCATTATTATTATGCGTCAGTGAGCGAACGGGCGGGCAAACGCTCACGATCATTTCGTAGAAAGCTGGCTTTTCACTTTTACCACCGCGTTGCGTCTATGTATCTAGGACAATCTAGCAACGTTGCTGCTGCTGTTGCAGTTGAGCAACTCTCTTGACGCGCACGCATAAATATTTTACGTATTTTATAATAACGCCGCGGACGAAAGAGAGAATAATATTTTTATTATCATAACATTTATCCATATTATTCGGTAACGAGGCGATATACACGAGAAGAGAGAGAGAGAACTCGGTGGGCCGATCTTGCAGAGAGACTATGCGTGTGTGCGTGCGTGCGTGCGTACGACTCAAATATTCGTACGCAGCGGCCGGCGTTCTCGACGCGCTGTTACGCGAGTCGTTATCGCACGGAGCTTCAAGAGTATACGGACGGGGCTTTATCACGAAATACGTATTATAAAAATAATATAAATTATATTATAGAGCATAAAAAATAATCCGTGTGTAAAATTATAATAATAATAATAATACTCATATTACGTTAGTTATAAATATATTATTATTATAATATCGGGCGTATAATAATAACGAACGACGTTCCGTATGTAAAATATTATTACGCAATACATAGGAATTTATTATTTTAAACAATTAATCGAAATTAACATTATTTTGTACTCGAAGATTTTCACATTTCTCGCATCGTTTTCTCCGAGGTTTTCACGTTCACGTCGCATTCGAACCATATATAATAATATATTATAATATAGCGTGTATTAAGTATACATATAGTATATAGGTACGAGCGTTTTATTTTAAACGGTGCTGCCACTCCCTCCTCTCGGCGAGTATTGTAATAATAATAATATTCGTAATAAATACGTGTAAAATTATGTATACTAATTATAATAAGTGCATACCTCCAACTCCAATTTCTACATTATAATACATACGCGAGTGTAAAATTATGTTCGCATTTCTAACGTCTATATTATTATTATACTATAATATATGATTTTATTAAACGCCAAGACCGAGCACCGTTATAACACGATCGTATAATAATAATAATATTAATATAATATTATGCATATGTTATATTACAGTATTCGCGGTCCACACGTTGCTATAATATTAACATGATTTTTCTCCGCATTGCATACATTATTATAACTGTTTTCCTGCTGCAATGCATAATAATAATAATAATAATAATAATAATAATAATAATAATAATAAT
>JAIUCT010000007.1:8178108-8203703 GCA_021307375.1 Tetraneura akinire
ATAATAATAATAATAATAATAATAATAATAATAATAATAATAATAATAATAATAAATTATTATTATTATTATATCGACTTATCGACGGCGTGCGTATTATAATAATATTATTATATCGTATATTATACTGTGGTCAAATCAGAGGTCAACGCACTACCGCCGGTCGACGTATATTATTATTATTATTATTATTATTATTATGCCGCATAACGTGTAATATACGTAACGTGGATGCGGTGTCAATGCACTATGAAACACACAAAAAAAAAAAAATAATAATAATAAAATAAAATAAAAAACACGCACAAAAACGAGGCGGCATCCCTGCTGCCGCTCCGGTGGGCGGAAAAACCGCGTTGATTGCATGTTCTAGCTTCCTGTGTACAATGTGTGTGTGTATAACATAATATTATAGAAATATTCTATTACGTACGAACCCCGTGTGACACCTGAACCGCGGTCACACAATGTATTAATTCCGTTTCGTTAAACGAATATTTACGTTTATTTGTTATTTTGACGCGGCGGCCGAAATAATAATAACACGTATAATATTGTAATAAATAATAATAATAATATAATATAATATAGCCTATACTATATAGTGCCTATGAAATAATAATAATAATTATTATTGTGAAACCGTGGAGAAAGGACGTTGTGGAGCATGACTGAAAGTGAAATCCCGCGCACACCGATATCAACCTTCTCCCCCCCCTTTCCCCTTACAAATCGTATTTAAATGCGGGCCTCTGCGTAAATACGTATACGCCTTGTTATAATATACCACCCCTAGAATTGTATATATTATTATCTATAGACGGGTACTATACTCCCATTATTACAAAGCGAAGATTTCCACCGTCGGATTTTTTCACACGTTTTACGAAACGCGCGAAAAAAAACAATATTAATAAGCCATTAGCGGGTGAAAGTATATGCAATACGTATTTTATTTATATATATATACGAAGAGTATATAAAAATTGAAATCACTGCAAATGATGGAGATTTTATTTTTAAAATGCAATAACGTTATTGCGCAAATTATTCGTGTCGGCGAAAACGGGAAAAAATAAATACTTAAAATTTGAATATTAACCTTGTATGGACGGCGAGTGGGGACTACACGATAAACTCATCAACACCAAGGCCGCGGTGCATTCTGTCATTTCTTCCTCTTTTGGTTCATCATCGCCATCTTCGTCTTTCATTTCCTCATCGCGGGATTCATCCAGATCGTGGCTACTACTAGAACGCCGTTTTCGAGATCTGAAACGAACAAAAAAATATTACAACCTATAATATTTCAAAATTAATTTTTGACGTTGGAAAAAAATACATCCCACCGCGATCGTGCAGTTCTCCAGAGCCTATTCGTAAATTATTATATAAATAAGAAACAAAAATAATAATAAATAATCGTTAACAAAACATAATATATACATTCAATAATAACATGTTTAAGACTATATAATATGGCCTCAAATCAAAATATCGCGGAAGGTCAGGGCAAACACGACTACGTTCGCACCTGGTAGAATATATCTATTTTTAAAAGCCAAGGATGGCGGAACTGGATATAATATACCTATATACCAAGCGAGATTTATAAATATTATTATATTAATAATAAAAATATATGCACATAATAATAATAATAATAATAATAATTATAGTCATATTTAGATTTAAAATCTGAAACTACGGACTGACATTATGTGATGTGAATAGCCGTATATACTCTATATAATAAATGCTTAATTTTGGGAGAATTATTACGTTAAACCGTTAAAAATATATAATACGCCAGTCGTCGAACGGGTAATGGGTAAGAGCATCGTATATATATAACGGTAATATAATATAATATTTTCACATAAAATCTTATAAATTACAATATAGTAGGTATAATACTGGTACAGCTTATATAAATCATAATCGTAAGCCCGTAACCGATAACCGTAACCATTGATCAATAATGCACACATGTTGTGTGTGTGTGTGTGTGTGAATATACGCGTAAATAAAAATATACACATGATATACACATTATAAATGTAAATAATCTACCATTGTTAGGTTACCATTATTATGTAATTTTCCAACGTAATGGCCGAACGATTTTATGTATATTTGCGCAATAATTATGCTATCCGCGCAAACGTATATACCTCTATATACTTAATATACAATATACCGATGTAAATAAAAAAATAAAAATAAATAAATAATTATAATAAATAATAATATTATATATATATATATACGAACGAACACAATATAACGTATACAGTGGTATTATATATAATATAGAAACTAATTATTTCCCCCGTTCGCAAAGTGTTCCGGAATATTACGCGGATATACGGAGGAGGGCAATAATGATTAAAAATGAAAAAAAAACAATACAATACAATACAATACGGCAAAGACAATTTTCTCGGATATTATCACCACGCCCGATGCGGCCCGAAAACGACAATGTAAGTAGGCCAAAACTACAATAATAACAACCGGCGGCAGTTTGACTCTCATTCATGGTCGCCCGTGCAACTATAATGGTATATAATGTTTATGTTTGTTTGTGTACACTATAACTACACTATACTATATAATATATTCTATATATTGTACACGATTAATGAGTATTATGTATAAATATAATTTTATATATATATTATGTACACATACGCAAGTACATGTGTTATGTGTGTATACATCTTATTTGAAAATCTTGTCGTGTTCGCGCGTATATTATTATTATATCGTGCGGAGCACCTGCGTCGTATGGCCGACAACCTTGCGAAATCTTATTGAACTTGATTGTTTTTAATTCACGTGCGCGGTACGCGTATACAATATTATAATAATACACACACACACGTATACGCAACAAACCAGATTTCATAACATTGGTCACGATAAAGGCCGCGACCTAGGGTAAGTTTTTTTTTCGTCCGCCGCGCCCGCGCGCTCTATTCGACTGTCACCCGCGCGAGTATAGTATTTAAACGCGCGCCCGATTAAATTTTCATCGCGTTAACCGAGTTCGCGAATGTAATATACGATGCATATATTATATATGAAAAAAAAATTTAAAAAAAAATACAATACGTGTCACCGCGTTACACGCATTTTCATACCCACACAACGAATATTTTTGCATAATATATCGTACAGAAAATAAAGCAAAAATTCACGTTACACAACGTTAACGATATTACACGGTTATATTGGTTACGATCGAAAAACCGGGCCGATGTCGGTGCGCGTTGGGCGAATATTGTAATATTATGATGTGTAACTCTCGTTTTTCATAGGTTATTTGTTTATACGTCGTTAAACATAGTATATAGGTAATAATGATAATGATAATTATTATTATTATCACTATTACACTGACGTTGCGGACAAAAAATGCGAAACTATGCCGGCCGGCCGACCGTGTGCGGTGTAATAATATAATTGACGGAATAATAATAATAAAACGATTGTGATGGGCCTACACAAGGCCGCGGACCTTTTACGGTACAGCCGCGAAGTGTAGCGTGCTCACAATAAATATACGCTCCGGCTCTCTATAAATACATATTTGGGACACAAGTACAGTAGTACACCGGTTTTTAAATTATTTGCCGGCTATACGTAGCACATCGGCAACGTGGCAAGGCCGTCCGTATGTCAACCGACCTTGAATAAAAAACCAGCTGATCCGAGGGCCGCTATTTTTTTATTCTTTCTGTTTATTATTCTTATTATGATTTTTTTTTTCGCGTTACCGTATACAACTCTAGCTTCTAATAATCCTCGCACAAAATTAACATGCGCGTTTCAATATAAATACGCGGCGTATATTAGTTAAAGTACGATTTTACGATGGGACAAGGTCTTCGAACACGAAACTATAATTTGCATCACCCTAGCAGGGGAAGAGAGGGAGACAATTATAACATATTAACGAAACGGCACAAGTAATGTTTATACGCCCAAACGTCAATACGTAAATACATATGTAATATGTATACTTACGTATATCATCGTGCTCACGTTTGAGCGAATATATTATAATAATATTAGGGTTATAGACTTTATGCCCTAAAAAAGTTTAAAATATGCGTATAAAAACATCAAAAAACATACCTTAAAAATATGGCACAATCAAATAATATTACCATATAAATATTTTTATTAAACTAACTAATTTTTCTCAAGGCTCTTGTATGACTTTTACAACGTATCCGTATATAATGAAATAAAATAAATTATTTATAATAAATATTATTATCCACAATCGACGGCTAATATATAGATATAATCTCAATTATAAATATGATCGGTATAACGGGGAAAATATAAATCACAATGATTTCCTAACCGGAAACGTATCAATACGTATTTTCTTAAGGAACTGCCCAACGAAAAGAACGAAACGAATTATTATAATATAACGCGCAATCTATATGGATACTTCCTATGTATTGTTAAATTATAGTGACCGTCGATGAAAACTAATTTCGAAACGAATTTGGTCGTTGTGTGTCTGCTATCAACTCGCACTACGACGCACGTCGTTATTGGAATCGAACGGCGACCATTATGTGAAAACTCCAAACAACTATAATAATAATTGAGAGAAACACCGTGCCAAATACCGTAACTGTATAAAGATCGTTTTCCTTTTCACGATATCGTTTGCCCATCGTTATTCTACGTTGTTTGTACGAGTGAAAAATTTGTATAGATATAAAATTGTCAAAATTTCATATTTATAATGATCAAAATTATGATCACCCTATTATACGTGTCATATAAAAATACGTTTGTACATAATTTCAACCTCCCTTCTAAACAATAATATTCGTATATAATAATATCATTACTTGATAATAATAATTAATATCAGAACACGAAATGTAATTTAAGAAGTTATAATAATTTACCTACGACACAATGATATGACACAATTTTAGCAATCTTTTTCGACTAGGTATTATACAAATCAGAAAATGCAAACTATTCGCATGCATCTCAACATCTCATTATAACAAAAAAATTCATTCGTGCGACATTGTAGACGGACTTATTAAGTCGTTTTAAAATAAAATAATAAATTTATTTACGAAATTATTATTACATCAACAATATTCTATTTATAATCGAAACTGATGTCCGATTAAAAATACGACACGGTGCCAAAATAGCAAATAGGTATAAATTTCTCATGTCCCAAACGAGTGTCGGCAATCTGGCAAACAGACGCACAGATATCCCTAAAGAATAGCCAACAGAACTTTCTGAAGTGAAATGTTATACTCGTATATATTGTTTAACGATATTTCCGGGCTATTGAACCGGTCTATTGTTTTCGTCAAAAAACTTTGTGCGTTTTATCTCGCCGTTATCTTGTCGTTTATATTATATTATTATTGTTGTCTTTACACAAATACACAACGCTATATCAATTGCATATAGCATATGTAAAAAACGAAATCTGTTTCCTTGTTTCGTTATGCTCAATCGTATAATAAATGAATATCAACATACCAAAAGTTGATAGAAATAAATAAAATAGAGAAATCTGATATCAAAGAATATACGTATACTTACTAACATACATAATTATATTTAGGTACGATTAAAATTAAAATCACATTACTAATGAAAACTCACCCGCTGATTTCCACAGCATTCTGAGATGATGAACTGCGTTTCCTGTCAGACATGTCCGCTAACCTAGCAAAATCCGTGTCCTGATCCATGAGCCGAGCAGATTTTCTCGATTCCAACACACGTACGTCATCCAATTTCTTTATTACTTCGATGGAACTCTGTAAACGAAAATATCGAGAAAGAGAAACGTTAGCATGTAGGTATACTTCAAATGAAGTTATATATATATTATATCGATAAATTTAATTTACCTTACCCACAGGAGTGGGTGGACATAACAATTAAAAAATAATAATTTAAGGGTCACAGGCGAGGGGCGGGCCGCTGCAGATAATCAAACGTATTAACCGGCAAAACGTAATCGCCAATTATTACTTTCACTCTGGCCAGTTGACTATTCCTCGCGTGAAATCGGTGAAATTATTCACGTACCCGCATCATATACGCTGCAAAGTTCACCGATTTTTTCCCCCATTCATTTTTCGTTCGTCCTATAATATTTTAATATTTCCAAGAAAATATTAAAACGATACGAGTTTTCGGCACCCGCACCGGCACCAAGGCCCAAAAAAACTTTATTCGTGCTACCGGAATTACGCACAAACAGTTAGGCGCCATTATAATAATATATTACTATTAGGAAAACGCACGAGCGTGTGGGCGGGTGGTTTTCGAAATAGGCCGCAGCCGCGGTATACTTACTAACAGCGCGGATTTCCATGGCCTACTCGGTGACCTGGATTGGCAACGCGCAGCCGGCGAAGCGATATCGGGGACGCGCGCACACGACGGGACAATGTCAAGGTCGTACAAACACAATCAAACATTAATTTATATCAAATATACTAGCAAATACTCATACACAATAACGATCGGCCTAGAGTTTCGAGTTATACACGAAATTCTTCCAGACGCCAAACGGCACAAAAGCTCGATGACGGGCGGGCGGATTTAATTACCACCGGCGTCCTTCTATATCGTCAAGACGTTCGTTGTTACCGAAGAATGTCCCGTGCGCGTATATTAAAATAAAGAGCCCGGGAGAAAGGCGGCGCTCATAATATTATTTTATTGTACATTATCGTTGTTATTATGATGGGTATACAAATGGAATGGCGGCGGCGCGTGTGTGATGTAAATATTACTCGGTAGAAAGTGGAAAACTACTCCACGCGCCGAACTGGTTCCGAGCGTTTACAGCGCGATGAACGGGACCCGTTCGGCCGTTTAAAATGTCCGCGACTCGAGTACCGGTACGCGTAATGCCGGATTTAAATAATATATCAATAACTGTGTGCAAATGACCGTAAGAAAATTTCCTCCTTTCCGGGTGTACGCGGGAGACGGGATAAAAACTATTATGGTGTTTCTAGAGACGCGATATCTCACGTCGGACGGTTATCGAAAACGTCGGTCGGACCGCCGCCGTTCGTAATCGGATCGCAGACACGACAGGTATACGAGGAGTTGACGAGACGCGGCGGCCGATCGAGAGGGGAAAAAATATATTATATAAAATTATAACAACCAAATTCCATATACAGTGCATGAGAGTGCGTACTCAGACAGCAACTCCGGGGCACCCGGGCACACCCAGTACACGAAATGGCGACAATAACGATAATTGACGACGGGACAAAAATCTAAGTATATTGTTCTCCCCGACAGCGATACGTCGTCTCGCCGTCGCGTTTATGATTATGACACATTTCAAATACATTGGCGACCGACTGGCTATTATAAATTTCATTATAATAGCCGTGTATACGAGTAAATTCGGGAAAACGGCTGGTATACATACACCGGCCGGTTCGGTCCGCAACGTTGGCAACCGTGACACCCGCGCATATCGTAACCGCCAACCCGGCAAAATTAGCGTGCCTTCAGGAAATAATACCGCAAATTGAACACAGCGAACTTAAATCTTATAATTATAATATTTCTTATTATAATAATTTTTCATCGTTTTTCGTAATAATACAAAAACAATACACGCATGCACGAATGTCCACACGTAGCCGCCGTCCAATCGCGTACGGCCGGCAACAAGTACAAACTTTTAAGTATGCCGTGGGGCGGTGGGGTGCAAAATAAAAATAAAAACGTTTTGGCGCCAAACGGTGATGGCCGGGCGTAGTCCACTATTTTTCGCTATTATTGGCCTTTTATTTTCATAATTATTAGACATTTTTTTTTCTTATTGAATCGTAATTAATTCGTTATATTCAATTAATTCGTTTGTTCTAAAAAACGAATATAAATGTATAATAGATGCATACGTAATCTGAGTGTAAATATACTCACTTCGTGACCTGGCGGTATGATTGAAACTCGTACTTCCTCCGTGTCCGGTCTGTGGACGACCACGTCGCCGGATATCTCGCGACCGTTAAATGTGATGTACACTCGTTGTCCGGCCATCAGCCGGAGATCGGACAGCGTCCGAAATCCGGGGCCTACCAACTCGGTAGCCCGGTACTCGCGACGACCCGATGTCCCATCATCGAACCTTATCGAATATCCTGTCTCAGAACCATCCGCAGCCGTCTTGACCGCGGCTATGATGCCGGAGCACAACTTACCGTCATCGCCGGCCGGCGCGCAGACGCGGGTCCCGATTATGGACCGCTTGGCAAGCCGCTTCCCGGCGCCCGCAGACCCAGGCCCGTTCCTCTGTCGCATTCGGATTGCCAACGAAGTATCCAGCTTGACGGTAGGTATCGGGGAGATTATCGTACGAAATTGTTTTTCACGCATGTATGCTCGCCGAAATCACAAAAAAAGAAGAAAATGTCAAACGCTTACCGTTTAGAGTTCAATTTATTATTTCTCAAGCAACACCCACGGCTCCGTCACCGTAGTACCGATTCGCGAAATTACGATTACACATTTTGTTCGGTCGCATATAGAAAAAAAAAAAATAAGTAGAGAAAAAAAAATAATAATTAAGTATATGATGGAAAAATTAATAATATTGCAACAAAGACGAACGTAATAAAATAATGTCTCGCGTTTTAACAATCGAATCGGAAATCACAAAATGTACTGTTTTTTTTATTATTATTATTATCCGCGAACGATGTTTTAAAATAATAACATACGAATTACGTATTTACGCACACACCGCAAATTACACAAATAACAACGCACCGATATTGGAGAGGACGACCAGCAAAAGAGCACCGGCTTCGACGAGACGCAAAACGGAACTATGGACGTGGTTCGCCACAAATGTTCGACGCCACAGCTGACAATGCCGGTTGCCGGTATCCACGCAGTGATACCAATTTACCGTACCCTATCGACCCGGTTTTGCGTTCTACTATTATTACGACGCGCATCCTGAATCCGCTTTTCGTTCACAAAGGAAATCAACAGCGGATTTTCGTTCCCGGTGTCGTCGTAACGTTTCGTTTCGTGATATTTCCAATATGCATCGTTTTTCCAAACGACAAAACGAAATTCCATGTTCTTACACGCCGTGGTCTGGAACCGAAATATTCCTAAAATTATGGCATAAATGTGCTATAATATTTTTTCATATTTTCGCTCGCATTATGACGTCACCGCACTCGGAAGGTTATATTTTCTTATATATTTACGACGTCATCGGTATTTCCAATAATAATAATAATTAGATATTATATTATGCATTGGGTTGTTTTGTTTTTTTGTGTAAGATTGTAAGAAAAAAAGAAAATTTTATCCATGTTGATAATGCAATACAGTTGTAGTTGTTCTGATATTGTGATTTTCTAAAATATTTCATACGAGATACGAATTATTACGTTCAACTACTAAAATTTATAATTTTATTATTTTTTTCATACCCGTATTCCATTGAAAATAATAATATATATTTTTTTTTAATTACAACGGCTGAACAAATAATATGTAGTTCGTTATAAATTTTTGAGTGTGACGTATAAGAATTAAAATGTAATCAAAATTCAAAAATCAGTGTCAGTTATTTTGTATTTTTAATAGCAATAATTATTATGTAAAGATAATTTTTTTCTTAAATGTTAAATAAATATTTAGATACATATTTGCATAATACATATTTCAATATATTAATTTTTATATTTTCGTTTTTGTCTATCAACGTGTAATTAGCTGATAAAGCTTAGCAATTATTAATTAACAACGTATAATATTATATTATTAATGTTATAATTTTTATATAATCTATTTAATTTAAGTACAATATAATACGTAGACAAAAAAAAAAAAAATTATAATTATAATTATAAAACAAAAATCTTTTTGTAAATAATATTGACATTTTACAACATATAATTAATAATTTAATAAGCATTCTACCAGCATAACATTCATATTTTTATTATTTATTAATTTATTATAATTATAATTATAAATGTAGGAATAAAATAATATTTATCCAATTTAATTTAATTGGTATAATCATTTCATAAGAAAATGGTTAATATTTTAATAATTATAATTAAGTATTTAATTTTTAATAATTTTTTGCTTTGTTAGTCAAATAGAATATTTTAAAGAAGAACAATGTCAGCATTTTATTATGTTTATGTAATATGTCAAATAAAATATCCAAATTTATTACACATTAGGTACGTTATAATAAAAGAGAAAACCTTGCTTTAAAAAATTGAAGATGTGGACAAATGGACAAACTGAGATATTGCATGTAATTATAATATTATATTATTATGTGGGTAAATAGTAATTTTTATAATAGCTTGACACATTAATAAACTAATAATAATTCTGTTGGTATGCATAATACAATTAAATGTATACCTTATCCTATAAATCAATATGCAAACAAACGTTAATTCGGTGAATACCTTAATTAAAAATACACCTGTAAAATATATACAATATAAATATATCTATTTTATAAAATATTAAAAAATGTTTATGTTTATATTATTATTAAATTATTTATTTTTCCAAGTTTTAATACGCATATCGGGTGATGGGAATATATACGACGGAAATTCATTTTTATTGAGTATTTTTTTGTTCTTATTTGATGATAAAATATTTATCACCAGAAAGCCTTTTAAAACGTTGTTAATCTTAATAAATATGAAATCTTCAAAACATTTTGGATATAATTAGAAATTAGAAATATATTTTTATTATTTTATTATACACATCCCTATCTATTTTGTAATTATATGATGTTAAAACAAAAAAATTTTTATAATGTATAAAAATTATAGATCATTCTGTGTATAAACATAAAATTTCATATTATAAATCACTATACTATTAACCTATATTAGTCTATTACCGCTAACCTATTTAGACTATACCTATACTATTACTATATGTACAAAAATAAAAATAATATTTATGCTATTAAATTGAAATAAAATTACTTATTAATAATTGATTGAATAATTGACCATTAAATAAATGATTATGATTGATGAGTTTAGTATATATGTATATTATTTTGCAGCACGAAGTTGTTATTAAATATATACAAATTACCCGTGTTTATGATTAAAAAAAAAACAGTAATTGGTTGTGGATTTCGTTTTTTATAAAAATTAATAATTTTATGTGATGTTAATATTTACGTAAGGACACATACGGATTTTACATTATTTTAACGACAAAAATCACAGAAAATAATTGTTTTCCCGTATTCTTATATGTATTATAACATTTTTTATTATTCTAATTTACTAATTTGTTTAAATTTAAAAGTTTTCCACCTTGAAAACAATCAAATCGTGTTTAATATACACGCTTTTTTAACGTTAATTTATTTTTTATTTTTCGAACATAACGCATTTTGAACTCGCTGCAGAGTCGCAGTGGGCACAGTAATAATATTATTTTATAATACATATAGGTACGATATAGTAAATATCATAAGGTGTAATTATGTCCCCGCCCAAAATGAAGGTGAAACGTGGCTGAAGCTCGAAACACATTTTAATGGGGATTTTGAATAATTTTCGTTGTTAATTCCATCCTTAACTTTTCCTCGAATAACAAACACGCGAACCGTAATACAAATCATTATATTATGCCATACCACATTACAATATCCATTGTACATATCGATAATATAGACACCGTCCGTACATTGTGCATATACGCATATAATACAATATAATACAACGTCTTTTTTCGTTTCCGGGAGAGTTAAAATTCGAAGACTCGCGATAGTATACACCGTTCAGCGTTCACGTATTATACGGTCATAGCTCATACTCTCATAGGCATAAAAATAATAATAATAATAATAATAATAATAATAATAATAATAATAATAATATATAAGCAATGTAATAATTTTTATAAGGTTATTTATAATATGTATAGTTACGTTATTTTCTGTATTCACGGATTTTTTTTTTTTTTTTTTAATTCGATTCTCATTCTCATTTGGAATCTAGTTTACCCCGAACGCAACAAAAACGGAGGTTTTTTTTTTTAATAATATCGTTTTCGATTATATTATCAGAAAAATAGTCGGTCTACAATAATTATTTGCAGTGTACCGCGTTATAATATATATGTCATTTTTCTCGTCTTACTGGTCTCCGCGATATATTATTCGTTATAATTCGCGCGTTTTGCAACATTCAATAAAAAATATGAAAAATTTAATTAATATTCTCGAAACGTACACAATATATTATAATATATGTATATAATATGCGTATGTATAACGATCGATTTCTGCATCATATATAATAATCGTATACACGTGTGCGCTTTGCCAATATCCGATACGTTTTACGCAACAAAATCGCGAATAACAATAATAATATTATTATTATTATTATTATTATTATTACACGTTTACGATATATTATTATATAGTAAATATACCTCCGCGATATTATACTCGTATAGGTATATAATATTACGCGTTGGAACAAGCTCTCCATCACGGTCGCCATTATATAAATTAATATATTATTGTGACGACGTCTGTAATATACGCGAATTATAATACGTATCGTGCACTGTGCAGCGTATAATATGATAATATGTGACTAATATATACGATGTGTAAATTAATATCGCTAAAATAATAATATTATTATTGAACAATTGCAATAATAATAATAATAATAATAATCTGGCATTCTGCACGTCTTGATATTACGCGAGTGGTAGGTATATTGCTACCGACAACAAGTTAGAGATCCGAGGAAAAAACGAAACGATATCGTATTTATTACGCGTATTTTCGATTTGATATAACCCGCGGCCGCCGCGGAGTCCGCGTGCATAAAATCTATTACGAGAACAATATGTTATTATTATATCGCAACCTAGTTTTAAATTTTTTTTATTTTTATTTTGTACTTTCGGATGTCGATAAAATAAATAATAATAATAAAAACTGTTTTTATTGTCGTTTTGGGTGTGCTATACTACGCCACGGTCGCCGGGAATAATCTATTTTTTTTCTCTAAATATTATTACATTAAACATTTAAACCGTTGTCGTCGGCGGACGGGCGAATATCGATACGTCGGGTGACTGATGACACACAATCCGCTTATAAATATATATATATATATATATATATATATATATTATATACAATGCATCGTATAATATAATATAAATATATAACACTAATAATAAGCGCACGCGCGCGCGCGAGTGTGTATGTGTGTGTAAATACTACGCTCTAACCCGCTAACCGACAACGCGCGTCCACCGGAATGACCCACTTTTCTCGGTCGAATCGAGAGCACAATTTTCGACTCGGCCGGGTTTTGTGCATTTTTCGCGCATTCCGGGTTAAAACTCGAGCGTAAGTACGAAAAACGGTTGCTGCTGCTCGGTTGAACATAAATTATCATAGTATTAATATTATTATTATTATGTACAGAAAATAATACGTATATAATGTAAAACGTTCCACAAATCGAATTTCATCTTTCGAATATTATAATATTTTCCGCGGTTTTACCACACCACCAATGAGGCCCCCCTTTCGGAAGAAAAACAATAATTATTACGATATTTGATATAAAATTATTGTGTATAGTACGAAATATTATAAATTTTAGAGGCTCTGCGTTATCATTGTATTTTCGAGGGGTTAGACGAGGCGGGTAAAAACAAACTGTATTCTACCATTCTGCATAATTATGTCTGCATATTATAAAATGTATATACTAGCATAATATTATAATATTCCGGACATATAATAATAATAATAATAATATTTATAAGTGGTAGAGTATACATTCGCGTTGTTATTTTGGCATACTTGTTTAATAAATAAAACAAAGACGCGAACAACGAAAAAAAAAACCTAAGAAAAAACGTTGTTGCGCCGCGTAAATTTTGATTGTAATATTATATTATAATAATTTATAACGAACCGGGCGTAGAATAAAATATTATAATATATTACGCGAACGTGCGAGGCGATTTGCCGGCCGGCCGGCTTGTATAGATGCGGTACCTACGCGATATTATTATGCTGCACAGCTGACACGCGTAAACAGAGAACTTTCAGCGCGACCGGCAATAGCGAACGCGCAACGCCTTGGTACGGCGGGCGGGACGGAGTGGAGCTGAAGGGAATCCGCGCGCTGTGACCTCGATGCCGTGTTTACATTGGTTGACCCACTTTGGCAACTGCTCTCGACGCGCGCACGCACGCCGGTCGATGCGCGCACCCGCCGAACAAGCGAGCAAGCTAGCAGCGATCGAGCGTATACCGAACATAACGTTAGCGCAAGCGGATTGCGTGGTGGAAAATAAAATAAAATAAAAATTCCTTTTTATTTCGCGGCGCGTGCGTCGTAGTCGCTGGTCGTCATAAACGGTGGCGGCTGCGACACGATAATTATCGTATACCGCGCGCGCGCGCGACTCTGCGTGTCGCCATGACGTAACTCACTCGCTATAATATTATATGCGACGACACCGCTCAGCGTGCCGGCGAAAGTTTTTTCATTTTTTTTTTTTTTATTATTTCCCCGCCGGTTATTCGTTTGCTGCGTAATCCATCGTATAATATAACGTCCCTACATGACTCCGCCGCCGAGGACCGCAGGATCCATTTTTCCGCGGCCGCGAGCCCCACGCACGTGACGTTCGTAAAGTATAAAGTATTTTTTGGCGACCGAACACCGAACGTTGTGTCGCGGCGTATACTTCACACAAACGCGGTGATTCCAAAAATTCGCAAAAGTTATAATATTGCTCAATATTAAAATAAATATTCGTTAAAAAAATAAGTAAAGTAATAAATACACTCGTTCAATGATGTTGTTTATCGGTTTTAACTATAATAATTATTAGGTGTATCATAAAAGTATATCCATTATATACGCTATTCTTTTTTTAAGTCTACATTATCTCGAAAGTGCGCTCGTTTAGGCATCGTATTATTATTATAAAATAGTATGCCTAACCGGAATACCGGATTTAAACTTAAAAATAGTATTAAAGTAAATTTTGTGGTCTATATTAAAAGTTACATAATACTTAAACAGTTAAACATATGAAATGTGTAAAATACAATATAATATTATCTATAGTTTCTGTCAAAGATATAATTATTTAAATTAAGTATAAATTTATTATTTAATATTTATCAATTCGCAATAAAATAGGTAATATCATTGATTATATATACTATAATAACTAGTATTTATAATCAATGGTAATATGTATAATACGCATATTGATAAACATAAAAATATAACCGTAACGTTTTCTTATTCATACATTTAAAAAAGAAATTAAATAATTCATTATATTATTATTATTATTTCACATTTAAAAATAATAAAATTAATAGTTTAATTATAAATTATAAATTAATATTTCAATTAAATCATTGCGTATTTATGCATACGTAGGCAACCTTATGCACAGCGACAATTATTTATGCATTAATGCAGTTAAATGTAACTCGTCTTTTGAAAGGAGCACACAAAAATATATTCGCGCAGTGTACCTACACCAATTTCGAGTTATGGACATTTTTTTCACCTTCAATACATAAGAACTCGTCAAAGAATCGCTTTTATTTTTACAATTTGCACAATTATTATATAGGTAGAAGGTAGTCGTTTTAAAGTTTTAAGTACCATCGTTGCTAGGTATATAATTTACGAGTGCGAATTTTACTATATTGTCATTAATATTATATTTTATTTAATTATCATCAAGTATAACATATATTTTATAGTTATATCTAAATAATCTCTAATTAGAATATATAATAATGATGTTATATTTCGTGTATATAACTGTATAATGTATATACAATAATATATTTATACGTGTTACCTAATTATATATACAAGTATAATAAACTAATAACGCGAAGGTATATAAAATAATATTCATATAATACAATAATAATAGTTTAACGTTTTGGTATAAATTCGTATAATTATAATAAATATACATAAGATATAAAACTATGTAAATATACGTATATAGGTATATATATATATATATATATATATATATATGGAACTATACAATAGTATGTAATTATAACTGGTGTTCGATGTTTAATTTGTTTTTTCAACCGGATTTGTAAGGACAGAATTTATCGTTTTAATACGTTATTTTTCGCATATTATTTCCGTGTACCTATGTACTAGATGTATTATTATTGTGATTAATGATTATATTATACACTCGCCGAATATCGTTTTTTTTAATTATATTTATAACTATGATAATGTTCTTTGTATTAATTGAGTACTTACTTTCCATTTATATTTATAAGTAGTATTTTATTATAATAAATGAAAATTTTCTTTGCACAAAAACAAAAGCAATTTTTTTTTTTTATATTTATATTTGTCATAATGCCAAACGTATAATACGATTTATAAAATGTAGGTAAATTATTAAATATTAAAATATAAATAACATATTGCGTGTGTATTTTTATTAATTATACTGGAAAATGGAAATATATAAAATTAACACATTTGCTGTTAAATATTTTCACACGTCAACGAAATAAATTTTAATGTAAAACTTATAATTTATAATAATCAAAAATATAGAAGTAATAACATTGCCTATATATAATATAATATATATTACATAGTATAAACATATTATATACTCGTATAGTCGTACCTCGTATGTACATATTTATTATGCACATATACGCGTATACCAGCTACCAAGTGAAATTTTCTTTCTATCAAATAATGCATTTTTTCTATAATACGAGTTTATTACGTCATTAACAATTATTATAATTCCTTATAATATTATTAGTTATTTTATTACTTATTATTTTTAGAAAAATTCGATTTGTTAACTGAGATTTGAAATGCTACTTCGCGGGGGTTTGTTGTTATTAGATAATATTATAGAGTAGTAGTTATAAAGAGGTATTAATGAGTAGTATAGGTATTGTTCCGTTTTAGCTGATTACACTACAATTTACAAATATATTGAAATAGGTAAATATAAATTATTTAACAATCTTATGTTATTTGTTTGTTCGCAGTTATTTAAATTATATGTATAGTGTATAGATCCTATTGTTGTTTTTGTTTTGATAAATGATAACGTTTAAGTTTTTATTATATTATAATATATTATTATTATATCATAAACATAATACATATTATGTGTTATTAAATTAATTATTTTAATAACATTAATTTAATATTATACTAATATTACTAAGTATAAATTATTTTTCAATTTTCCATTTCTTTCTATATAGTTTTATAATTGTAGTAAATATATATATACTCGTAGTTAATACTTTAATAGAACAACAAACATAATTTTATAACACCATATGTACGTCGTTAACGCTAATTAATAGAAATTATAAAAATTGGTGGTAATTACACACACATATACATATATACAATCACATTATATGAATGCACTGTAATAGAGTAAAGACGGACCAATGAACTATTTAAAAGGTGAGACACTCATCGTGCATGGTTAATATATAGCTACTACAGCCTGCAAGTAAAATATTAGTAATTATACATAAAAGTAAAATAATAGAAAAGTATTTAAAATAAATATTGTATATCTCTGCCAATAATATTACATATGACACGTATCGAAAGTGCAAAGACGCAACTGCATTATTATTGCAACGTATTTTTCGTTATTCAAAATACATATTATTATATTATTATATTATTATATTAATATTTTATATCTCTTTCTCATATATAGTGAAAACTTTTACTGCGGTATATATAATTATTAAGTAATATAAAAATACACAATATTAATAATTACAAACCTAAATCCACATAAATATATACGAAAATATATATTTACACTTGAGACTTGACAATATTGCAAGATTACTGAGAAGGTGTGCCTCCAGAAAAGTCGATAAGATAATTCAATCATATAACAAAAATAAAATTTTAGGTCAATTTTCTTTAGAAAAAATATAATAATCAAAGCAAATATAATATTGTATAGAGTATTATATACGAGTAAAATAAAAAAACAAAATTAAATCAAATGTTTAAATACTATAATTACTTTATAATTACTGTTAATTATAATTCATAAGCCAATTCGATAATTATTGTAGGTATACAATAAAATATTTAAATAATAAAATAGAAAATAGTAAAATAGAAATAAACAAGTACCAACAGCAAACTCCAAAAAATATAGGTTATTACTTATTATTAATTAATTTTTTTTTATATATTCTAATTCTACACTTAATAAATTTAAAATATGAAGTAATTTTATTTTCAGTACACATACATTAAGATTAAAATAATTTTAATGCTAAATAAAAACGTGTACAATATTAATTATATTAGACTTTTATTTTTATTAGCTTAATTTCTAATAGTCTGTGCTTTAACTATAGTCTATAGATACCTATTATAGTAAATATAGTTAGGGTAGTTTGTAATATTCTTAAAATAGATTTAATATACAAATTTACTAAATAATTATTTTCTTTAAATTATTTATTTACATAATACATATTTAAATAATACACAAGCCAATGACCATGAATAATATATCAAATTCGGATAAATTCAAGGATTTATAAATTCACATTTGAACGTAAATTACCAATTGCATTTATTGTGTATATATAAATGACTAGGCCAAATAATTTTTAACTAGGTCATTATCACATTATCAACAACGTGTGTGAAGCTCACGCAAGCTCGTATACATATAAGTCAACAGCGTATAATCCTTAATAAAGTATTATAAACGCTCAAGAAATTCTTTATTTGTGAAATTTAATTTAAGAGTATTTTACTAATTTATTCATAAATTCATAATGCAAATAATAGTACATTAGTATATTTTATAGACTATATTATGACTATGGGTAATAATTAATAAGCAAGTTGATGAGCCTGACGTCAAGGTATAAAATATATAAACTATGTAATGTAATTCAAACTATAAGTGGCTAATAATTATCAATGTTAATCATTAGAATTATATAAAAACAATAAGCCTTAAACGCGGAAAAAATTAATACAATTATAATGAATTATAAAATTAATAAAATTTTATAAAAATGAAATAATATTATAATATTATTTCTTATAATCTTATAGGCATATTATAGATAAACACTATAGGTACTCTATACAAAGTAACACTGTAACAGTAAACAGATTGTTTACATTATATACTTATTGTCTTAGACACTCTTATTGTACGCGATATAATTGAATAATAATATTAATAGATAAAAAGAGATTTTAATACAATATAGATATAAATGGACAATAATTATTAGAAAAATTAACAATGAATCACGCTTAAATGAATCAAATAGATAATTTTTTTAAAGAACTCTAAATATGTAAACATTAAATATTTCCTATACAGGAAGATAATAATTATTTTAAATTGTTCCCACAATATAATAAACAACATTCAGTAATGTCTACTAGCTGTAGGTACTGTTTAAAATTGCAAGAAAAAAGTAAAATAAAATTAATTTAATATGCCAGGTACTCTATTAATAATATTTGATAATTTGTTAGAAGGTTAAAATGTTATTGCATACAGATTTCAAATTAAAATTAGAATACTTAATGACAAATAATAATATGCAATCGCTATGATTGCTATCGTTATGACAACAATTGACAGATTTATCATTTATGGGTTCAATAAGGTGCAATTGTGTACTTACTACTTACTCTGTATATAATTATTGTTCATTTTCTTGTGTATTTTAAGTTAAATAATTTATAAAGAAATAGGAATTATTACAGAAAAATAACAAAAACAGAATCGCATTTATGAGTTATGAATTATGACTCATAATGTTCAGCTATAATATTATAATTTCCATCGAGCTACTGATAACAATTTACTGAAATACTAATAATAGAACAACGCAGTATTCGGCAACTGCCGTGCACTTTGTTCTTTTTATTTCACACTGCAATAAGTTGCATTTGCAGGCTGCAGTGTAATTGTATAGTACCTATTTAAATATTATAAATTATAATAATTAATATACCTACGTTATTTTACCCTATTTATAGAAAAAAATAAATAAATCTATGATCAAGGTCTTCGTTTTTTTTATTATATATATATCAACAAAGTGTGTAGTAAAATCATATTTAAATAATTCAAATATAAAAAATTATTAATTAGGTTAATTTACTAACAAATAAAAACAAGGTAAATACTATGCATTTAGTATTATACTACTATGTACTCACTACGAAAAATACGAAATTTTAATCGAAGTAAATAATAAATAATAATAATAATTTTTTTTTTTTTTTTTTTATATTACGTCATATATATAAACACACACAACGACGATATACGTGTACGGATAATATAAGGATCACATTTGGCGTACTTATAGCCTTATAGGAGTATAAACATCATACTACGACAATAATTGGTAATTACTAATGAACTTGGTAATTTGACAAAAGCATATAAATGCATAAAATTTACTTATTTTTAATACGATTGTAATGAATTCAAGGACTTTCAATAAATCATAATAATATATGATATTTAACAGATGTGTATACCATATGATGGTTTTGAAGATTTAAACCACCCCTAAATTACCTAAATAATTGTTTTTCGCCTATATCTAACTTAATTTACTATTTATAAAATAATATTATTTTATTGATATTTGATAAAATTATTGTTGAATGTTGATAATTTGATATACTCGTAATTACTAATTGGTTTTATATTTATATATAAATTTCTATGTAATTATTAATAATATATTGTTCCAAGTTGAATAAGTACTAACGGTTTAAATGTCAAAACCGCCTCCAAAATGAAATTCCAGGTATGCCCCTGATACACTTATACCGTATACTTATAGCTAATACGTATACTTTATTTATTATGTATAGGCGTGCAAAAATAATTAATTTTAAAATATAATATATTTTATTATGCACATAATTATATTATATAGTTTTATTATAATTATAATATTATAATATATTTATTTGTTAAATAATTTTCTATTTCTATAATAATTATTATTTATTGCATTAGGTACTATTTTTTCGCGTAGGTACATTACCTAACGTAAAATGTGCATGCACACTTTCGTTGAAAACGTCGCCGTGCACGTCATGACATAATAATATATGCACTGCGATGACTGCAATATTGTATAAATATAATATGTATTATAATATTATATTGTGTCGTATATAATATATAATAATATAATCATAATGAATGTTTCCAAAAACAAATATGGGTCAATGTCTCTGTTGGCCTATACACTACTGCTACTGCTGCTTCTGCTTCGATAGTATCGTGTTCCATTTTTTTTTTTTCATATTCGAATGTGGATTCCTTTTTAGATATTAGTTAGAATTTTGCAACATAAATATATGTAATATCGTGTAGGCTGTGAATTTTTTTCCTCTATTTTTTATTAATTCATTATTATTATTATTATTATAATTATTGCGATGTTTTCGTCGTTTGAACCGTCATTGGAATTTATTTTGCCTGGAAATCTAAATATGCGATCACGCGAATGTGTTTATTAAATTTCCCCGCGTACGTTTTACTATGATATTATAATACGATATAGCCAACAGCGGTCGATTATGGGTCGTATACAAATACAATCGCATAATATTATAATATATTTGTAAATTACGCGCGTACTTACATACAGCGTGTTTTGTATGATGTGTTTCGTGATGAACAATTTTCCAATAATGGTACGGGACATATCAGTCAACTATTATTAAAAATATTAACATGAAATCATGTGAAATACCATCTTCGGGCAATTAACACTCTGTATACACTTACAATATTATAATTATTTATAATGTCATATTTAAATAGTAAGTATTTATAATATTTTAATATTTATAATATATAGATATATATAGGTACGCACGCTATATATACAGAGTGTTATAAAGTACGTTTACTGGCTATTTGCCTATGTGTAGAAAGTTTGAATATGGTTGCTGCAGTATTATAAGTTATAAACAGTAACCACAGGTCCACAGCATATATACATATGTATTATTACAAAAAAACCTTTCCAAACTTCCTACACATTAATTAATAATACCAGTATTATAATCAAAGTATAATATATAATAAAATAATATATTATATGTATAATATAATATTATATATAACATATATATATGTACATATTATATATTATTTTCGTGTAAATTGGTAATTGAAATTTATATAGGGATATTAACTATATTTAGTATTTTCCCTAAAACAATATAATGTGAATAATACATTAATACACAATATAATATATCCAAGGCCGTAAAACAATAAATTAAAGGTGGGGCTATTTTACTTTGAAGGTAAAAACTCCTTTAAAATTGAATTATTATTATTTATTTTATTTTTAATAGATAATAATTTATAGTGTAATCAAATTTGAAATCCCTTGACTTTTCGAAAATTTCGTCCGACTATATAATATACACTCGGCCTTGAATAAGCCTATATGTACGTATAATATAATATAAAATACTGCGCAGACAATTAATTAATAATAGAGATGGCTATCCATCGTTTTATGGTGCATTCGTCACACAAAAGTGTATATTATTATTGAACATTTCAACGTAGGTATAATACAAAATACAAATTATACAAGTATATAATATAATTAATATATTATAATATATTTAATATGTAAATCATATCATCTGCGCTGTATAGTTTCCTAAATAATGCAGTTCAACAGTGCACTGGTTCCGAGCTATAAAATCATAACATCCTGTATTTTGTGTATGAAAAAATAACAGTATAATCATATTTCTACTTTTGTTTTAAAGTATACCTATTATTAAAAAAACAATTGTTCGCGAAACGGACACGTGCAACGTGCGAATGTGTGTAACGGTGCAGTATATGACGTATTATTTGGTTAATGTTAACTATATATATATAACGGGATAATACCTTATATATTTTTTATTATTAATCATAATAATACTATAATATAAGTACCTAATGTATATAGTATAGAAAAATAAGTAAAAACGAATTAATTGAATATAATTATTTCCTTAAATTTCACTTATATAGATCTTCAACACATTAGAAGGCTGCTCTTTACAAGCCTTCTCGCACATATTATGTAACATACTATATCATACTCTTATTTAAATAACTAACATCTATTATACTTATTAATACGAGTATAATATTATTATTATTTTAAGTCACAAAACGTATATAAAAAGTAAAAAAGAAGAGCTGATACTCCAACCGCAACTCGTGCCGCAAGGATACAGGTGTGCAAATTATATATTATAGTGTTTATAATTTTAATTAGAATTTGAATACAATGATAAACCATTGCATTCGAAATAACTATTCTGAACAAAGTTCAGCCAGAAAATGTAGATATTGTTAAAATTTTGATATTTTTTATTAAATATTTAAAACGCAAAATTATATCACATATGGCATATGGACCATACTCGTTAGGTACACATAATATAGTACATAAATAAACATTCTATATAAAATTTTCAAGTCTCTAAGTTCAATATAAATGCTCATAAAATCCCATAAAATCCTAAAATTGTAGTTATACTTATAATTTTATGATTCTTGAAATGAAATAAACAGTTTAAAATACATTAAAATACATAATAAATATAATATACAATTCTTATAGGTATAATATATACGTATATTATATATTAGTAATATCTAATACGAATATACTATATACCTATTAATCATTATATTTTATAAATGTATTAATTAATAAAATTATATTAAATATATTATCTTATAGTCATCTATTATATATATATGGTACTTAGACTTCAGTAATTTATTAATATTGAATATAACATATTACATCGAATGATGAAAGTCGTCTAATAAAATAAACTTAAATAATTATATATTTTGCGTTAATATTTGTTGAATATTTGTGATTTTAATCAAAATTGATACGTACACTTATCAAACATAAAATATCGAATAATTTTTTTTTTTTTTACTTATATGTATACAGCTGAGCAACTTGATATGTCTGTGATTTTGATATAACTCATTACAATACCCTGTAGTGCGAAAAAAATATAATAAGTTTGCCAAAAAGCCAAAATCCAAGCAAATCCTTCCGCGTACACGTCCTTTTGCAGTATATATACCTTTTTCTCGCACATGTATAGCACACACCATATAATATAATATTATGTATACAGTTTCGGGTGTGTATGTACTGTGTTTAACACTTGTATTATTATTTTTATTGGAATACGTTCAATATATAATATTTTAATAATGTTAACATTTATAATATACGTATACTATATATACATGATATATTACATAAATCGCAACTTACAATACATTAAATTTTCAATTGGCTTCCGTTCGCTGTTAAACATATGGATATTTTAAAATTTTATTTTTAATAATATATAAACGATACATAATATATACGTAATTATACTATGTAATAATTTATAAATATATAGAGTCAATTTCGTAAAACTTACTGCACGTTTGAAATGTCACCGGAGTGTATATTATATTATAATATAGGTAAATGTGTAATATTTTCGACACTCACGTGTAATATACGTGTATATCTATATTCTATATACCTATTCGTACATAGATATAAATAATAAATATATATAATTTTCGTTCATGTGCGGTGATTTAACTTTCGGTTCGATGGAGGCGCGAGAAAGAAAAAAACCGGTCTACCTATAGTAAAAAAAAAAAAAAAAAAAAAATAGGCCAATCCGCCGTATTAAGTACTCGCGTTACGCTTTTTTGCTTTTTTCATTCTCTATTAATCGTACGCAATACGCATAATATGTACGAAAACGCACGGTTAAGTATTCGGTATGTGAATTAACATATTATAATATACCTATAACCTATCACCTATGTATAATAGTAGTATAATACTACAATATGTATTTATAGGCGTAAAGTGTAAATTTATAAATTATATAAGTAAACCAACACCCGAACATAATCCGCAATATAATCCCTCCATGACTCTATTCAATCCTAATTTCCGTCACGGTTATAGATAAAGATAATATATAAATATTATAACCATGGTTCTATTAGAGTTTATATTCAGTGGTTTACAGTGATAGTGATGGTGGTCAACGATATAATATCAAATAATGATTTGCATTTGCATATCCTTCGGCCTTTCATGCTACAATTTTTACCATCTAATATAATAGAAAATAAAATCATAATTATTATTTGGCCGTTATTATCGATGTAACGTAATAACGTATAATTATTGTCTAATATTAAGCCATTTGTATTCAAATTCGGTTATAAACTTATAACTGATAAAGTTAAGAGTTAGTCCGATTAATACCAATATTCATAATATTATTATTATTATTATTATTATTATTATTATTATATTATTATTATTATTATTATTATTATTATTATTATTATTATTATTA
>JAIUCT010000007.1:8203713-8243999 GCA_021307375.1 Tetraneura akinire
ATTATTATTATTATTATTATTATTATTATTATTATTATTATTATTATACTATGGTCACAAGTCACGACTGTACCTAGAAAACAATTTCGAAGGTGTTTGAAAAATATAAAATATTCTTAATATTTATATACATGTATTGACTAAGTATAAAATGTTAGCATATTATATTTTAATAAAATTTAAGTATAAATATAAGAATTACAAGGAGGGTTTAACCTCTATAAAAACTCTCTCAGATACGGAGCCGTGATTGGAGTAATTCTAAAGCTGGTTAAGAACAATAACTAGATATAAATTGTGTGACGGTTATTTTGCTTTTTATACATAAATTTACAACTGATAATGTATGAATAAATATATTATATTAAAATCGTACTAAAGTCAAGAGTTCAAGACAAAAATGAAAATTTTTATTATTTATTTCTATTTTCATTAACAATACAATTATTATGAATTTTATTATACCGACGTCGTTGCCCATCGCTTTAAGTAGGTACTTACATATTTACTGTTTTACTTCTTACACCGTGTTATAATGTTGTGTAGGTTGTGCAAGTGTAATGTCGCATGTATTATAATAATTTCATTATTAAAATTTGTACAATCGGATACCGAAAACGTTTTACGCGTATGCGCGCATACATTTTATATCCTATAAATATCCGCAAAAACATTAATTTACGCCAACTTTAACTACTTTAAGACAATTATTTATACTTGTATATACAAAATTTATTATACACACCTTAGATCCACAAAAACTGAAAAACGTTAACTGCATATTATAGAATAAAAAAAAATAATTATTTTGCAGACCCTAGGAATTTGCAAATTTTCTATGTTCTTTATTATTGTCGAATAGATTACGCCATCTAGTAGACAAGCTTATTTTTAGCATAAATAAAATTTTACACAACTTCTGTGGAAAATATTCAAAGTAAAATGATAATAGTGTTTATATTGTTAGCTTAATAGATTAAAATTAAATATGTAATCTATGATAGTAACCTGCTGCTGTAACCAGCAACCGTATGGAACTACAAACGGCAATTAATATAATTGGGTATTCGATAATCTTAAAGATAATATTAAAAATAAGATAAAAGAGGAAATCCAAATTAAAATCGTTAATAACTAACACTTGTAGAGTCATGGGAATTTCGTACATTATGTATTAAATTAAAACATTTGAATTACCCAAGATTAATGAACGTTGGTGTCAGTAGGTTTCCGAGTTAATTTACAATGGGCGTTTGGCAAAGATAGCATTAAAGAAAGAACTCAGGTAAAAAAAAAAAAAGTATACCAGTTGGTGATTTGTAGATTTTCGTTAAATAAAATTACAAAATATTTAAAATTATATTTCTTTTTCAAATGTCAGGAAATGATTTACAATGGAATTTGCCGACATAATTCAAAAACCAAAATTGAATGGTGTGACCATGAGGGGTCCCCATGTATCCAATACCAGCACTGGAACTCTAGTCATTACTGGACATCATTTAATATTTTCATCCCGTTCAGAAAATGTTGAATTATGGGTACTTTTTTTTATATACTGTAATAATTTTATTATTTTACAATACTAATTATTATACAATTCTTATTACTTTTATATAGGTATATATACTTCCATACGTAAAGGTCAAATTTATATGTCTTAATGTAATTTAATATAAATATAAATATAAATTGTAAACATTTGATACAATTAAAATTTAATTTATAATAATTAGTTCACATGTTTATACTTGCATTTTATAGATGTGTATAGTCTCTACATGTTAATTTATATATTTATCTAAACATTTTATAATATTTTTAGATTCTAAATCGTAACATTGATATTGTAGAAAGAAAATTAAATTCAGTTACTTTAAAATGTAAGGACTTAAGAATTATTATTTTTGATATGCCATATATTGAACAAGCTACATCAGTTACTGCATCAATTGAATTACTCATAACAAGAGGTTTATAAGATACTAAATTATTTTATTTGCTAAAAACAAACTTATTAATTTTTTATAACTATAAGATGAAACAGATTATATCCACCATATGTTTTCAAAAAAACCTAATGAATATCGTTCTCCATTTGATGTACAATCTCAATGTGAAAAATTAGTAGCTGATGATTCAATGTGGAGAATATCTCATGTCAATCAATCATACAGGGTATATTTTTAAAATTATGGTATTTGATCATACATTTTTAGTATATGCATTAAAATATATAATTATATTTTTACAGGTTTGTAATTCTTATCCTGAATTGACTGTTGTTCCAGCCAGTGTTGATGATACTATGCTGATTGCTTCTGCTAAGTTTCGACAAAACGGTCGATTTCCAGTTTTGAGTTATCGTCATGAAAAAGGAGTAAGTAATAAGTTTAAACTGTATTTAATATATGTTAACAAAATGCAATATTAGTATTACGTAATTTTAAAACTGGTAAATTCGTATTTTGTGTAGAGTGTGTTGATGCGGAGTAGTCAGCCTTTAATTGGTTCAAGTTCTAAACGTTGTAAACAAGATGAACGTGTTATAAATTCTGTACTGGGTCCTGGCAAAAGAGGTTATATAATAGATACTCGTAGTGCTTCCAGTGCAACAAATGCTAAGGCTCGTGGAGGTGGATTTGAAATAGAAGCTCATTATCCTCAATGGCGACGAGTAAATTCAGGCCTTGAAAGACATAATGTTTTATTAGACAGCTTATCAAAATTAGTTGAAGCTTGTAATGATACAACGTGTACTATAGATCGGTGGTTAAATAAGTTAAATGGTAGTGAATGGTTATCACATGTCAAAGATACACTAAATGCTGCTTGTTTAGTAGCACAATGTTTAAATCAAGAAAAGGCTTCCGTGTTAGTTCATGGCTCAGAGAGCACAGATGCTACATTAGTGTTAATTTCATTAACTCAATTAATATTAAATCCAGAGTGTCGAACAATAGTGGGGTAAAATGTGTATTATGATTAATATAATCAACTTTTTAAAATAAGATAAAAAAAATTGTGCAAAATATATTTTATAGGTTTGAATCTTTAATTGAAAGAGAATGGCTCCAAGGAGGATATCCATTTGGAACTCGTCATAAAAGTGGTTGTTATAACGCTGTTCGTTCAAAAGTATCATCATCGTCATCTTCAAAAGTATTTCATCATGGATCAGGCGCAACTTTTTTCTTATTTATAGATTGCACATGGCAAATACACAATCAATTTCCATGTTGTTTCCAATTTTCATCACATTTTCTGTCTTCACTTGTTGATCATTCATACTGTTCAGAGTTTAATACATTTTATGGTAATTGTGAATCTGATCGAAAAAATAATAGATTTGGAAAACCAAATTTATGGTCTTACTTTGATAAAAAAATAGATGAAATTACCAATCCTTTATATATGCCTACAAATAATGTAATTTGGCCATCTGTTGCTCCATTTAGTATAGTAAGTATTCTGTCAAATTACAATTATTTTAAATGAAAATAACTTAACAAATTAATTTTGATAATATTTCCATAATATTCATAATAATCATATCAAAAAATGTTATATTCCATAAAATTACTATTTTAGGAATTGTGGCGAGACATGTACTTAAGATGGTCTATTGAACAAACGCATCAAAATAAATATAAAAAATCAATTAATGATTTAATGAGAAAAAATAAAGAATTAAAAGTCTTAGCTACAAAATTATGTAACGAGACTCCAGACTAATAACAAATATACATGATTTATTATATTTCATATATTCAATACAGGTATCAAAATAATTTAATGTTATATTAATTTTTGTTATGCCATTTAATTTTAAATTAATTATACACTATGTACTATTATTTATTGTTTGCCATTGAAAATATAATTTATAGTCATATTCAAATACATAAAAATAAAATGAATGATCTGCTAATTGTGTTAAAAGTTATAGTAGCATTTTTTATCATCATAAATAATAAATTAAGAATTTTATTACATTTTATATTTTTATATATATATATAAAAAATGTTTATTAAATTTTGTTTTATACATTTACTTATTTATTATATATATATATATGTGTGTGTGTGTGTGTATATATATAAATATATTATTTAACATTAAAATAACTTATTCATAATTTTTTTATTTTCAATTTTTATAAAGTAAATGCATAAATTTTATTATAGTTATTTATCACAGATAATTAAATTATAACTAAATTATTACATTAATGTATTAGAAGAAATATTCAAAAATAAAATTGTAATTTAATTACTATTTAAAATTTATTAATTAATAATAAAGAATAAAAATGCTTATTAAGCATCATTTAAACTTTAAATTAAGTATGTAGTTTGGAAATAATTTTTTTTTTATAATAAAATATATTAATACTTTACACTTTTAGTTAAACAATAATATGAATGTCATCAATGATCAACTATTATTTAAAAATTATTTTTTTCAACATTTAAATTTAGTTTTATGCCACTATAATTATTTTTAATGATACATTACCTATATTATTAAAGATCATGATAATGAATGATATATAATGATAATGTTAATATAGAAATATAAAGTTATTAATTTTTAGCTGAGAAGGACATAACTTATTGAAAACAATAAATTATTGGATAATTCATGAAACAATGAATGGATGGATGGGTGAATGAATGATTGAATTGATGGTAAGCTAGATTTTGTCTTCCAAATACATCTGAAAATTAGGAACATACACAAATAAATAAAAATATTAGGAACATAATAAAAAAAATATATATATATTTATATACATAGTATAACTATAATTGATAATATATTTATTTTTATAAAACACAGTCTATAAAAAAAATTGGCAAAGATTCGGCAAACATTAACAAAATTAAAGTACCCAGGACCCAGCTGTATACTTTACAAATTAATTATTGTACTTTTTTCTGTACTTTTTTTGGTTCTGAGGTCCCAAGAGTTTTCCTCCTTTGATATACCATATGCATATACATTTGAGGGAATACTAAAAAAAAATTTCAATATAAATAATATTAAGAAAATATAAATTTAATTATATTATAATAGTATTATTTTTTAATCACTTTGATTAATTAACTATTTCATTTAATTAACTTACATGGAATATAAGCCAACATAACTAAAAAGATTGCTGTCCAAAGGCTAAATGCAAAATTTAGACTGTTTGGCAATTCAATACTCCACATTTTTGTTCTTCCTACATATCTTAATGATGTCCAGTACACTAGTAATTCTCCAGTTACACCAAGTGGATATAGTGCATAGAAAAAAGTATACCTTTAAACAAAATATTACCAATAATAAAATATAAATATGTAATTTAATAATATACATTACCTAGCCCAAATAACAAAATAAGGAATAAAACCAAGAATATTGAAAGCATAGTATGCATATCTAGTTATTTCTGCAAAACACCAACAGATCAAAGCCAATGGTAAACCTGGAGAATCAGATGTTTCTGGTATAAATGCAAGAGCAGCAACAATGGCTACCCGAGATAATACTTGTTGAGTAGTTACTACTAAGTTGGATTTTACCATACCAGTAGCAATATTGAAAATCTATATTAACATTATTATATTATAAGTAAATAAATAATACATGGATTTAGACATTAAAATTTTATTTTTGAATGTATTCAACAGAATAATGAAAACATGATTAGAAGTTTTAAAAATATTATCTATATATTAAATTATAATTTTTTGTTTGACTTTGATAGAACCTTAATCTTAAATTTTAATTGACTGAATATAATTTTCATCTCCAAATTGACAAAGCACAATCATGAACAAAACATTAATTTTATGAAATAAAGCATTTAAATGGAAATTGTATAGGCATAAGAAAGAAATATTCTGTAACATATAATATTGTTATTAATTATAATTAAAAACCTGTTTAGAAGGTCATCTACTTAAATCGTTAAAATATCAATTTATGAGCCTGAAATAATAAATTCTAAATATGCCACTGGCCTATAACATTTCATATTATATAGGAAATTTACAGAATTCCTATAATTTTTATAATGTGTAATTTTGATCACTATTATATAATTAATAATATGTATATATATATACATATATTACCGGAAATGTTGACAGCTCCTAACTTTTCTGGTAACATATATACTACTTACAAGTTACAGGTGAAGTTAAGGAATCTAACCCGCTGTTTCCCAATTAGTACTATCAATTTTTTCATATATACATTGATAAGTTTTTAATATATTTCAATAAATATTATTTTATCTGGGTTATAGTAGTACTGCTATAGCAGTGATGGGCAATTGGCAGCCCGTGAGCCGCATCCGGCCCACGTACAAATTTTATTTAGCCCACGTTATTTTTTTTAAATTCAATTCTTACAAGTTCAATAAAATAATAATATATTGAAATTTATATAATTTCTTTGTGCAATTTAAGAAATAATTAACAGTTAATTAAGGGCGTTGGATACCACCTTATGTTTTAGTCATTTTAGACCAATAAGCCAGACAAAATTAAAGATACTTATAATATTCCAATTACAATTTTGTAAACAAATTTAAAATCGTTGATTACTCTTCTATGACTTTTAGGAAACAGAAATTTTATATTTTGATTATAAATAATTTTAAAACATACTTTAAATTTTTAAAATTACTTAAATATAATTTCAAATTTTTGATGGGAATAAATGTTTATATCAGAAATTTACTTCCTAGAAAACATAGTAAACAAATCAATAAATTTATTACTTTTTACAGATCAGAAAACTTTTTTTTTTTAATATGTGAAATTTTGTCTAGCTTTTTCGTCTTCATAGATGTAAAGTAACAAAATAAATATTTTGTTCATAATAATAAAAATACTTGTGCATGCGAGTGCGAGAATAATATTGCGCGTCGCCCGTATAGGTATTTCCAGTATCTACTCACACTAATGATCGTTTATTACTAACACAAAGCACATTAAAAATAAAATTGAACCTAAAATTGCCTATATAATACATGTAATATAATACATGTATCCAACGCCCTTAAGTTAATAATTTATTTAAATTTAATTTAAAATTTTTTTCTAATGAATATATAAATTTTTATATTTAAAATTGCAATGTATCAACAAATTTTGTATAAAAAAAATTACAATTATATATATGTAAAATAAATATTAATATAATTTATGATATGGGCCCGTGCAAGAGTTTAAAATTTAAAAAATTGGCCCTCTATTAACTTTCGACTTGCCCATCCCTGGCATATAGCATCAGTTTTATAGTAATTTCACTGAAATAGTGTTTTTATAATTATACAAATTATTTTTTTTTAAGGTAATTATTATACTATACTGAATTCTAATATCAAAGTACAACATTATACAGGTAATTAATATGAAACATTTTAAAAAAATTATTAAAATTTATTTATTTTTTAAACATCATTAATAGTGTTAGTGTACATTAATATGTAATCTTAATTGCACTAGGAATTGAGGTATAAGAAATTGTCAATTGAGGTCAAAAAACATTTTAGAATTCCAATAACATGCATTTAAATTTTATAATATAGGTAACTATACAATTTTGAAACGCATAATATGCATATTACATTATAGTATCATAATTCATAAATATTTATTCATAAAAAATTGTATAATGTAATTATAATGTGAATTATGATCAATGTGATATTTTATAATGTAGTATAGGTTAAATTTAAATTAAATATTATTTATTCATAATTAACCTGATTGTGTTTCCATTAGCAGTTACATGCTACAACATTGCTGTGTATATAAAATATTAAAATCTACATATTAAAAACTAGTTACAATGGGGAAAACTACATGTTGTTAACCTTGCAAGTGACCTAAAACAGTGAATATTATGAAGCATGAATAGGTAATAACTTCACACATCAAGTGATATCCATATATATATATATTAGATATTATATCAAACTTGTTCCTTTACATTTCAATGTTACATATTTTGTAATTCATTACCAAAATGGATTCTAATCAATTTTCATATTCATTATCACAAATAATTACATATTTTGTATAGGTATAGAATGTATAGAATAAGATGTACCTATGATTGTTAATTTGTTATACTAGCTCATAGTGTTATAAATCCCAATACACCCAGGAATAATAAGTGTAATTTATATAAAAGGTACTGACCTCAATGAACGCTGCATTTTGAAAAATTCCTACCGTATATTTCACAACGTCCCACAAAGATTGATCTTTGGGCGGATTAAGATAAAAATTGACTATTTGGTATAACAAATAACTCCATCTGATATGTGTACAATTAAATAAAATAAGTTAAGGTTCATTATTTTCCATAATTCACCGAAATAAAATGACAAAATTCATTATAATTACCCGAAAATTTGTACGAAATTATAGCCGAACAAATACGCGTTTACCGCTGCCGAAGGTTTTTTACTTGTTTTTCCCTTAGCCGCGGCCATTATTCCCAATTAATAAAACGTTTAAAAATAAAAAATAAAAAAAGGTTAACGGAAATTAGAATTTTAAATAATAAAAAAAAAATTAAACTAGAAAACTTAATGAGATCAGTCCGACGTTACGTCACGAACGAATGAAACGATATTGGCAGTGTCATTATCAGACCAACGGTCTACAAATTTTTACGATAGAATTATAGAATACATTAATTGCTTATATATAGTATTTTTTCATACTACGTTATTGTAAACGTCCGAGCAGACATGCCCCTCCATTGAAAACCGCGAGTACACTAAATACGAGGGACATCTGGTCGAGACGATCGCCCCACTATTGATGAAAAAGTGTAATTCGTATCACAGTAGCTCACACGTTGGCATTGAACATCAAATGAACATGTACCTATTACACAGGAAAAACATTGTAATAGGAACTATAGGAATAGGAAATCGTAAGCTCATTCATAATTATTACTAATTAGTAATAATAAATATTTTTTTTGTTAACGTCTAACGCTAGGATAAAAATCTAATCATAAAATCGCTAGATGGCGTAATTACTAATAACCATGAAGATTAAGACATGAGAATCATCAATTCATCATGCTAATAACATTTTCTTTTTTTATTAACATTAATAGCTATAGCAGTTATGTTCCCATCAATTTTTTTGAGTATATATTATAATAAGCTAAAAAAATACTCGAATTCTAATTTTAGATTTTCAGCGAAGCGAAATATCTATTCTATTGATTTTACAATGATGTGTATCTTTTTTGTTTTTATTCGTATTATGAAGACATTTTTCCGACCCAAAATAATGCTCCGATTTTCACGAATAGCATGTGTTTCTGGTTGGAAAGTGGATGTAATTGGTACTTTATTTAGAACATTTTTCGAATCTCTCAAAGTTCACCCGTCACCCCTCTTCAAAGTTTACCTATGCGATAGGAAAAACGACCAAAAAATGATGAAAAAAGGCATTTTTCACGAAAACTGAAATTTCGACTAATTCGATTTCAATATTTCACGATAAGTCGATAACTCAAGTAATTTTGAACTTAGAGTCTTGAAAATTTTATTTGGTATTCACATAGGTACTATATAGTATATATATAAGATAACATATTGGAACCGTTACGTTAATGGTTAATTATTCAGTTTTTCTACAAAATATAGAACTTTAAATATTTCCTAAAACTCTTGTTTTTATCTATATAATGTTTAATAAAATGGGCAATTTTGGGTTTTAAAATCTGAAAATTTTACTAAAGGATACTCACATATTACTTATCAAGGTAAAAAAATATTAGAAAAACACCAAGTCTTCATTTTTTTTTTTCATGGCCGTTATTATATAGTTATGTTATATGTTATTTATTATATAGTTGATATTTTCATTGTAATCGAAAATCTAAGAATATATAAGTAGGTACTTATTCTTTTTATTATTTCTTAAATCTTTTAAAATAATGATTAATAAAATAGATAACATTTTTTTTTTATTTTTGATGCATACTGATATACTGATATTACCGATATGATTAAAGTAGTTTCAAAATATTAGAAAAATCTTAATCATTTTTTTTTTTTTTTTTTTTTTTGTGTTTAAAGAGTTGAAATTTGAGTAAAATCGATATTTAAATTATTTATTAAGGAATTTTATTAATTCTTGTTATTAATTTCAATATTTTATAATAATATTGTAATAAATAATAATGTAATTGGTGGGTTATTGCTTTTGATCATTATGGATTATATTAAAATTTTTTTATTTTGTTTTTATTAATTCATTAGTTTTCATATATTTCATTTTTAACTTTATTCAATTGATTTTAAAGTTGAATAATTTTTCTACTTCTTCGAAAATGTTTTTTTTTTTTTTTTATTTAGGTACTGATTTAGCATTTAACATTTTTTGTACAATTTTTTTTTTTTTTTAAATAGAAATAGATTAATGTTTATGAAACAAGCAAATTGCAAATATGTCATTATTTGTATCTATTACAATATCACTAAAATAATAAATACAGGTGTCTATTTATATTTATTATTAATTTATTGGTCATTGCAATATCACCGTTAAAAATTAAGATTTTTGAATGCTGTTTTTTCTAATTATTAATTAGATAACGAACTAAAATATTGCTTTTATTACATTTTTTAAATGTTATCGTAAAATATAAAAATAATTAACTTTATTTAAAGTTAATACAGTTAACAATTCATCTGGATAAAGTATTTCCAGAAAGTGAGAGAGAGAGCGTCCTTTTGTCAATCCATGGATCGTCTGAATAATGCTTCGTTTTGATGCCTTTTTCTTTTTATATTAATTGCCAATCTTAACCCTTCATCTTATTGTTGTTGTTGAGTAATGTGTTTTCATGTAGTTTCAGTATTTTAGAAAATAACAAGATTATTAAGTATTATATATTTATATTTAGTCTTTTACAGTAAAAAATCCAAGGTCATATTATGAACTGTATTATATTGTTTTTAATATAATATTAATTAATTATGGTGGCTGTAAATAACAGGGGTAAATAGGCAATCCCAATACAATCTCGGGGGGAAATTGATAACAATGTTCGCCACTTTTTGAACATAATATTATCACAGATAACACAATGTAATAAACACGCATTATCACTTATCAGAAAAAGAGCACATTGTTTATAATTTTTTACTGAATTTAATAAATTTTTAATTTTAATTTTTTTGTTTAAGAATTAATTTTAAAATCGTAATAAAAATGAACAGAAATATTTTATTATTTATAGTTTATACTATTATAATGTTTACTGTTTTTATAATATAATGTAGTGGATATATCATCAAAATTTTTTTTAATATTTAGGTTTATGTATACAACTATTATAGGTAATGATTTTAATATAATGTTTTTCTTTAGATTATTAATTATTGAATTATCGTTATTTACAATTATTTAATTAAAATAATTATTTATTGTTTATTTATTTATATATAAATATATATTTATGTATATAAACTATTAGGGATACTATTATATAACTACTTCTAATTTGCACTACGTAGGTACAACAATTTAGGTAAATTATTATTACCTACTTATTTTTTGAATAAAGATACAAATTATTATTTAGCTTTATAAAATTACAATTTTTGTATAAATATTCTATATTTACTTCTTTAAAAGTAGTTAATTTTTTATGGAAATTTTAGGTAATGGATACATCAATTAATACTCAACAAGAAATAATGGAAATAAATCAAACTGTAAATTTTAAAAATTTACAACTTCTTTATACATGCACTGATGATTTCCTTGTGGATGATAAAGAATTTCAACAATGTCTTAAAGGATGTAAATGGTAAAACTTTAGATCTAAGAATAAAACAAAAACAATTTTGATACTTAATTAACATTTTCAATATTAAAACATGAATAGGTCACCAAATGGTATAAGTATTTTAACAAATAGTGAAGATAAAATACTTAGAATTTTCAATATTGATGAAACAGATCAGTGTTTACAACTTAAAAAAGTTAATCAAATAAAAGAAGGTGGAACTATTTACGATTATGTGTGGTATCCAAATATTGAGCAAAAAAATGAAAATGTAAATTTGTTAGTGAATATATTCATAAGTTATTTGTAATTAAAAGTTAAAACATAATATTAAAATATTGTGATATTTATAGAATTTTGAGTACGAGTAACCGGTCACCAATTCACTTATGGAATGCTATGAATGGACAATTAGAAGCTACATATAGAGTTTATGATCAGTACGTTTTAAATTTTATTGTTTTACATTATTATATAAGTGAAGGGTGGATACAGAAGTCCTGAAGGGAGAGGGCAATATACATCAATAAATTAATATTGTAAATTATAAAATTAATAGGAATTGTGTTATTATAAGTCAACATAAAAATTAGTTGTACATAGAAATTAGTCATATTGATGAAATTATGATATGTTTTATTGTTTTAGAATGTAATATTTAATAGAATTAATTCTAAAATATCGCATCATATATCTTTGTATACGTATTGTCATTGGGGTTCAAAAGGAAATATATAACTGGTTGTAGATCAGCAGCAGCCATAGCTATTTCAATAAAATAAAAATATACAATTTTCAATAGAAAAAAAATAATTAAATGTTTTTTGTACAACTTCTTTATAATTTGCACGAATTTTTTTTTTTTTTAATTAATCATAAACAAAATATTTAAAACTTTTTCTGTGAATGGGAGGGCAATTGCCCAATTGCCTCTATTGCCACTCTTGATATAAGTACTCATAAATGTATTTTTTTTTTTTTTTTTTTATTTCTCTCTAATATTAGTCATCCTAGTTCTCTAATTTCAAATAATTTTATTTCCTGTTTCATTTCTTTACATTGAATATCTTTTATTTGCTTTTTAATTTCATCTAATTCATCTTTATTTATGTTTATTATTTTCCTTCTCCGAAATTTTATTCTATATTTACATCAATTTATATTAAATAAAATATTATATAAATAACATTTCAACAGCGTTGATGAAGTCATACATGTTAACTCATTATGTTTTAACTGGTCTGGAGAAGAAATTTACTGTGGCAGTCTTGGAAAATTAAATATCTTTCGTACAGAGCGACCAGGTCGAGAATATATTGAAATATCTACAAAATTAGATTTACATAGATCAATAATTTCAACTATTGCCATGAATCCAATAGATAGAAGTATTTTTGCTGTTGGTACTTATAATAAAGATATTGGTAAGTTTTTTATATGTATAATAATTCATTTATATGACAAGAGTTTTTCTTTTAGGTATATATGGTGGTAATCAATTAATGTATATTTTAAGGGGTCATAAATCAGGAATTACTCAATTGCAATTTTCACCTGATGGGCTTAAGTTATACTCTGGGAGTAGAAAAGGTGATAATGATATTGTATGTTGGGACTTAAGAAATGTTGGCCAAACTCTATATTCTGCTGAAAGGACAGTAACTACTAATCAAAAAATTTCTTTTGATATTTCATCAGATGGACAGTACTTAGTTTCAGGTGTATATTTTCACTTAATATATAATAATAATCAGGGTTCGGATTTTATAGCATTTGCTAATTATTATAGGATACAAATAAAAATAGCAGAGTAAGCTATAAATTTGTTTTATACATCAGGGATTCCAAATATGAAATTTTATTTTGCTATTTTTTGCATATTTTAAGTATTTCTGATTATTAATGCTATTTTTGAAGTTTTGGTGCTTTTTTTGCTATTACGCACATTATAATGCTTTATTATGTATTTTTCGTAAATTTTATAGTTCATAAAATTATAAAAATACTGTATATTAAATAATAATATATTTGTTTTTATCATTTTTATTTTAATAATATAGAGTATACTTTTATAAATATAAAATGTATACAATAATAAAATATTTTATAAATATTGTTCTAATTTGCAATACACATATTAATTTTTCTCTCAATATGCTGTGCCTACATGCACGTGTCTCCGTATCCAGAGGTTATTCCGGCATTGTTTCATTAGAAAAATATAAAAATAGTATTCATTTATATGAAACGCCTTAAAATTTTATTTTACATGAAATTCCCACATTTTCGTTTCGAATATTATACGTTTACAGGTATGACTTCTTATCTGTTTTATTAATATTTATTTTATTATTGTGTTGTAATTTGAAAATTTGGCAAAACATTTAATCATACAATGTAACTCAGGTAAACTAATTTAGTATATTAATTAATAAATAATAATTACTTGAATTTTTTTCTTATTTATAGATAATTTTGAATAGTAACTCAGAGGATAAAAAGGATATAATATGTTAATTAATTAAATAAAATTAAAAATAAAGACAATTTGGATTTACTTTTTCTTTTTTTATTTTTTGCTATTTTTGATATTTTTAGGGCATATTATAGCGCATATTTTAAGGTTTTTTTTAGTCATATTATAGCGCATATTTTATTGTTTTTAGTGCTATAAAATTCGAACACTAATAATAATATTAAGTATACTAAGTACTTTTTATAAGATAAAGGTTATATTGGGTTTATTTATTTTTATTTTAGGCAATTGTACTGGTGAAATATGTACTTGGAAACTAGATCAAGAAATTGAGATGTCTAAAGATGTAGAAAATGTACTCGCTTTAAATTCTAAAATTACTGTACATAATGATTTTGTAAATGGTGTAAGGTAAGTAATAATTCAAAATCAAATTATTATAATATAATATGCCTGTATTGTAATATTATTAACAATCAATTTTTTTTTATAATTTTTAGTTTACATCCAACTCGGCCATTAGTAGCAACTACATCAGGGCAAAGACACAATATACTTGATGATGATGAAGAAACTTTATGTAGTAGTGATATTAGTTTAAAACTTTGGAAAATACATTAAAAATAAAAATAATTAATTTATATATTTGTAATATAATAAAAATTGATACATTTCAATTAATATAAAATAAATTAATAATAATTATTTTATAAAAAATTGCTATTAATAGTTAAAACAAAAATCAATGGTAAAATAATAGACAAGTATGAAATAACACAAAATGAAGCCTTATTAGTTGTTTCTACTTTTGGATTAAACCATTCATGTATAGCCGAATGTCTTAATTCAAAATAATTAGAATTGAGTTCAACTTCTTTATATGACTCATCAAACGATTCCTTTAATGATGATGATAAATATGTGTAATTTCTGATTGCATTAAGCTAAAAAAAATAACATCAATTAAAATATTTTATATTTTGTAATACAGTAGGATATGAACATATAAGATTATAATTTATGTAGTCATTGTTATTAATATTATCAAATGATTAATTATTTTATTCTAATGATATATAGTTATTATACCTCATTAATTTCATTCATTGTTGAAACACTTGATGCCAAAGTTAAATATATTAATTTAATTGTTTCATTTCCCTTCCACATTTTAATCAGTGATTCATTGATTTTAGTTTTCAAAAAATCTATTGTAACATTAATACCAATTGGCGTTGATGTTAGTGACCTTATCATAGTTTTGTAATCTTGTGGACGTATTGGACAATTATCTTCAAGTAGGAGATTTAAATATCTAAAATAAAATAATAACAATTAATATAAGTTCGTATTTTATTAATTGTAAATATATACTTGGACAATATTGTTTCATTTTTGCTACAAGCCAATGCCAATAGTGCTGCTTGTTTTTCCGAAGTCGATGACGTCTTTAAAAATAATTCATAAACATTATTCCATGAATTTTCAGTTCCATTTTTAACTCCAAAACAGAGAGATGCTTCTTTAACATCTGGCGGTATTCTATTAAAAACAAATTAATTTTGAACAAATAATTATTATATAAAATAATAATTAATTTATAAATTACTCCACTCCTTTTTGTTCCCAATCATTAAAATATTTGTTTGCTGATTGGACACATGAATCAACGTTTAATTTACATGCCCAATTTGAAAATTCGTGCATGCTAGTCTTTGTCAAATGTTTACTATTATTTTTATTGTATTGACGACTGACTTTTTTATAGACTATTTCTGCATATTTTTTTACAAATTCCTGTAATAGTCAATAGGTTTTTACAATGATATAAAAAAATCCAAACAAATAATAAATGATATTTTCACTTTATAATATAAGTAATTGACAAAAAAAATTATATTACTTCCATTTGAGGACCTGTGTGTGAACAACGTCTCATCCTTTCAACAATGTATGACATGCTATTCTTCACTGAATACCACGGGATAAAATCGTCTTCTTTTTCTAAATAACCAACTAAAGTAAATGGTATGTCGTATTTTAGCTCATACGCTCTTGCTAAATTGAATGAATCGTCAATCAACTGTGCTCTGTTAAGAACGTGTATCACGTTTGGATTGTTTTTTAGTTGAGATATTAATAGATACCAATTTTCTTCTTCATAATTGACCCTGTAAAAACCTTTAAACAAAAATAATCGTTAATATTTAATAATAATAATAATAATATGGTTAAGTACAAAGTACCTAAGTACTTGTAGAATATATTAATTCAGAAGTATTCTTATGAAAGATCAATATGTTTATGTTGGGTTTTGGGTACTTATACTTAAATATAGACATTAGAAAATAATGTTGAAATAATTGTACCTACCTGTAGATTGAAGATTAAATATTTTCCATCCTGCAATGGATTCATGTGGTAGTGGTATCATTATTGTGTGTTTGGTTTTATTCATCCAAACTGATGGTTGCACATCTGTAAAATCTTTAACATCTTCAGTAGTATACGTTAGACCGATATACCAACGGTTTGTACTATTCACATTAGGTATGTCGACTTGAAAATGTCTCTATAAAAATAATTTTAGGCTAAATGTGTACTGTGTAAGTATACTATATACTAGGTAAATAAATATTAATTATTAATATAATATAGGTAGGTATTTATATTTTATAATTACATACTTGGGTTACAATAAGACTATTAACATCTGTATTTGTCTTGACATATATTACAGGATATCCAGCCTGATCAGTCCACGTGCTCATAAATTCTCCAATGGTAATACTTTCTCCTAATATTTTAAAATTATATTCATCCTTATTTTCATATAATACATTGTCAAACGAATCCCATAAATCTTTTGGTTCGACATTTTTGTATCTAAAATTAAAAATTAAAACTAATTACATGGGTATGTGGGTAATTTAATTTTAGTAGATATCACTGTTGTCTGTATCAGTATCTACATGTTTTTGGATATTATACCTACCTATAAATTAACTATCTACCCAGTATACCCATACCAGTATTTATTTTTTAGTGAACCATAGCACAAAGTGTGTAGTCCAAAATTTAAAGTGTACGGTACAGATTTTAAAACTTTGTGTTAATAAGAGCAAATATTATATAACAATAATAGTAAATAATATATTTGAACAATGATTAATTTTATTATTTAATAAAAAATATAATTTAATTTTTTTGAGTTTTAAACGAGAATAGTGTAGATATTTATATAAAGCTATCAGCTATATTTTTAAAGTTTATTTTCACTTTGTGAACATATATTTATATACCTATATAATATATATATGGGCGTATTTATGGGGGTGCAAAGGGGTGCAATACTATTATTACTCAATATCATACCTCCTAAATTGTCTATATTTTAAATGTATAAATATTAAATAGTGACAAATTATTAAATATATTCATAAAATATTTATAACGACTGTGAAAATAAAAAGCAAATTAAATAAAAAAAAAAAATTAAAACAACAATTATAGATAATAATTATCACGTCCTCATTATACTCATCAATTCACTGTTTTGTGCTTTTGTTTTTCTTAGTACCTACTTAAGATTAAGAAAGACTATTATTATCTCAGTTAATATCATCATCATTGTTTTGTAGTATTATCTAGGTACCTATTAATATTAATTCTTATTGCCTTAAAACTTACAACTCTGGGACAAAATGGCTATCTTATATAGCTATATTACAAATTGAAAAAAATTAATTAATAGGTACCTATTACCGATATTGTAGGTTAATTGATGAATTTAACGCAGCAGCAAGCTTAACTGCTTTCTGCTTTTGTTAATTTAATGTATTAAATCAATTTATTAAATCATTTAAATGCAGCAGTATGCCAGTATTAAGTATTGACTAAATATCATAAATATAAAACTTACTTAGTACCAGTGGCGGATTTGAGGCCTTTGAGGATCTTTTGAGGATTGATTGCCCCCCCCTTGGACCGAGTTTTTTTTATATTTTATTAATCTTAATGAGGTAGAATCGCAAGTAATAAACAAATGGGTACTTTTAAAGAAATAAATATTTTTAAAATATACCCCCCTTGGATGACCCTTTAGATCCTAAAAGTCTATCCTCCACTGTTTAGTAGGTACATATTACTGATTACCTATACTAAATTATGTACAAAAAATTGTGTCGAGGAACAAATCTTTTGCAGATTGTAGAGAGTAGGTAACTTAACTAATTAGTTTTGCACACCCTGAATTTCAGTCTTCTGACTTTCTGAGTATTAAATTAAAAGATTATTATTTTTTTTTTTTATTTGCAATTTTAAATGGATACCTATCAAACCTATTTAAATAAGTAGATTCTTAGAAACAGTATTATTTAAATATAATTAGGTATTTATATATCTATCCTGTAGGTAGAATAAGTACCTAACTGCTAATTGTATTAGCACTATACATAGTAGGTACATACTACGCGTATAATAATAGTAATTAGTCATTAGTGGTACTTATGTACGGTATAGACGTATAGTAAAATATACTTTTTAAAATTATTTTAAATACAGATAAAGATACTTTTTTAAATATATTTAAAATATGTATTAAAATTTGAAATTGATAACGAAATTATTTAAGTACAAGAACGAATACTTTTAAAAAGTATTTACAAGTACATTAAAAAACTTTTTTTTTTAGCATTGCATAATATAATTATTATACAATCTTAAACATTAAAGTCAATAATATTCATTTTTTTAAACACTATAGTTAACTCAATTATAATACAGGTTTCTGGATTAGGTATAAATATTTATTACCTACCTATATGACATATTATAATAATTATTATATTGAATGACAAATACCAATGTTGATCTATAATTAAAAGTACCTATTTAAATACTTTTTTATAATTGCTTATGTAATTATACCTGATTATAAATGATTGATTGACTAACTAATGAGTTCAGTTTTTTTTTTTATTTAGTTAATATAGTCATATAAAATTATAAATACTGGGTGAAAATATAAAACAATATTTATTATTTTATATTATTTATAATATTAGATATTTTAGACTTGTAACTTTTGAATCTCTAAATTTTATGGTTTCAAACTTACTTATATGTGTTTAGATATAACGTTAAAGATGCTCTAAATATGTAATCGTTCAACGTGTGTTTCAACATTCTTAATACCGAAGCTCCTTTATTGTATGTGATCGTATCGAAAATATCTTCGATTTCATCTGTAGTATTAACCGATGCTGTGATTGGGTGCCTTGGTTTATGATCATAGCCTAAGGCAAATTGATGTTGTTCAATGACAAACATGTCATCCATACGCCATTCTGGTTCTAACTGTAAATAAATTCAATATTATAATTTATTATAAATTATAATTGTTATATAATAATTTAACATGCATATACCATATATACTAAAAATATTTTACTCTAGTGTAACTCTAGTATAATATAAATATAATGTTATAATTATCTAACCGCATGAACTGCAAAATATTCAAATAGCGTGGCAAAAGCTTCATTTAACCATACGTAATCCCACCAAGAACACGTCACCAAATCACCGAACCATTGATGGGACAATTCGTGTTGTACAACTGTTGTTACGAGTTCTTTATCCTTTTCAGTGGATTTATTCGTTACCAATAAATATTTCTCTCTAAAATATTCAATTACATAGTATGTACCTAGGTATTATTTAATATTTAGTAAGTATAATATAATATACGAGTATTATACGCAGTTATATACAGCTATATATATATATATATATACTATACTATATAAGATAAATACTAATTAGCGGCTTCAGTCTATGTAATATACAATATAATAATAACCAGGGCTCGTGAGTTCAAAACTGCCTAAATAAGTATGCATTAAACGCTGGAAAAATATGCATTCAAAAGTTCAGAAATATGCATTTATATGCACTAAAAATCTGTTGCACAACATTAAAGCGTTTTACACTCGCAACTTTTACTTCGTAAACCTTACAAAATAATATTTTATTAACTGCTGAGAATATATTTTCGCCAAATTCATTCACTAATAATTGTCTTAGTTTATAGGCCAAAGACGGGTGAATCTTTCGACATGATAGATAATTAATTCTAAACGAAATTATTAAAAAATATATAGTTATAATATTTATACAAAATAACTATGTAAGATTTATCGAAATATTATTAAACTGATCGAACGTCCGCACACATATTATGTTACAATAACGACTGAAGTAGTCGAGAATAAACCACTGTAAAAGTATCGAAATAAGACTATTTCATATAATATGTTTACACTAATTGCTAAATTCAATTACTCAATTCATATACGTATGTTTATACACCCTTTATCTGCTGTATGCGTTTTATTTTTAATAATTTTAGGTTTCGAAAACTCTCAAATATTTTATAATGTGCAAAAATATAAATTTTGTAATATGATCAAATTTTGGTAAGAATACTTTAAATATTATGCACAATAAAATATAAAAATGCATAAATATGCCAAATAGTTAAAAAACCTCTAAATATGCAAAAATGTGCAAAATAAAACTTCACATATTCAACCACAGTACCTTGAAATGGATTTCCATATTGTCTAGCATTAAAATACGACTTAGCAAGATTGATACGCAAATTAATGAATTCACAGGCCAGTGGCCCAACCAGGAGGTGTCCCCGGGTCTGGATCCCCCCTATGAATCTAATTTATTTCTTCAATGTTCAATTTAATAACATTTGTTTTTTATATAGGTTTGCATACTCAATATTGTACATATAAACATTTTCAAATTTCAAAGTACTACATATATATTAAATATGATTTTATATAATATATAGGTAAGTAAATTGAAGTACCTATCTACAATAGTGTACAGTCACACATTTTGTAATTTTATGGAACCTTCCCCCCTCATATGATATTTCTGGTTGTGCTACTGTCATGAGCCCTGATAATAACTAAACATAAAATTCATTTTTATATAAGAAAAAATAATATTAATACTCGTATTAAAAATACATATATTAATATATTATATAATAATAAATAGATAATTATTATATGATGATTGATTACTAAAATTATTTTAAACAACATTTATTATAGATTAAACTATACCACATATAAACCTAAGCACAAATCAAAATGGGCTATGGGAGAGGCTTAGCTTCCAAAATCATCAAAAGTCCCATACGTATTAAGGATGTGCGTAATGTTGTTAGTTTTCATTTTATTTTTATAATAATTTATTATCCGACAGAAAATTTTAGCCCCTAATAATAAAATTTAAATTGCACCGATGAATATTGCGTAGGTAGTTTATAGATGAATATAGACGAAAATAGGTAAGTGTAATAGTTTTGATAAAGGTGCGATATTTTATTTTATTAAATAATAATGTTAATTAGGGGGTACAGTGGCGGTTTTTAGGGGCCCTGGGTGTTTTATTTTTTTTATACGTATGTATACAAATAATTTTTATTTATATTTTTTTACAGTTATATAATTATAAATTATTTATATATAGTATATTATATAATATTATGTAAAGTTATACCTATAATTCGGATAAAAGTAGACATTTTTGACAATGAATAGTAACGACTAATGACAATCACCCAATTAAGATAGATAGATACTAATATTAGTAATTCAGTAATTGTGTTAAAAATAGATAATACTTTTAACCATTGATATTTGAAATCCCCCCTTGAAGTTTGATCAAAACCTCCACTGAGGAGGTAGTTAGTAGTTATAATATGTAGATAACTTTTGTAATTATATAAAATTGTTACATTTCGTTTATATAATAACTTATTGGTATACCTGTACGTATTCAATCCCCAATTTTCCATTGCGCCGAACGATAAATCTGGTAAGGCTAAAAGATCTACTTTCGAATAGGGATAAGGTATACTTGTATAGATTTCCATTAAGTCGAGCAATTTTATGGCTTTATCTTCGATGTAATCTACTTGATCGAGTTTATCTTCATACGTGTAAACGAAGATTTTACTGTTGTCTTTAGTTTTATATTTGAATTGGGAAACCGAAAACGCGACCAAATACGTAGACATCAGATCTGTAGTTTGGTACGGATCGTTTATAATATTTTCTGGGCTTTTATCGGTACTGAAACATTTGAAACATCGTTATATTCTTATAAAATGAATAATAGTTTACGTATATTTTTCTATATGAATTATTTATTTCATTATTTTCGTTAATTTCAATGATTAAATACGACTTACATTTGATAGGACTGAAGTTTCACCATGTTTGATAAAGAAATTTCATAGTCTCTCCGTATGATGTTTATGGAGAAAGTTGCTTTGTACGCAGGTTCGTCGTAGCACGGGAACGCTCTTCTAGCGTATGTTGGTTCGAACTGAGTGACCGCCATCCATCTATACGGAACGCAGTATGTATATTATAAATTGATATATTATAAATAATTATATAAGGAAAAAAACAATTTTGAACGATCGATATTTCTTTTCTGTTTTCTATATTTTGTTTAACTTATAATTTGCGGAATCTTAATTCGAACTGAATGGACTTCGTTAAATATAAACATATAAACATATTATACTGATGTATACTGTATATAGTATATATTTACTTTGTGCTATTGCTATTTTTGTCCGTGTACGAACTTTTGTAAAAACCAGTCATGTCGTCGCGCAATTGGCCCTCGTATGAAATTTTAACATCGTACACGCGATCAGCAATCATTCCAGGACTATCTAGGTAAATGTTGAGCTGTTCATTTTCGTTCGTATAACTGATCGTTTCGATTTTCACCATCGATGCGGTATCCGTGACGATAAGGTCATTTATTTTCAGACCGTCTGCGTTCAATGTTAAGACCTTTGTCGTCGATTTCGCCCGTACATTGATGGTCACATTACCGACGAATGTGAAAATGTTGTTAACGGGATCGATAGTAGGCCTGATTGTTAACTTGTAAGCAATCGGTTCGGTGTTGTTGGGCAAACGGTACACGTCCATTTTTTCATTTTCTTCGGTCGCTCCATACGTCCTAATGACGCAAGACCAGAATACAATAATAAGGAAAAAAGTCGCTCTCATCATGACACGGTATAACACGACAGACATAAACTAAAAACTGAATTATGTAAATGATATATGTTAAATATTCTTCGACAGACAAAAACGTATTTTGTATAGTTTTATCATATAATTCAAGTGTTATTTGTCTGATAAACATTATTAGAGTGTCTACATAATTACTTAGGAATATTTGCATAGTTTATCTTTATATTTTAATGTTAATAATTATATAGTATACACCATGATGGTCAAAATATCCCGTAACAAAAAGTAATGGAAATATAGAATAGTATTTTAAATTGACAATTTTTATGCGATGATAATTGGATCACTCTGTACACATAATTCATGTTTCATACACCATATTATTATACTCGTATACAAAATAATTAATTTATTATTTTGGTCATTCGAGATAGAACTAAGGTCATAATGGTTTTATTTTAATATACCTAACAATTATATATTAAATATTAATACTCTATAAAATGAAGTATTTTCCAGTACTGTTTTTAGAATTATTATCAGGACTCATTAGTTGATATCATGTTTCATTTTAGTTTCATTTTGATATCATGATAAATAATTTATGTGAGTATACTTCAGTAAAATTTTCAGATCTTAAACTCAAAATTGTCAATTTTATCAAACATTATATAGGTAGGTACATAAAAACGAGAATTTTAGGAAATATTCAAAATTCTATATTTTGTGGAAAAATTAACGCAACGGTTCCAAAATATTATTACTTATAAACAGTATCTACGTTAAAACTAAAAAAAAATTTCAAGTCTCTAAGTCCAAAATTGAGTTATCATGAAATATTGAAATAAAATTCGTCAAAATTTCAGTTTTCGTGAAAAATGTCATTTTTTCAACATTTTTTGGTCGTTTTTCCAATCGCATAGGGTCAATTTTGAGAAATCCGAAAAATAACCTAAATAAAGTACCAACTATATCCACGTTCCAACCGGATACCGGAAACATATGCTATTCATGAATATCGGAGCATTATTTCGGAAAAATGTCTTCACACATAAAAATAAAAAAACAAAAACAAAAAAAGACACACATGACACATCATTGTAAAACCAATATATATATATTTCACTCAGCTCTAAATCTAAAACTAATAAAATCAATTTTCCATCCGTTAACTAACTAATAATTAGAAAATAAACAGAATTCAAAAATCTTATTTTATTATTATTTTATATACCTATATTATAAATATTTTAATTTTATTTTTTTAATTGCAATAGAAGTTAATAGATGTGGCATCTGGTCATCTGGGACATTCTGTATATATAAATATAATGATTGTCATGTTAAATTCATAGGCGCCCGGAGGGGGGGGGCGAATTTTTGGGAGGCAAAGATTCAGAACTAACCGTCTGACTTAATTAACTATAGGTGCCAGTTTTGTCGGAAGGATGACTTGATCAAGTATATAACCTAACCTTTTGACAAACCTTCTCGGTAGTCGGTATATTACCACAAATGCAATTTGTGTAAACATAATTTAAAAAAAAAAAAAAAAAATTTAATTGATTAAATAGAAAATTCTATAGGAATATTGCGTTTATGTAAATGTACCTATTATAATAAAAAAAATTATTCAAGTGCCTTATTATACATAAGACATAAATGAAAACAAAAATCATCGACAATGACATATATTTATATCTATTATTAAATAAACAAAAAATTACGTCATATTATACTGATATAATATACTGTAGTAGTTAATCTCTATTAGATAAGTTATTTGTTTTCATATTAAATTTAATACCATACAACGTTGTAAGCTACAACACGTATCCTTTTCCTTTATGTCAATATATTCCACTTATATCTAAAACCAAAACCAATATTACCAATTAATAATTATTTTATTGATAAATTACTTCATATTTATATAAAAAATCAAAATATACCTATATGAATCATAGAATTAATATAAATATCTAATTAGATATTTATTAGAATGATGAACATTATTTTCAATATTTTACAATTTGTAAAAATATATTTTTTATGTAAATATATTATATAGGCTTAATTAGGGTATTGCTTGGGAGTGCTCAGCACCCCAGTTTTCATATTATTACCCTCAAAATGTTTTCATATATATCATATATGTAGAAAAAAAAATACCCTTATAGATTATTGTTTCGTCTGAATTTCAGCACCCCAGTATTTTTACTAAAATTTCATTCTTGTATACCTAGATATAAATAAAGCTAGAGCTGATACTGTGTCCATTTATCAGATTTTTAAACTATTTTATTTTAAAGAGAAATGAAAACTTTTAAAGTATTGATTCAAAAAAAAATATATTCTTATACTAAAACAATACATATTATTATTACTTAATATACCTAATACAGTAATACATAATGCACATAAACATAACATATTGTAAAATTAATTTTATTAATTCTCATAAATATCTATTAAATAAGGCTTAGAATTTAAAATGATTAAACATATAGTTATGAATCATAACAATTAACAAGAAATAATACAACAATTTATTTTGACTATTCGTCTATTCCTAGTTATTAAAATATTAAGTATATACTTGTACTATGACTGTTTGGCTAAATCCTAAATAGATAATAAGAATATTGAATAGGTTATATTATACAGGACATCGTACATGCAAATATGACGTGTTTAATATAATTAAGATCATTTTTTTTTTTTAAATAAGTAAATGTTTAAATAAGATAATACGAAAAACAATATTCAATAATAATCAATTATCAATAATTCGAAAAAAAAAGAGTACAAAATACTATTGAAATTAGGTATAATGATAGTCAATAAATAACAATTTTTATTACCTGCAAGTATTTTTTATTTAGTACTTATAAGAATAGTAAAATACACTTATTTAAATTATTTTTATGAGAGTACCTACTGTTAATATAATATGTTCCTAGTTCCTACCTAATGGCTAATATATTATGTACCTATATCTATATATTATAATTTATGCTATTATAACGTTTAAATTGTACAAATATACTACAAGTAGTTTTATAAAAATTGAAAATCAAATAAAAATAATTTATTTATTATAAATACCTACTTAATTTTATTGTAAACCATAAATACGATGAATATGATTTAGGTACATATCTATGTATTATTATTTATTAATTATTACTATAATTGATGGCTTGATGCACTTAATAATTAATACCATTAATTATCATTTTTATTAATACTTTATTAGGTGCCTACTATAATAATATTTCGTAATAATTTTTGTAAAGAAAAAATCAAAACAAAATTCCCAAACATAATATTATAGTCTTATAGGTATATAAATGTATTTTTACATTATTGTTATACTTTTCTTGTACATATTATAATAAAAAGATTACAAATTAATAATATATATATATATTATATAGGTTAATAGAAAACTGGAACTATAAATTTATTAATGGATTTGAAAAATTATTTGTCTACCTATCTATTTAAAAACTTTTATTTTTTATGTTTTCGTGTATGGTTTTATTTATTTATTTTTAATTAACGTTTCGAAACTTCGAATTTTATAATTTAAATATTAAGATCTTTTATTTTTAATACAGATGTTTGATTATAAAATATAATATAAAGAAAAAAAAAAATATATATATAGGACATAGGTAGTAGGTATAGGTATCAATAATAAAAAAATACAAAAACGCTCAGGATGTTACACGATACACCCAGAACAAGGAGTGAACAATTTCTTTGATAAAACTGCAAAGGCATCAAAATTACATTATTATAATAAATTATAAAGACGAAGTGATACTTCTGCCACAGGGATTAAGGTGTGCAAATCATAGTGTTTACTTTTAATTAGAATTAGAATGCAAATGATATACCATTGCATTTGAAAAAGCGATTCTGAGCGAAGTTCAGTCAGATAATAAAGGTAGGTATTGATTAAAATTTTCACATTTTTTATTAAATATTTAAAACGCACAATTCTATCACACATATAGAGATTTTTCTAATATTTTGAAATGATGTTAAGTAATAATGTAAATATACTTCAGTAAAATTTTCAAATCTTAATACAAAAAATTTCCAATTTTATTAAACATTATATATTTATATACCTAAAAACGAGATTTTATGAAATATTTAAAATCCAGTATTTTGTAGAAAAATAAACGTCACCGTTCCAAATTTTACCACATAATATATATAATACTTATGTGAATACGCAATAAAATATTCAAGTCACTTACATAAACATTGCCAGAGTTATCGTAAAATATGAATATCGAAATTGAATTCGTCGAAATTTCAGTTTTCGTGAAAAATGTCGTTCTTTCGTCGTTTTTTCTACCGCTTATTGTCAATTTTGAGAAATTCGAAAAATGACCTAAATAAAGTAGGTACCAACTACATCCACTTTCCAATTGGAAACATATGTTATTCATGAAAATTGGAGTATTAATTTGTGTAGTAAAAAGTGCCTTCAGAATAATAAAAAAAAAAAAACAAAACGAAAAAATCATACATCATTGTAAAACCAATACATTCTTTGCTTCGCTCAGAATCTAAAACTAGTAAAACACTAAAATTATTAACAAAAAAGTAACATAATGTTAATCAATTGAATAATCTGTCAATTATTATAGGTACTGAATATAATATGTAATAATAATACATTAATACTGTAATATTAAATTTATATTTTTAATAATAAAAAAAAAAAAAGTATGGGTGATTCTACAAGATTGAGGTAATTGTTTTGTTGGATCTTAGATATGATCATTTGGGCTGCTAAATTATATTTTTCCCGAGCCGGTCAGATCATGCCCATGCCCAAAACTATGCTCCGATTTTCACGTATAGCATATGATTTCCGTAGATATTATTGTCTATATAGTAGGTACTTTATTTGGATAATTTTTCAAATTTCTCAAAATTGGCCCTATGCGATATGAAAAAGAAAGAGCTAATAGTGTATTAACAAATAACAATCGATTGTCGATAGTTTGATACCTATTACCTATATTCCTAAATAGATATTAATGGAATATGGAATTATTATAATTATTAGGTACCTAATAAAAATATTGTCGATTTTAATTTATCGTAACGTGAGCGAACGATCGACGATGTGATACCTATATTATAATATACGCGTGAAAATAGAACGATATTCCAGAAATCGTATTTTGCTTTTTCATATTTTTGTCGCACAAAACGGGGGGCGAAAAGAGAAAAGACCCCAAAAACTGTGCACGCATGCATATACTTGTGTCCTACCTTCCACCCCAAAAGCGTGACGTATTATGATATAATATACCTACCCTTATTGCCCATATTAATATTTTATTATTATGTTGTTCGTATAGGTACTTGTTATTATTTTACCTACGATATTACGACACACCGTAACAGCCCGTCGTGAGTTCTCGTTGTTATCGATTACAATAATAATTGGTACGTTTTACGATAAACGGTTCGGAGCGAAAATATTTTAATTTCATTGGAAATGGTTCTACTGCTGCATTAAAAAAAAAAAAAAATCAAAACCATTCGTATCAATTTATATCAATTATAAAACAAACTCAATTAATGTAATAATAACAATGTGCTCGACGCTGCATACATAGTAGTGCTTTTTCTCGAAACTCGTCTCGTCCTCTAAATTCTGCAATATAATAAATAATTAGGCATATAATAAAAATAATAATGATATATAGGTATAATAATCGTATTACGGACGTTATGTGAATATGTGAGCTTTGGGTTTATAGAACTGCAGGACAGCGACGGATACGAACGAGTCGAAAAACGTCTGGAAAAGGAGGAATACAATTTTACCGAACTCGCCATGTCAGCTTACCTGGACAGTGTCTCTTCCAGGAAGTCCGAGTAAGTTGATTTACAAATGACAGTAAGCATTTACCCGAATGACGAACTCGGTTCGTGTACTGCAATATTAGATTCAAATGTTTAGTAATATTATGGTAAGACAGTTATTTATTCGGTAAATGATTACGTGTGAATGGGTAAATAGATAGTAAATAGACACCTATTGAAAGGAGGTAGGCATAGTATTATCGTGTTAACCGATTGTTGTTTTGATCGGTGTTTAATTTTTGTTTTTATGTTTTCAGTCACAAATATGATGACGATCTGAACGATAGAGACGATTCTAAAAGGTAGGTATTACCAAATGTTTCATGGCCAATGTTTGTTCACTATTCGTGGGTCTTTTGTTATGAAAACAATGATCACTAGGAAATCAAGAAACTTGAGCGAAAAGAAACGCAGGGATCAATTTAACAGCTTAATCAATGAATTGAACCGCATGTTGTCAACAACCAATAAAAAAATGGACAAATCAACTGTTTTGAGAACGACAATAAATTACTTAAAAAATCAAAAAGGTTTAATATTTTCTTTTTTTTTATCGTCATTTGTTTTGTTTATAATATAATATCTTTCGTCTGTTTCAGATATAGTGTTGAGATCGAGAGTACATGAAATAGACAATGATTGGAAACCATCATTTTTATTAAATGGAGAATTTACACATATAATATTAGAAGTAAATATTAACGTGTCTTTGATTTTGTCTCTTACTCATTTTATTAGTATATTACAATATTAATTATTATTTAGGCTTTAGATGGATTTATAATAGTGTTTACATCATTAGGCAAGATTCTTCATGCTTCAGAAACTGTCACTGCTCTTCTTGGTTATCTTCCGGTACTATTTTATTATATTTTCAATAAATATAACTGTTTATAATATTTTTTTAAATTTTATAAATTATAGAAACAATTAACAAATTTATCAATTTACAAAATAATTAGTGAAACAGATCATTCAGTGTTACAAGATCGAATATTGGAATCTAGACATTCTCAAAATTATAATGGTAATTGGTAATAATGTATTTAAAAATATAATTTATATCAATATTTAAATATATTTGTAATAAATATATGTTTATATATATATATATTCATTTAGATCAAATTGTTTTTTCTTGTCATTGTAAAAGACACGATCCATTTAAAGATAAATTAGATACAAATGAAAATAATCAATTTGAATTGGTGCAATTCTTTGGATATTTTCGACCGAGCAGTGAAATATTTCAAGGGGATAATAGTGGAATTTTATCTCCGTGTAGTAGTGAAGAAGATGACCAAAAGTAAAATTTCTTATTTAAAAAAAATAATATATTATATTAAATTAATTTGATATTTAGTTTAGTATTTGTTGGCATTGGTCGGATAATGACACCACAATTAATAAAAGAACTCCCAGTGTTAGAGGATGTAAAAAGTGAATTCACCTCCAGACACAGTTTAGAATGGAAATTTTTATTTTTAGATCATAGGTAAATATTACAAGTTTTATATTTTTATTTTTTTTTTAAATTGTTATTATAAATTTACACATTTAAATGAATTTATACTTATAAATTATATGTTGTGTGTTAAGTATATATTTTATTTTAGAGGACCGTCAATTATTGGTTATATGCCATTTGAAGTACTTGGGACATCTGGCTATGAATATTATCATATTGATGATCTAGAAGATGTAATTTTATCACATCAAGCTCGTAAATAAAAATTTATTAATTTTATTGATTAATAAGTTATTTTGTTATAACATTACAATTTAATTTTAGTTATGCTAAAAGGTGAAGGTACTTCATGTTATTATCGATTTTTAACCAAAGGTCAACAATGGATATGGTTACAGTCAAGATATTATATTAGTTACCATCAATGGAATTCAAAACCAGAATTTATTGTTTGTCATCATCAAGTGATAAATTATTATAATGTCATTAACATAGAAGGTGAGACTGATGAAGAAAAAAAAAATAGCAAAAAAAGATTATGGCATATCCCTACAAATGAAATTCAACAACGAGTAACTAAAAGTGATTATGATTCATATCAAAAGAGACATAATGAACAACAAAAAACAGACTCCCCAAAAATGGTTTGTAAATGAAATAATTTTAATATACGAGTATAATCATAAATTTAAGCAAAATCACTTAATTGGTTTCATATATAACTGCAGTGGCGAAGCTACTTATGAGACAAAGAGATATTGTCTACCCATTTTTTTTTTTTTTAACTGATTGTACATATATACTGGTTATACCTATTTATTTTGTCAATTTGTGTTTCATAATCGTATTAAAATATGATATTTTTTATAAAAACATATTAAATTTTATTATAGATAAATATTTTAGTTTATAACAATAATATTATAAAATATTATAAAGTATAAATACATTAATAAGTATGAATAAGCATAGTCGGGTCAAAACAACAAATAACAAAACACAATAGTCAATAATAGTAATAATAATAGAGATTATAAAATTATATTTGAATAATTCAATATAAAAAATTAATAATTAGGTTAATTTACTAACAAAATAAAAACAAGATAAATACTATGTACTTAGTAATTATTAGTATTTTACTATTATTGTACTCGCTACAAAAAATACGGAATTTTAATTGAAGTAAATAAATAATTAATAATAATAATAATATTTTATCATTTTATAGATTATAAGACAATGTGAATAGTGTCTCATGATTTAGGACATGCGGTGTGGTGGGTTCATGAAAGAGTGGGTCCTTGCGCAGTTAATTAATGGAGACATGTCTCACCAATATTTATATCGTAAATTTATGAATGTATCTGTACACGCATAATGATAATATATTATATAGTAATATTATTTGTATCAAAGAATAATAATGCATGTTGAATTTTAATTACTGTATAGTTAAAATAATACACTTTTTAAACTGATCATAACTTTTCAATTATTATAAATAAGTTTATCTATTTATTTTTACTTATTTAATTTCTTTCCAAAAAAAAATATTTTAAATTTGTTTACCCTAATCGAGAACCTAAGCTTCGCCATTGTAACTGTTAATGGAGTCAATTAAGATATATTTTATAGTTTAACGAGTCTTGTAATTTTTAGCTTTATATTCTCACTTGAAATTTATGATGTTATATGTTATAATATAGTAATTTATGTATTACATCAATAGTAATTTCTGGTTTACTTCATGGGTGTATTTATAAAATTAATTCAAATATTAAATTATCTCCTTGAATAAATGTCTTTAAACAAAATAGTCATTTATATATAATTTGTTACATATTTTTAGAAAATAAGTTATTAAATAATATACGGTTTATTTAATTATTGCTTTATTTCCTAATTGGAAATAGCAAGTATCAATTCAGCTTTAGTTTCAAGTTTGTTAAATTACTTGACTCTTATTATATTCCTTCAAAACAAAAATGTGTGACACAGTTACACCTGTGAATATATAATTTTCCCACCTTTAGTGTTAGTTCATCTAACAAGAATATTCCAGATAACATATAATATATAAATTTTTTTTCAATTTTTATATGTTTTTAGTTGATTAAACAAAATAATTATAAAAAATAGCATTTAATATAAAAGGTTTTAAATGAAGTTTACCTAAAATATTTTGTATTCATGACAAAAAATAATGTATATAATATAAATATTCATAATATATAATATATAATTAATATAAAAATTATATATGTGTTGTTTAAATTAGATTTTAACAAGTAAAACTAATATATTATTTATTTTTTCCCCATATATAGAAAATTAGATCTATTGATGGTATTCCTAAATCTAATTGTGAAAGTGACTCATTGGCATTAGTAGAAACCAAAGAAGATATTTCTGAAACATTTGACAATTATTTACAAAGTACTCAATCTTCAGTAAAATTACCCACAGTCCAAGTGTCTCCAGTAAGTATAATTTCCTTAATTATCATACATTATTATAAAGTTAAAATTGATGAAAAATAATTTGTTTAATGTAAATAGGAAGTTAACAAATTGTTTTGGACTTCTCATTAATATTATTTATATCTCATATGTATACCTATTATGATTTCATTTTCTTATAATAATCTAAATCATAATAGTAACATTTAACCATTAACAATTTTTTTTAGAATAATTAATTTAATTTTAAAGAAAAAAGTATGTAATATATTAATAATTAATAAATAATAAATATAAAACAAATAATATTAATATTATAAAAATGTTACAAATATATTATATTATATATTTTTAAGCTAAATACATTCCTAAAAAAGTATACTTTATTAGTATATTACATTTTAATCTAATATTTTCTTAGGCTCATGAAAATCTAATTCAAGATCAATTACAACGTAAGCAAGAACAATTACAGAAAACAATTGTTAAACAACAGGAAGAACTACGAAAAATATCTGAACAATTATTAATGGCTCGATGTGGAATTTTACCTACATTTATAGATGTATGATCATATGCTTTATTTGTATAATTAAAAATTAACAATAAAAATGTTTAGGATTCCTTACAAATATCTACACCAATTATCAAGCAAACAACTCCACCCGAGACATCTACAAATCAAATAATCTGCTCCACAAGTGGAGAACTCTTCTCATCATCTTCATTGATTTCTTCTGATGTTTTATTATTACATGAACGAGTAAAATGTTTTCAACATTTAATTTTTTTTTTTTTATTAAAAATAATTCACGGCTATTTATGATAGTTATTGGACTTTTAATTATTTATTAAATTAATATTTTGTATTATTTGTTATAGAATGAACAAGATATGCAGCATACTTATTCATCCAATATAATACAAAACATGGTTGATGAAGGAGGAGGAGGACATTTGGATTATAGTTTTAATAATCAGTCAAGTGATCTACTTTTTGACCAAAGTTCTCCCTAAAAGCTTATTGAAAATGTGAAAATCTCATTGATAAATATATAATCAATTAATGGTTCTATGTTATTTAAAGGCTCAATGATTTCTAAGTTAACAGAGGAGAAAGCAAGTGATCATTTTATTTTAAATTATAAATTATAAATAATATTTTTATTATATAATATTAAAAATCTTTACAGTAAATCCAGTTTATAGCTTCAAATATTTTTTTATTATGAATCATAAAAATTCTTTTAACTTTACTTTTTTATTGGATAAAAATAATGATCTTTATAAATAAAAAATTAAGAATATATAATATAAATTGTATTCTATCTCTTTTATTTATTAAAATGTTAAAAAATGTTATTTTGCTCTATATATTTAAACTTAAAAATAATTTAGTAAATGTTCATAAATTTTATTTTTATATTAATAACTAAACATTTTAAATATTAATTTTATTTATATAATTAAGTTTTCGTTTATATATTAACCTAACTATTAAATATAACTATTAAATATAGGTTATTATTTTGAAAGAAAGTTAATTGATTTAATAATCTTATGTTATACATAGGTATATTGTATTAATTTATTTAAATTAATTAAAATTAATTAATTAAAATATAATTTAAAAGACTAAACATGAACTATTAAGTTGTAAGTAGGTATATTTAAAATGTTGTGGTCTAGTTGTTCTAAATCTTTATTTTAAGTAAAATCTAATCAGCCATATTTTGTTGTTTATAAATAATTTTATTTAATATTTTTTAAATTATTTCATACAATTATTTGTTAATTGTTTACAACATGTTCCTCTTTATTGTGTTGTACTTAGTGCCAAAAAAAATAATAATAATAAAAAAAAATAGCTATAGGATTTAGATCCCTATATTATTTTAAGATTTTTATTTAATGGTGTACACTTCACTATACTAAGTTTTAATATAATAAAACTGATTAAATACAACATTTTTTAATGAAATTTAATGTAATAATCATAATTAGAAATAAAAATTTTAATTATTTTGAGTTTTTAAGGAAATGAATTAGTCAATTAAACATTTTAAGTTATAAATATTAGTACCAAGAAATAAAAGGTGTATTTTTTATGATTAATAATGGGTGCTATTAAATATTTTTTGGATTTTATAAATTCTTAAAAGTAATACCTAATTATATTTATAATAGTTAAATTATATTTTATTGATATTAAATAATTCTTAAGACTTATTAGTGACAACTCATAATACAATGTGTTGTGCAACATAAGCATATATAATATACAAAATAATATCTAATTCTTTGTTTGGTAGGATAGTGAATGTAAAAGATAATGTATACTACTTGTGTGTTTAAATTTGTAATTAATTTATGATATATTTAACATATTAATATATACAGTAAAAATCTATTTTAAAGGGTTGAGATTATTTATTATGTTAATATTAATGTGTAAATATTTATAAAATAAAAATAAATTAATAAATATTACACATTCATTAACAAAATATACAATATTGTATTTATCAAAGATTGAAATTCAATAAATACATATTATTTAATTATTTAATATAGACAAATTTAAATTAAATAATTTTAACCAATTCACCATACCAATTAATTCATTTTTATAAAGTGTTTGTCAAGATAAAAAAAAAAAAAAAACTAGTCATAAATTTACAAGTGTTACCTATATTTTGGAGTCATTTGATTTTTATTGTATATATTGAATTGTATAAAGTGACCAATGTTATTTATTTTTGTGACAATTTTTATAATTTATTTTTAAAAATGTTTTCTTTATTTATTTTCCAATCTGCAATGTTTTTTTTTTGTTTGTTTTTTTTTATATCTATATTGGACCAATTGACTATATTTTTACATTATAATTATATTTATTGCAGATAAATCATTGTATTCATATTATAAAACGATTTAGAAAAAAAAGTTTAATATATTCAATTATAAAATAAATAGATTTATATTGTAATATATAATATAATTTTTATTCAACTATAAATGATTTAAAAAAATATAACAAATATATCCTTAAAATACATGAACTTAGATATCTGAGTATATACTAATTAAACACATGTTGAATGTCAGTCAACCATTCCCACTAACTTCTTCATTTCTTCATAAAATAAAAAGTCACTCTGTATGGGTTTTATAACTTTGATTAAGTAAATCATTAGTTGTGTTTTCTGTTTCTTCATTTGATTTATCCTTGAGTACCTTACCACCTGTGAAACCTATAAAAAAATTATTTTATACTATATTATAAGATAACTAAAAAATATAATTTTAAATTCTTAATATATATATATATATATATATATATATATGTACTCAGAATATAATATATGGCTCTGTCTATTATAATTATGTTTTGTATAATATTAATCTCATACAAGTTAATTAGAAACTATATTATTAAGTTCATTGTATACATTTACTTTAAAAGAACAAAAATTATTATTAAATATATGATAGTGTAAATTCAAAAATATTACACAACTTTAAATTAAAGTTGTTTTTATTATAAAAATGTACTGTTAATAATTTATGAAAATTTATATTTTCACCTTATATTAATATTAACACATTGACACCAGTTGTCGACAACTGTAAATAATTTTTAAATGAGTCTTGACATGATGACATTATACAGTCTAAAAAATAAAAATCTGTTTTAAAACACATAACCTACATCTGACCCGTGAAGAGACATGGTTAGTATCAGGGCCAGGTGTTAACTAGCCGTCAACAGTTTTTTTTTTTTTTTTTTTTTGTAAAATAATGAAAAAAAGTAAAAATAAGTATTGACTTAACCAAAGTAGAGCAGAAGAAACCTATTTGACAAAAAAAAAAAAAGTTTCTGGTAATTTAAACATCCATTCAAAAACTGCCCCGGCGTCAACGTGTTAATTATACATCTAAAATGGGGTTTTGTAGTACATGGTCATTCTATTAATAATAAATATCTGATCAGTCATTTACAGTTAACTTTGTTATTTTATATAATTTTTTTACCTAGTACAAAACACGTTATAGTAGCGAATACTCCAACTTTAGCACCAGCTAAACATCCTAATGGACCACCTACACAAGATCCAACCACTGCTCCAATAAGCGGATAAGACATTCTTTTTAATTTAGCAGCTTTTCGTAAAGATTGTTCAGCTTGAATAACATTCTCATGAGTTGTCTCAACATGAGTATCAATCTTTTCAACATCATCTTTTTGCTCCTATAATATATATGTAAGTATGAATTAAAGAAAGTGTTAATTAAAAAATAAATAATATAATAAAATGGTGTTTATAACCCTTATATTTTCTCAACTAATTCTCATAAATTATGTTAATATTGTTAGAATTACCATTATGACCAAGATAAACAAAATTAATTTTAGAAAGAAAACAAAAAAGTGTCTAAAAATATGAGTAAAAAATATAAAAGAAAAAATAATAGGTACCTATATTATATTTATTTACAATTGACTATTCCATTTTCATATTTAAGCTACTTTTTTACAATGAAGATGGATATCGTAAAAAAGTAGTTTAAATATGAAAATGTAATAGTCAATTGTTAATGAATGATTGATTATATTTTGAACCATTTTTATGTTGCTTCTATAAATAATTTTTTTGTATAACTAGATATTAATACCTTGCATTTATCCAGGTTTTTTACCAATTTTATCATTTTGAATTAATTACTACAAAACTTTTAATAATTTCATAAAAAATACCAAATGACAAATCTAGAATTTTTTGTTTGTTGTTTTTAATAATACATATTATGTTCACACATATTTTTAATAGTATGAAAATATGTATATATAAATCTAAATGAATTATGAATGCAAAGTTATTTAATAATAAAATAAACATACATTTACTAATTTACTGAGATCACGAAATAATTCTTGGATGTCTTGCATATCTCTTTCAACATTTTTAACATCAGATTCAATTGCTATCATGTTTTCTTGTTTTTGTTTTTCTTCTTGGAGAGTCATTAACAACAAACGTTTTTTATTTTCTTGATCTAACTGTTCACTATTTTCTGTATAACTTTCTTCTGATATAATCGATTTTTTTTCATCTAAATTTTCATCTATTTACAAAGTATAACATTTATAATAATTTGTAATGAAATAATAAAAAAAAAAACAATTTACTTTTAAACATGTCAATTGCATCCAATATTAATTGTCTGCTTGGATTCATTTTCATATCAAAAGTTTGTAGATCAACATCAGCAACTTGGTTTCTTAATGTATCCATTTCTCTTAGTAATGATAGAGCACGTTTAATAGACTGCATAGCTTTCATTTGTAACTGACGCATACTACTACGATCTTCTAATCGTCTTTGCTGTAAAACAATTATTAGTTAAAATATACCTGAAGTCCTGAAATAATTAAATCATTTAAATTACTAAGAAATAAAATGCTAACCTTAACAAGATTTAATTTCATCATTTTCAATGTTTCGACTTGATATGGTATTGCGTTTTCAACAAAGTTTTTGATTGGCAAGTCTAAATAACGTATTCTTTGTTTGGTCGTCCACAGACTAGAACTTTCAGCCATGGTTACTTTTTAAGATAATTAACTGGTATAACAATAATATTTTATTTAAATACTTCGTAGTCGTATTATACTTAAAATTAAATATTTATAAACAAAATAAATAATTTAAAGGAACATTTTTCAATCAAAACAAAAGCAAATTATTGCGGCGCAGTTTGTAATCAGATCATAGAAAATACAGTATAACTAATAACTATTATGTATAAGTATTGAATTACTAAATAAACTCAAAAAAGTATAAAGTAGCAACTACAGATTTCTAAATGCATTTATAACTGTAATTAATATTACATTATACAACATTTAAGGAAATATTTATACAATTAAAATACATTACAACATACTTCCTACAACTACTGGGCACTGGCTATTGTTTAATGGATATTGGATACTCACTGTCACTAGTCAGTAATCAGTCACTTATTTTTATTTACACAATACAAAAATATTGATAAGAATCCATTAATGCTATCATTGGTTATAAATAGTATTTATAATCAATGATGCTATGTATTTATATTAGCAAAAACATGTGTTTAATAGTAAACGCATGGGATACAGAAGTATGCAGGATCACAGCGTTTAATTTTAATTAGAATTTCATTGCAATGATAAACCATTGCATTCCAAAAAACGATTCTGAGCGAAGTTCAGTTAGATAATATAATTTAGGTATTTTTTAAAATATTGACATTTTTTATTAAATATTTAAAACGCAAAATTTTATTACACATATAGTACATAAATGAACACTCTATATAATTTTTATATAATTAAATTTTCAAAATTTGTAAAAAATATTTGTCAATTACATTTAACATTATTGTAAAATATTGTAATATAATAAGAAAAATCCATATAAATAATTTAAATATTGATTTTACTGTAATTTCAACTTAAAACAGCTATAAATAAAATTAAGTTTAAAACGCTTAGTGCGTTATTGGCCTTAATGCCCAAAATGGCAAAATTGCCAATTTTATCAAACATTATATATACATAAAAACAAGAATTTTACGAAATATTCAAAGTCCTATATTTTGCAAAAAAATTAACGTAACGGTTCCAAAATTTTATCACATATATAAAGTGCCCGCCCATAAAATTTTCAAGTCTCTAACTTAAAACGCCTGAGTTATCGTGAAATATTGAAATCGCATTCGTTGAAATTTCAGTTTTCGTAAAAAATGCTGTTTTTTCGTCATTTTTTCTATCTTATATTGTCAATTTTGAGAAATTCGAAAATAATAAATACCAAAAATTACAGAAATACAGGCAAAAGACGTGGAACTTTCTTACTTTATAATTTTATATTCAAAATATTAAAATAATAAAAATATGTCTTTGTTCTGTATCTTGTGAATAAATGAATAATGAATATTGAAGATTGTACATAATTTCCATAGATATTGTACATAATTTCCATAGAATGTACATAATTTCCATAGA
>JAIUCT010000007.1:8245843-8291849 GCA_021307375.1 Tetraneura akinire
GTAAATTATACATATTTTTAAAATAGAATTTATAAAACATTAAATTTAATAATATCCTTAGGTACCAAGTTAGTAATATTTTTTATGTAATCTTAATTTGATATTAAATTTAAATAATAACGTATAGGTATCAAAACTCTGAATTATGGTTATTTAGGGTGACCATATTATGAAAATAAAAAAACGGGACAGTTGTTGCTTTCCCCTTCCCCCCACGAAATAAACCCTCATCCATATACATTCACTATTCACACATATGCACACAAATTTCGAGAGTAAAAGTCCAAATCTCTGTCATAATATCATAAGCAATTATCTTGTTATTACTTTACCCTTTTTAGTAAAATAACCTAAATAATAAAATGTTTTCTCATAATTATTCATCAAAATCAAACGACACACAATGTTGTATTTCATCTGCGTTTTATATTTGTTTCATATATAGATACTTTATTTGCAAACATTAATACGATTATATTATATAATAAATAGGTAATATTGAAATAACGAGATTAATGTAATAATACATTATCTTTGTATAATTTTTTCACTTACCTTTATTATAATGTCCAGCATGGAATTTGCATTTCCTTGGCAGTTGACGATTGTTGAACTGACGTGTACTTTCATACGTGATTGAATTATATTTTGACTCATTTTCGACTATTCATTTATTTATAAACTTGCAACTACGTTAAAATAAATAAAATGTTAAATAAAATAAGTAGGTATAACAAAAAAATGTTTACACGAATATATATAAAAATAATAGTAAAATAAAATATAAGCGTCGCAAATTTCTAAGAAATATTATAAAAATTATATGATGTCCATCGCCATAGAGTATAAATGTATAATAGATGTAGAATACTATAATGTAGCTAAACGATTGATGTGTTTGATGTCATGGAATAATAATAATTATTGTTTTATTGAAATAAATAATAATAATCCATAGAACATACATTATTAATTTTAAATATCGATAAAAAAAAGATGAGCTGATACTCCTGCCGCACAGGATACAGGTGTGCGAATCATAGCATTTAATTTTACTTAGAATTTGAATGCAATAATAAACCATTGCATTCGAAAAAACGATTCTGAGCGAAGTTCAGTCAGATTATAATTTTCGATTGAACTAAAAATATCAACTTAAACAGCTATAAAAAAAAATTGAGAATAGGGATTTTTCTAATATTTTAATATGATGTTAAGTAATATGTAAGTATACTTCAGTAAAATTTTCAGACCTAAATACCCAAAATTGACAATTTTATCTAACATTATATACGTAAAAACGAGAATTTTACGAAAAATTCAAAGTCCAATATTTTGTAGAAAAATTAACATAACGGTTCCAAAATTATACCACATATTTATAATAGCTATGTAAACATCCAAAAAAAATTTCAGGCCCCTATCTTAAAAATTGCCTGAGTTATAGTGAAATATAGAAATCGAATTCGTCGAAATTTCATTTTTCGCGAAAAATGCCGTTTTTTCGTCATTTTTTCGCCGTTTTTTCTACCGCATAGGGTCAATTTTGAGAAATTCGAAAAATGACCTAAATAAAGTACCAACTACATCCACTTTGCTACCGGAAACATACCCTATTCGTGAAAATCGGAGCATTATTTCGGGTCGTAATTTTGTTTTCATACATAAAAAAAAAAATCACACATCATTGTAAAACCAATACATTCTTCGCTTCGCTCAGAATCTAAATTTGAAACTGGAAATATTCGTAACTTTATTTAATTTACGTTAATAAGCAATATGTTATTATGCTTCAATAAAATTTTCAGACATTAAAACCCAAAATTGCCAATTTTATTAAACATATTGTAAAAATATTGAGAAATTAAAAGAAGCCATACAAAATATAGGTTTTCGATTACATTTTACATTGTAATATATATTGTATATTAACTATATTTACATATTACTTAACATCATATCAAAATATTAGAAAAATCCCTAGTCTCAATTTTTTTTATAGCTGTTTAAAGTTGATATTTTTTAGTTTAAACGAAAACCTTAGAATCCTTACGAGTATTATTCTTATTATTTCTCAATACTTTTACCATAAAAATTAATAGAAAAGCCAAAAAATTTGGAAAATGTTTGAAGTAAAATTGTTCTATCAATTTTTCTAAATAACTGTGAAATGCGTTATCCAATGCAATATAATAGAAAAATAAAACAATAAATTAAGGGTAAAGATAATAATTGTATAATACATAACTGTAATGATTGAACACACTTTAAGTGCATTATAAACAATTTTACTTGTTTAAAAGCATTAATAAGTCTACCATATCATATGTAGTCCGTACATTTAAAATGATTATATTACGTATAATGAATTCAGAAAGTCTAAACGAACACATTATTTTATTACATAATGTAAGAATTAAAAATTAATATTACCTAACCATGTAACATTTAAAATTATAAACTACAAAACTTAAATAAATCAATTTACAAATTGAATATTATATTTAGTTTTATATTTGTACATATTATTTTATTCGCATTTTCTTTCAAATTATTATATTTAACAATTATATAAATATAATAAATATATACCTACCTACTAGTGTACAGCGAAATTATTATCTTTTATTTAAAATATATCCGTCTTATTAAAAATATTATTATTAATACTGTCTTTGTATAATTTCTTCCCTTACCTTTATTGGGATGTCCATCACGGAATTTTCATTTCCTCAGCAGTTGACGATTGTTCAATTGACGAGTATTGTAATAAATTAATTACATTTTCTATATTTATAAACTTGCAACTACGTATAATTAAACTAAAATGTAAAAAATGTATAACAATAAAATGTTTACACGAGTATACTCGCATATATAAAAAAAAATATTGAAATAAAATATAAGCCTTGAAAATTTTTAAAAAATATTATAACAATTTTATAATAATCCATACATAGAGTATAGGTATTAGCAGGGGCGGATAGGCCCACCGGGATACCGGGCAAATCCCGGTAGGCCCTGATCTCTTAGGCTTTTTTTTTTTAATATATATACAGAATTACAGTGTTCCTAGACACTATTTAATAAGTAAAAAAATAAACACAGGCAGTACCAAAATGTAATATTTCCTAATAAATAATCATTTTATAGATAATGAAAATTAAACTAAATATTTAAAATAACTATATGTAGTACCACATGGAACACATTAGTGATTAGTATATTCTATTCTAGCATCGACGTTATTTGATGTCAACAATAATCTTATTTGACAATTATTTTTTATTAAATATTTAAAACGCAAAATTTTATCACATATATAGGGACCATATAGGTACACATATAGTACATAAATGAACACCCTATAAAATTTTCAAGTCTCTAAGTTCAATATAAATGCTCATGAAATTCCTTGTCACCTAAATGCCCATATCTTACAGAACTTCGCTCAAAATAGTTTTTTCGAATGCGATGGTTTATCATTTCATACTCCATTAATTTATTATTTAATTAATTTTGTGAACATAAATATATACAATAATTATGATACTATAATCTAATGATTATGTAAATGACATTTTTTACATCTTTTACTATACAATTTTTAATTAAAATGTTTAAACCTACCTTTACATATACTTACCTGTATAAGTGTTAGCTGTATTTAATTCAAGTTGAATCTCTAAATAGGTACTGACTACTGAGGAATAATATATTCATTTATCGTAATAGAAACCACTTTAGTGATACTTATTATTATCATTGAGTACCTACTAAAAATATTTATTATTTTTCAGTTTTTTTAGAATCAGAATAAAGAAAATGATCTTAAAGTTTTATAATAATGCTTAATTTCTTCTCTGAAGACATTCTTTAAGGGTGTTAACTTTGTCCAAAAGTTATATTCAGCATTTCTATAGATAATAAATTGCATGTTGTTTTTTAATACATTTGGTTTTGTTTTTAAACTTTTTACTTCAGTTCGGTATAAACAATTTGTACATAATATAGTTATAGAATATTATCGTGGTCCCCACCACGAACCATCTTAAATCGTGGTAAAAACTATTGTAAGTTGTCCGCATGGTTCGCTAGTTGTTCGAGATACCAGCTGATTCAGATATTTGTTTCACTCTTCATTATAAAGCATTACTTATTATATGCCGTCGTTCAACCTGAATATCTTAAATCGTGATAATAATAATTGCACTCACAAAATCGGGGGTGCAGCTGCAGCCAGTGCAAAACTGAGTGCTCAGGGTGTTGTCAGTGCAATCAAATCGAATATAAAACACTACACCAGTTCACCGAGTTTTAGTTAAATCGAATACGTTTTTGCACTCAGTGCACACTGCACACTCAGTGCGCCCTCGGTGCAAGAAAGAAATCGAAAACACTATTAATCTATGATACCATGGTTACTATAGTTTTTTTATCAATGCTCAATGTTTTATAAATATATTTTTATACCGTTCGGCGTTCACAGATATATCTGTGATACCGTTTAAGTTTAGTATTCACCATACTACACCATAGTAAATCTATACATTTAACAAGTCTATTTTTTTTATTGTGCTATTTTTGTATTCATTCTATTTCCGTGTAGCTTTATCGCTTTTGTCGTTTTAATATTTTAATTATTATATATTTAACCATACTCCCGTTCACGTACATAAGTTCAGGAGTATCAAATATAACATTAAGATTAATAGATTATATTATCTGACATCTGTACAATTAATAAATGTTATTTTTATTTTCCATAATAAATTGTTTTGTTCAATAATTAATACGACATTCCAAATTTTGATTTCATACTACTGCTTCATTTACTGGTAATGTACTTACTTATCACAGCTTTTGACAGTATTTTTAACAAATTTCATTTTATTCATCATCATTTTTAGAAAATACTAAAATAGTCAACAACAAACAATTATTAAGTAAAATATTGTTTAAGTTTCGTGTAAAATTGTAAGAATTTATATTCTTATTTTAATATCGGTATAGTTTAATTAAACAGTTTTTTTTATTAAAATAATTACAAATGTAAAATACATGAACTCATTTTGATATTGTTAATTATGTTATGGGTTTATTAAATTGTTATTTTTATAGATTAGGTACTTAATTTAGAATTGTGTTATAAATGTAATTATTGATATAAATATATTTTTTTTATAACTTATTCTCACATCTTACAGGCTAAAATTTGAGAAAGTTAAAAAATTTTAATGACTCAAAAATAAGACTGAATAGTTAATACTCATTAATTATTGAAGTGTAACATTACAAACACTTGAAATCTTAGTCGTTATTTCACTAATACTATTGTAAACATGATATACTAGTAAATTTTGGAATCATTGAATTTTAATTATTCTAAAAATTAACATTTAACACGATTACTGTATAATAAATATATTAATTTCAAACTTTTAATTCAAATTACAATGAATAGTTTTTAATATTTATGTAGCTAGGTATTAAATGAACATTTTAGTATGAATATTACTTTCTACATGTTTTGTTCAGTTTCTTTTTATACACTTTAATGAATAATGCAAGTTATAATATTTAATATAGAAATTCATTTATTCAATGGTTTATTTTTTAAGTTTAGGTATCTAATATATTATTGGTTGAGGTTAATAAATATATTCAATATGTATACTTAAATATTAAAATTTAACTTCTAAAGTTATTAGTTTATTACATTTTTATATTAATCATCTGTATAATATAGTATATTAAAATAAATATATTATAGGTATTTTAAAAAATTCAATTTTAATAATTATTTTTTTATATGTAAAATAATCTCTTATTTATAATGAATTACATATTACAATACAATCTATATATAAATACAATTTTAATTATAAAAACGTGCTTAAAATTTAAAAGGTAAATATGAAATACAAAAAATGTAGGTATATTTAATATTTATACTAGATTTTATGATAGGAAATATAAATAATTTCTTTCTAAAATTTACCAAAAAAAAAAAACCCTTTAACTTGTAATTCAAACTTTAGTAATAAATCCATAGGCGCAACTAGAGCCTAAATATTGGGGGTGCTAAAATTATGTAACAAAAAAAAAAACCACCAAATGCTATTTCCCAATTATTTATGAATCACTATAACAATTCTAAAATTAAACATATTTTATTATCCTAATAAGTAGAAATTTACATTTTATATTTTTTCTAGGTTTCATGCAGTACCTATTATCAATTTATTATATTCATAGATTACAATATTATAAGACATTTGAACAAAATAGTTTTAAATAAAACTTTAAAACTTAAAATTGACAGTATTTTAATGTAATTATTATAGTTAGACCTAAAGAAAACAAGGGGTGCTAAATTATAACTCAGGGGTGCTAAAGACCCTCTTGCGCCCTCCTAGTTGCGCCACTGAATAAATCGCATATTTCCATCTTATCTTTCTGGTTGGTAAACAATATTCTCTCTAACAATTGAAGGGATGAAAGATCAACTTTTACTATCGGGTTGGCTTTTAAATATTATATTAAAAAAAAATAAATAAAAAGATACTATAAATTTTAATAATAGCTGTAAATTGTATATTTTTATATCCTTACAAAATCATATTATATTATTCATAATTTCTGGATTAAATAAAAATTATAAATTTGTTATATACTTGTTTATTGTTTAAATTTATAATCTTTGAAAATTATATTTTATAACAGGACTGAATTTGTTAAAATGCCATCTAATTCTGTTGTAAAGGACACATTAGTTGTTGGAGGATTATCATTACTTGGGTTTTTAGCTGGAGGAAAACTTGGTTCTATGTTTGGTAAAGATTTATAATTTTAAATCCTTAAATCATTCGTACTTAAGTAATTTAATAATAAACATTTATTATATGTTTAGGCGCAGTTATTGGAACAATTGTTGTATCACTGTGCACCAACGAAGAAAGAGGGATGATATCATCCATTGAAAAATCTCATTATTATTCTAATGAAAATCATAGTTATAAAGATATAGGTATATCTAATGTATTATTATAATATTGACTATTTTTTTATATATTTAACAATACATTTATTTTTATAGGCAATCAAACATGTGCAATATGCCTCGAACAGTTTGACCCTGTCATTATGCTCATACCATGTAAACATGCATGTTTTTGTTACCCATGTTATGGTCAAGTAAAAAGACAGAATGTTTCTTCTTGTCCAATTTGTAGAAAATCTATTGAGAAGTTTATTTTTATCTAGTCAATTAATTTGTCATTAAATTTAAATCATAAAATTGTATAAAACTATCAATGATTTAAATTTAAAGTATAAACATTGTAAATTTTTTAAATATACATAATAATAAATACAACTTATTACTTTTAATAATTATAATATTTTACACAAATTAATTTCAAATATTAATAATGTTAATTAAAAATAATATTTATATATTAGGTAATTTTCTAATAAAGTCAGTATTAATGACTAGTTATTATTGTAAATAATTATGACATTAACATAATTATAGTAAGGAATGAAGATTTAAAGTTTAAAAATGTTACGATTGTAAATATTCATTAAAAGACGTTTGTATAGCCTTTTTGTGGTATTTTAATTATGCACTCGTATAATAAAGTAATTTTTATTATCTAATCTCCCTACAACTTATATCTTACTATTGTTTTCAGCATTAATACAAATATTAATTATTATGACTTATAAGTAGATTGAAATGTAATATAATGTATTTACAAATATTAATATAGGTAACATGTATTTTATATATATATATACACATTCGTGAGGCATTTGACTTTGTTTATCCATTTATTATTATTGCTTATTAATTTTTATACAGATTCACTTACTTTTATACCATTGATATAATCAAAGAGAAGTTGCAAATCTCATCAAAATTTCACAAATTAAAAAAAAAAAAAAATGAAGTTACTACTTATTGGTAGGTAAGAGTTTTATTAAATTTGTATAGATTACAAAGAAGTCCATTCCTTAACGCCTTTGTTTAATAAATAATATTTAACTACTGAAATCAGAATTATTAGTATAGAATATAGAAATACAAATTTGCAAATAGATTTCCTGATGGTACAAAAAGATAAAAATTTGAACTATATATATTTGATTTTTGTTATTAACTTAATAATAAATTAAAGATTTATATAAACGAGAACTTTTACTGATTAATGGCAAAATTATATCAATATTTGCATTTAATGATCTTCAACTTCTCAACTTGAAAAGTGAGCGTTCCACACTACAATTGGATATAGGTAGAGTGACTAATATCTTTAATGGCATATTATATAAATTTAGGAAATTACTGCTTAAATTACCTTAACAAAAAATTTCAAAAAGTCCTCAATTTCGATTTATTTCAAATGTAGTCACCAGATAAAGAATTTTGACGAAGATATTTTGGATGTTGATTTTGGAGAAAATGCTTATTACCTACGAGATGGAACGTTAAGCTTATATTTGAAACAAAAGGAAATTTTGAGAAATGTTGCGCGGAAAAATAACAATCATTTGTGTATCTTTCGTTTCCCGTGTCTAAATCGTGTAATACGCGATTTACTATATTAATAGGTCAATAGATATAATTAGTTTATATTGAAAGGTACAATGTGACTACCACGGATTATACCTTTATTTTCAGTACAAACAATTTATTAACATTAAAATAACAGCAATATTTAATACTTAAGACTTAGAGCAATAGAGCCGCTTCCCACTTCACACGAGGCCACTAAAAAGCTCTACACATTTTTTTAGAAGCAAGTTGTGGCGCAGTAAAATCCATAAACAAACCAGTATTTATAATACCTTTACCGCGTTTCAAACGCCACAAACGCACCACCGTTGTACCACAAAAATAGTCGCGTAGTTGCAGTCACGTGTGAAACGTACAATTTAAAAATATGTATTGTAAATTTGTAATAAGTGGCGCCACTTTTAGTCGCCGGGTTCTGCGGCAAAGGCAACTACTGCGACCGTTCGAAGCGCTTCCAATTTGTGAAACCCTCCATATAATCTCGGTTTTCCTTATTAGCAGCAGTACATTTCATTTTTTAAGCTAGTAAACTGGGCGACACAAATGTCGCTCAGTGAAGTTATTTTGTCATCTATTTTACTTATTTTTAAAGACTGAGCGGAATAATTTTTATTTTATGTATAAAGGAACGACGTTACAATCTTCCAGATCAAAAAACGTTTAAAAATCGTTCATTCATAAAAAAAGTTTTTTGAAAAATAGTATAGGTATATTTTTAAGTCTAAATATAATTTGGTAATATTTTTTCAATTTATATAGAATAAACAAGTAATCATATTATAATAATATTAGATTATATAATTTAATATAATAAATTATGACTTTTTTATAACTATTTCTTACCTACATTCAAGCATTAAGATTTATTTTTAATAATTATGAGGGGTGAACATCAAATTATTACCTACTATAATTGACTGTCTATTTTGAGAAAACATTTATTGTCGCCCAGTAAAATTCCTTAAAAAATGCACTGATTAGTAGCGTTTCTTAGTGACGCTGCTGAAGTGCTGAATGGCCTCGTGTGAAGGGGCCCTTATTCCCTTTTCCCTTAACATCTACCAACGATTTTTATATGTAGAGCAGTTGTTTATAATGTAAGTATCTACATCAAAGTAGAATACGGCGCCACTATTTTGAACGGATCAATTTACATCACTTATGTTTAAATATAAACATTCAATTTTTTGTGTTTTTTTTTTTTTTATATTATTGTAAAAAAATATAAAAATTGCATAAATATACTAATAAAAAATAAAATAGTACCTATAACACTATATTACTATAATATAAGCATATAACAAAAAATATTAAATTAATTATAGGTATAGGCAATTAGTATATAGTACCTATATTAATTAAGAATATTTATCATTAATTTATTATTATATACATAGGCGTGCGCAGAGGCAGATATTAAGACACAGCGTGTGCTACAACATAACGGGGCCTTAAAAATCTGCAATAGATATTGTCTTTGTCTATAATACATAATTTACTAACTAATTAAAATAAATTATACAACATTATAACATATAGGTACAATTAAAATGGTTCCATAATTATTATTAGGTATGAAAAATGTATAAAATATAACATATTATAATAATTTATACCTATACACGCTACACATACCGATACGGCGATACCTATACATTATATAGAATTATAGATACCTACTTATATATGATTAAAGATTAATGATTAATAATAATTTATTAATATTAAATTAATATAATATTATAATATTAAAAATTTATAATGTCAACATATAAAATTTGTTTTTGTTTAAGTATCAATCAATTACTGAATTGCCTACTTATGAAATACGACCGGTTTTTTTAAAAAAGGTATTCTTGCGTTTTATAGTAAATCGTTTTGCATGGCTGGCTATTATCGTAAAATTTAAATTTGAACTTTAATTAATATTTATTATATTATAATTATATAACATGTCAATATATTACATTATGTTTATATACTAAAAAAAAAAAAATTAGGCATTCGGTATACACACATCCTGTGACACGCGTCTATGACCATAAAAAAAAACTAGGTACAATAATAAATTTGATTCAATAAATTTATTTATCATAAATATAAAATTATTATTATGTATCAGTATTATGTAACTATAATAAGAATTAAGAATAATTACCAAGTAAAATAGCACCTACATAAAATCGTTAAAATGTATAAATCATATTCATATAGACATATTAATATATTAATGACTATATACAATAAAACCCAATACCTACATTATCTAATTGTAAATTTGTTATAGGAACTTATGAGTAGGTACCTATATATATATTCATTATTTACTCAGGCATTTTAAGATATTAATTAAGAATATAAGATTAATGATGATTAATAATTTAACAATTGCTTATAAAAGCTATTATAATTATTATTTATTTATGTATATGTAGATATACTATGCAGTGCTCGAAATTATAGATTATTAGAAAAAAATCATTGTTTAAACAAACAATCCAACATAGGTATATAGGTACTAATTTATATACATATAAATTGCATTTATACAAAATAAGAAATACGTACAAGAGTATAGTATAATAGATCCCTAAAAAAAAAATATATAGGTACTATTCCTATACGATACCTATCTACTTATTTCTTTTAGCGTTAATTATAACAATAACAAATTTGTTTATAGATGTCTACGATTATAATATGATGTGATTGTATATGTAGGAGTAAATTTTTTTTCGAATCTCATAAAATCTAACATTATTTTCTAATTTAATCATCTAGAATTCTAGACCACTAGAATATTATTCTAGACAATAGTTACAGTAGGTAACGGCCTATTTTTGTATTTTATATTATACTACTACTCATACATTAATATGGGTATAATATTAATAATTATTAATCATTTAGTCTATGACCATTGGCCGAACAGTTGTAATATACCGCTGTAATGTTGTACGTGCGATTTATGAGCTGTATCGTTGTGAACAGTGCGGTTATCGTTGTGCCATTGGTCCATGAATAATAATCATAGTCCGCCTTATTATTGCCCGATAGTTGCGATTATATAACCATCGTCCGGCGTTAAACGTCCCTGAGGCCACAAGAAACTCCGAGAAACGATAGTTTGCACTCGGCACTCGATCGGAAATTATAATCGTGCAGTGTTGTGTACTTACGTTTTTCGTCGCTTTCCGTTTCCGTTCGTAAATAATTCTTCGTCATCAAGCCACATATAATATTAATAGGTATGATCGATATTAATAAATATTGTACTTTTCTATAATTGTATATATATATATATCACACTTTACACGAATATCGCAAGTACGATTGGTTGTTTATTAAATTATTCAACTCGGTTACATACGAAGCTTTTAATTTATTTAGGTATTATTCATTATCTTTAAACTTAAAGTACCTACCTAGTTTAGATGCACACCGAAATTTCAACGTAAGTAATAGGTATATTTAATTTACGACTTTTCGTATATTTGTTTATTTAGGATCTCAGTGTCAGAAGAACAGAGCCGTGTTAGAGGGGTGCATGGGGGTGTCATACTCCCCATGAACTGAATTTAGGTATTTGAGTCGGCAATAAATGAGTTTGGACTTGGGACCGAAGTCAGAAATTTAGTTTTGTTTGTAAATCTTTGATACTGGTTTGAGGATTTTTATTTTTATAATAGACTTCTATAATATGTATTACAGGTATCATATATTCATATAAATAATTATAATATTAATTAATAATTAATTTTAAAATCGTCTCGTCCTTATTTTGTTAGTTGTTGTAGAGTAACTGAAGAGTTGTTCGTTATAAGGTTATAACTTATAATATATCTATGGTTAACAATTATAAATTATATCATATATGATAACAATATTGATAATAACAATAATAATTGGTAATTGCAAATTATTTTTCTGAAAAATTTGGTACTTTGTTTTTGTGTAATGTACTATTGTATTGCTTTTGAAATTAGTTATAACAATATCAAATCCAAGTAAAAAGAGAAAGAGAACAAAATCCAGAATGTCACGCATCAAAAATAAGAGACTATGATGGAATATATTCTGAATTTTAGATTCTGAGCGAAGCGAAGAATGTATTGGTTTTACAATAATGTGAGTCTTTTTTTTTTGTCTGAAGACACTTTTACTACCCGAAATAATGCTCCGATTTTTTCTCAGGCTCTTAACTGACTCATAACTCTTATTAAAGTAAGAGACTTGAAAAATTGATTGGGTGTTCACATAAGTACAATATATATGTGATCAAATTTAAGAACCGTTACGTTAATTTTTCCACAAAATATAAGACTTATATTGAATTTAGTAATTTAGACCTTATTATTAAATTTAATGAAAAAAACAAGTTAATTGGCATATTTTTTCTATATATAATCCCCCCCATAAAATAGAAGTTCGCGCCGGCCCTGCAAAAGAACTGAGTGAATTCAAATTTTGTGGCGTAATTATATTTATATACTTACCTACACGTTACATCAACGAATTTGATTCGGTAATATTCAGATGTTATAGAATATAGATGAACGTATTTGGTTGCATACCTACCCAAAAATCGTACGTGAATATGAAATTTTTAAAATATGTTTAAACCGTTTAGAGTCCTCTAAAAATATCTTCGTTTTTGGCGTGTACTTTATACCCAAACCCGAGTATAGGCAATTATTAAATAGGATAAATAGTAAAAATATAATAAATATATAATAAATTAAAAAGTGCTAGCTTATTCAATATTTTCATGAAAATGAAGTACACCAACAAACTAGTCTAAAATTTGAATCATTATACATATAGGTAAATATATGCATTTTACATTTTATGTAAATAATGTATAGAGTACTTATACTAGACAGTAATAATAGGTAGTACAATTTAAGATAAATAAAACTCATTATTCATGTTATATAATTATGTTGTATAATTATGTAGTCATCTTAGGCTTTCTAAATAGAATTAATTCCAAATTCATAATTAATGTAGCTAAATAAGTAGGTGCCTATACCTATTAATTTTCGCCATTTGAATAATTTATACTTACAATTATAGGTACACATTTTTATTATCTTAATGACTAAATTTGATAATATCTATTATAATATTATACGGCCTACACCTACATGATGATGATCATGTCACATTAATATTTTTAATATGAATTACGTAATGTAATATAGTAAATATACCTATGAAATAGAAAGATGACGCGTGCGGCATGCTAACCTAACCGTGTTTTTTCTCAAACTTAATGAATTATGAATGCACGTATGACTTGAAGAGGATCGGTATTTCTTTTTATCTAATTATTATTAAGTAGAAGTATCAATCTTCAGTTTAATATCATTAAATTTTATAAAATTAAAAAACTTTCATTGTAATTTGAAAGTTATAAGTTTAAAATTACTTTTTGGAAACTACCTATGCATTTCAAAAATATAATTTATATGTTATTCTAGGCATTAGACAATAATATACGAGGTTAGGTATATATTACACGTACATATTAAACGAATGTATCCGTAATCCGTATATAAATTATAATAGGTATATAAAGTATTAAATTACATAATATCTTATATTATTATCTACTATATATATAGCGTTTTTGTTAAAAAATAATGTTTTTTATGCATATAATATAATATAATATAATATACATTATACGTATACATGGAAATCAGTAAAACGTACAATCGACCAGTGACCTATCGACACGTGCTTTATTTCAAATAACCACTAGGGAGGAGTTCGAACATTTTTTAACGATAACATTGACAATTGTTATTTATTAGCATTCGTAGCTTGATGCTAAAAAACGCTGATACCGTGATCCACATTTCATCCATGTTCTATATGATAAAGAATACTGTTCTGATTTCTGTTTTAACATGGACATAATTTCATTTCAATTCATTGGTTAATGTTTAAAAAATTAATAGATAAACGATGTTTTCGTTTTGATATTTTGTGTTTATGCGGTAGAAAAAACAGCATTTTTCACAAAAACTGAAATTTTGACGAATTCGATTTCAAAATTTGACGATAGGTATCTGGAGCAAGTTAGATACTTGAAAATTTTATAGAGTATTCATTTATGTACTATATGTGTGATAAAATTTTGTGTTTTAAATATTTCATAAAAAATGTTAAAATTTTAATCAAGTCCTACATTATCCGACTGAACTTCGCTCAGAATCGTTTTTCGAATCTTTTCGTTTTAACCTAACCGGTTTATCATTGCATTCAAATTCTAATTAAAATTAAACACTATGATTATGATTTGCACACCTGTATCCTATGCGGTGGGGTATCAGCTCGTCTTTTTTTTTTTTATTTATTTAATTAAACATAACATATACTACCTATGCTAATAACATAATATTAATATATTATTATTACTTATATGGCTATACAAAATAAACCTGACAATAATACGGGTGTGTATAATCAAACTATAGTCTAACTCTAACACTACCATGTATAGTGTATACCATAATACGAGTATTATTTTGGTACCTATTATAAAAAAAATATATAGGTAGTTTTTTAAATTATATTTAAACTCAACAATTTTATATTTTTCTGTTAAAATATTATTATTAAAATCATATTTTTCTTTCTTGATAATTTATGTACAATAATTTAGCAATAAAAATTTTAAAAATTGTACCTATTTTTATTTATAAATGTAACTAAATTTTGCGCCTATGGTAAAATTGCACCCCTGGCGAGAGCCCTCTTGCCAGTACCTTGCTACGGCCCTGCTATATGTCTGTTGTCTGTAATTCTTTATACTATTTGCTATTTACACTATATTATAATACAATGCTTAAGTTATGGTCTAATGTTATGTCTAACAGTCACCCACCTACCCACCACAAAATCATGTGTATCCGTCGATACAGTTGAGGTATAGGATAGCCACCACTGAGGTAGGTTATATAGATTATAGTATGTTTGTAAAATATATTTATTTATAATTCAGTTAATTTACTAAATCAATCTAAGATATTGTCGATTATTAGCAAATTCACTTATCTAATTGTGAAAAAATTCGTCAAAATTTTAGTTTTAGTGAATAATGTAGTTTTTTCATCATCAGTTTTTGGTAGTTTTTCCAATCGCATAGGGTCAATTTTAAAATTTTTAAATATTACCTAAATAAAGTACCAACTACATCCATGTTACAACTGGAAACATATGCTATTCATGAAATCGGAGTATTACTTTGAGTCGAAAAGTGTCTTCATACATTAAAAAAGAAAAACAAATCATACATCATTGTAAATCTAATAATACAACTGATATTTAAACACTATTATGATGTAGATAATATTTTGGTATTTTTATACATTATACCCAGATAAAATACATATTAATCATCTCTATTTTAATGTCAACAACATTGTATTAATACTAATGATAACCTATACTTAGGACTGTTCAATAATTGTCATATTACACACTCGATTGTCAAAAGTATGAAATAATAGAAAAAATCGATTAATCGATGATCAAATTAGTTGATAAACAATCGGACAATCGGTTTATTTTAAGAATCAAACAGTTGATTATTTTTTGTTCATATTGGTAATAAGGTCCTCAAATTATTTTTAGGTAAAGGGCAGTTTTTTATCATTTATTTAGAACACAGCATCGTCTTTTTAGGGATAGCTAGATGACATTTATAAACATGTTTATAGGCAGTGCTCTAATTGGGGGGTGACAGGGTCTCAGGGTGACGCTAATTTTTTTGAAAGTCCGATAGTCCCTCTACTAATTTTCCAATTCATGCACTGTTTTTAGGTATAAATGTAACACACTTATTTAGTGATATACTGTATAACTTATACAGTATAACGTATAAGTACGACTCGTACTGTACGAGTATATTACTATATTAGTTTTTTCCACTAAAAGTAGTATTGAATGTATAAATATTAATTAGCATATTAATACAACTATTGAACATTTTCATGCATGTCCATGTGTGATATAGCATATAGGTACGAAATACAACACACTTATGCTTTATGCGTACAATATAATAGTAACTAATGTAGTTAATATCACTAATAAAGTAGTTAGTAATACAGTATATACTATATACCATAGGCAATAAGAAATAAATATTAAAATTAAAATAACATGTGTACGAAACCGAACAATCGATTAAATCGATTAATTGAATTTGGTCGATTAATCGGTGGTGAATACTTTTAAAAATAATAATCGATTAATCGGTGTAACAATCGATTAATCGAAACAATCGACCAGCCCTACCTATACTAATGGCTCTTCTTCCCAATTTATAATCCTGGATCTGCACCTTGGCAATAATTATATCTTGACTACAGTACTACAGTATACTAAGTTAACAATCACTGTTAATATATCAGACGACTTTTCTGAATAAATTATGCACTACTCGTTGGTATAATAGATTTGTTAAATAATATTATATATTATTTATCTATGTGACTGTTTTTAGTTTTCATAAATTGATTTAAATTTTTTAATTATTTTGTAAATATGTTATACTATATTTTTTTACGTTGGTCACACGAGTACTCTCATTGTCTTCAAAATCCAAATTCAAATACTACTCATTCAAAATATATATTTTGTAGAAATATATATTCTATTACATCAAAATATTTTAATAGCAACTAAAGGTGATATTTTAATTGATTATCATGCCAAATTACTTAGTATAATGATAGATATATTATCTATAGTTTTATGTTATCTGTGATATATGTTTTAGTATACAACCCATAATATGTGTTTCATTTATTAGTGTTCATGCGTAGTTTGGTATATCTGATAGGTTCATATAATACATAATTAATTAAATTAAATACAATTCTTTTGTTTTATTTTTTAATGTAATAAACACAAGAATTTAATTTGTGTAAGTAGGACCGTATTTTGTAACATAAAAATGTTAAATGGTAATTCCTAAAAAAAGAATAAATAAATATTGTTATCAATAATGGCAACTATTACACTATGTATATTGCTCTAACAAATGATTTTGAAAAAATATTAGTTATTATTTATTATTTTATATTTTTATTTATTTATTTTAATTCATCATATTATATTTAAAAGTATATTATAAAGTCAGTATATTATTATAACTTTTACATAAAATAAAATAAATTAAAAAATAAATACATACTTTAAGCCATTAGACATTACAGTTTTATCTGACAGAAAAAATATAATATTTACTTTTCAGATATGTTCAGACATTGTACTCATATATAGCATAATTTGTTTATATACACCTATATATTATAGTTGTTAATATTAAGAAAAATTTATTTTCAGTTGCAAGTTTTTTCCTAATGATTTATTTGTTACGTATATTTTATTTTAATTAATTTTTTTCTATTCAATATAAATTTTGTATATTCATTGAAATATCAAGTATGTACAATTTTAAGTTATTATAATAATTCACAGTTTTATTTTAAAATAATTATGTACACAACAAAACATCGTTTTAAGCACATTAATAATTTATACATGTAGACTTAAAGTAAACAATTATACAAATAAAGTAACTTTAAAATAAATTAAAAAAAAATATATATAAATATATAATTAATGGCAAAATGAAAAAATTGTTTTATCTAGAATATTGCCCAAATTCAATAAATTTGTGCTTTTGAGATCTTATATAAGACACGTAGAAAAAAAAACATACGTGCATATTATAAAATACTACTCGTTTAGTGAGTTACATTAGTTTATATTTAAGTACACTTGACTAAAGTGAATAAATATTTAAAAATTTATTTTAGGTTTTGTAATTACCCTGTGGAATATATTTTTCCGTTCATTTTACAGAAACAAAAATACATAAATTTTCACTATTACGGCGATACATTAGACAATAATTTAAGATTTTATCCAAAGGAAAATTCATTTTTTTTTTTTTTTTTTTTTTTATAAATTACAAATGCTTTTGGTAACTAAATAGTTGGGAAATGTATAATATTTTAGCCTCTATTAAAAAATTGGTTAATCAAATCAAATTTTCATGAAGATTATTTTAAAAATTGTAATCTTAACATAACAGTAAATTTTATATGTGTTTAATATTGAGATATTTAATAGTACTTTAGATTTTTATTTATTTTAACAACCAATCGAGGCTAAAATATGCTTCTAATTTAAAATTGGCCAATGACAATATTCACATTTAATGTCATAATAATACATTAAAATACTATTTAAAGTATAAAACTAAAGCGAGGATAGTTGCCAGAAGAAATAAATCATAATTAAATACAAAAAAGGAAATTAAAATTAAGTTTAGTTATATTAGGTAATAAGGTGTCAAGTGAATTTTAATTATTAATATAATTGAGTGATAGTTTGAAATAATAACAAATTTAATATTTTAAATATGGTGACCTTTGTGCAAAAAAGTAGTAAGGATGGGCCTAAAGAAATTTAGGTATGAGAAACAAATTTTATATAAAAAGTAATATGCCAATTTTTCAATATAACAAATTATAAATGTTTTTAATGTAATATTATTTTTTATTAATAATTTTAAATTAATTTTTTTCATGGAAGATAAATTTCTTTAAAATATATTAAAATTAAATTATAAATAAAAGTATACTAATGTACGCAAAGTTTTAATTTTTCCAAATTTTATTTAGGGTAGGATATATTATGAATTTATGATGTATACTTATACAACATTATTTGTTCTAAATATTTAAAAATCTATTAAATAGTTAGATGTGTACTATACATTATGTAAGTGCTTAAATAATTATCATTGGATATATTTGAAATTATTATATATAAATTATTCTAAACTAATTTAAAATAATTAATTATTTGAGTATTACATTTAATACTTTTTTTAAAATTTTGAACATCTTAATTCTATAGTAATGAATCGGTTCATATACTCATGTTTATTATATTTTTTTTGTATAGGGATTATTTGTATTTGTAAATATTAATAAGAAAATGTAGTTGTTCATAGCAACATATGAAAATTTAGTAATAGAAAACTGTATACATTATAATTTATAAATATAGCATTAATGCAGTAATTGAATTGAAAAGGGGTGGAACTACTCTTCATTTATTTAATATCCTACAATGTATATCTAACAATAGTTTACAAGAGACACAAAGAACAGTATTCTTATTCAAATTCATTTCAAAATTAAGTTTTGATTTCATAAGAAATAAATAAATTTATAAAACTATATATAAATTAAATAAAAACTAATAAAACTAAAAATTGAAAAAAATCTTATATTTTTTATGGAACCTTACAATATATTTGTTTTATTTTGTATTAATTGTTATAATATATATATATATATATATATATAATTATAAGTATTATAAAAAAATTTAGTGAAAAAAGGAATTTTATTTAAATTATTAATTGTTGATAATGTGAATTTTGGTAAACCAATAATAATTTATTATGTTATTTTACCATTTTTGTATTGAGGGATGGTACTTCATAAATTGAAACTATGTCTCACTTTATATTTATCAATTCAAACATTAATCTGGAATATGCAGTAAGTTAAGCACATTAATATACAACACATTTAAATAATGATAAATATTGTCTGAAAGCATAATGAAGTGTCAAATGAAATTTTAACTAATAAAATAAACAATCAATTTAACTATTATTATTTTTTTTAAGGTAATATAAAACATTTTTTTTTTTTTTTTAACAAAATTGTTGCAAAAATAATTTATATTTTTAAAAATAGTATTTATAATAAATCTCTATATTATAATATTAAAGATATCTTATCTTATTCACTGTAATGCGTATACTATTATTACAAAAAGAACAGTATGTATAACAATATAACATAAACCCATTAATATATTAAATAATTAATTACTTCTAATGACCAAGCATTGTTTATTATTTGCCTGTATTTATTTTTCATATTAAAAATAAAAAATAAAAAATAAAATTATTAAATCTAACCCATAACATAATGTGATGTAACTAAATATTTGTAGACTAGACATATAAAGTTTGGAAGTAATTTAATTTAATTTGGTAACATTATAATATTATAGTAGAATACTCTGTTTTCAACCTTGGTCTTCAAAATTGATGAAAGCCCATCCTTACACTATCTTAAATTTCTATCTTAGCATAACTATATATTTTTTTCTAAACGAATTGTTTAATAAATTGCATATTTTAAAGAAAATTTAAAAAAGAAAAAATTAATTAATATTAACACAGTCAAATATTACCATAATCGCGTTTAGGAAATCCATACACTGAGGAACCAAAATTTTAATGTTCACGCTGTGGTCAAACATTTCCTATGACCAGTATGCTAGGACGGTAAAATGCTACGCACCGCTTCATCCGTTGCCGGGTCACTGCGTTGCAAATTCAAAATACTATCTATGGCGTTTTGTACCTGTGCATTTATTTCTTCATCATCAGGACAATGTCTTTTATTTTCCGATGGGATCTGCTCATCAACTGGTGGATGCTCACGCTTTCTTGCTATAGATTCATCAATACAACCTAAAATAATTTTTAAATACATTATTAGTTACAGTATATTATTTTAATAATTTAAAACTAACTTGTTGAAGTAGTGTTAGAATTAGTAGTTAAATTTTGTTTTAATTGTTGTAACTGTGCAGACTCATCAGTATCAAACATTCGTTCTAACATGATCAATTCAGATGTTTGTACTTCTCTCTAATAAAATATAATTAATACAAATATAAATCATTTATATTATATATTTATTACAATGAAATATAATAGATATTTATATACAAAATTAATGAAAAAATATTAATTGTGGATTAATTAAAATTCAAAAAAAAATTTTTATTATAATATAAAATTATTAATCTTAAATAAATGTATTTCAATTGTTACATTATGTAATATTAATAACATATAATTAAACATTTACAATTGCAAATCAAGCAATTTTATGTTGGGATATTTATGACCATATATAATATGTATAAAAAATATTGGCGATGTTAATATTAATGCTTACCATACTTTCTTTAAATAACAGGTAACGATATTTGTTAAATAACGAATCTTTTTTATCTAAGAAATGTTTGGCAGTAGACTCAAATATTTCATCAGCCAATTCCAAATCTCTTTCTGTCAAAACATCTTCATCTAAACAATGATAACGAGCTAATCGTTTTACAGCATCACTTGCAGAACTAAATGGGGTAACAACATCAGGATTGGTTGCACCTAATTGATCTGCTGCTATCCGCTCTGAAATTCTTTAATAATAAATTCATAAATTATAATCAATTATTAATAATTTATTTTATACAATGTTTAATATATAAAATAAAGACACTTACAACGAAATACGTTTTGAAGAACTGAATGCAGGAAGAGTTGGAGATGGTTCACAAGAGGTTTGAGTTCCTACCTACATAATAATAAATTATGAATATTAAGTATTGAAATACAATTTTTAATTTGAATATGTTTCGTAATCAGAATTTTATTTATGTAAATTCTTAAAAAATATATATATATAAACTAAATATAATTTAAAATTTATAACACTCATTACTTATAACAATAAAATTAAAATAAAAACTTATTTTAGATTCTAAGCGAAGCAAAGAATGTATTGGTTTTACAATGATGTGTGATTTTTTTTTTTTTATTATTATGTATGAAAACACTTTTATGACCTGAAATAATGCTCCGATTTGCACGAATAGGGTATGTTTGTGGTAGCAACGTGGGTGTAGTTGATACTTAATTTAGGTCATTTTTCGAATTTCTCAAAATTGACCCTAAGCGGTAGAAAAAACGACGAAAAAACGGCAACAAAACTGAAATTTCGACGAATTCAATTTTAATATTTCACTATAACTCAAGCAATTTTTAAGTTAGAGACTTGAAAATTTTTTTGGAATTTCACATAGCGATTATATATATGTGTTAAATTTTGGAACTGTTACATTAATTTTTCTACAAAATATAGGACGTTGAATATTTCGTAAAATTCTTGTTTTTATGTATATAATTTTTGATAAAATTGGCAATTTATGATATTAAGGTCTGAAAATTTCACTCAAGTATATATACATATTACTTAACACCATATCAAAATATTAGAAAAATCTCTGTTCTCAATTTTTTTTTTTTATAGCTGTTTTAACTTGAAATTTCAGTAAAATCAATATTTAAATTATTTATATGGATTTTTCTTATTATATTACAATATTTTACATAATGTTAAAGAAAATTGACAAATATTTATTAAAAATTTTGAAAATTTAATTAGATTGTTCATTTATGAATTATATGTGTGATAAAATTTTGCGTTTTAAATATTTAATAAAAAATGTCAATATTTTAAAAAATACCTACATTATAAACTGGCTGAACTTTGCTCAGAATCGTTTTTTTCGAATGCAATGGTTTATCATTGCATTCAAATTCTAATTAAAATTAAACGCTATTATTTGCACACCTGTATCCTATGCGGCAGGAGTATCAGCGCTCTTTTTATTATTTATTGTAGAATAAATTATTTCTTTCTACGTTAATAACTGTTTTAATATCTTAGATAACAATTTCTTTTGTTAGTATATTTGAATTAAACTCATTCATAATAATTTTAATTATTCCACATTTATAAATACATATTAATATAATATAATGATATACTTGTATAAAATGATCAGAATTTCATATTACAAAAATAATAAAAATTTATTTAATAACATATTATATAGGTCTATCAATTTTTTATTATCATAAAATTTTGATCACTATATACATACATAAATTAATATAAAATGTAGCATTAATAATTGTGTATATAGTAGATACTTACAAATTGACTTAAATTAGTCAATTAGTAATTTATATAAATGTTTATTCATTAACTTTACACTAATAAGCTATATTTTAGAAAATGACTGATTATTGTATAACTATTATAAAAATTGAAACATAATAGGTATATAATGCATTTTTCTTTATTAGTTGAATAATAAATAGTAAATTCAAATTGTAAAATTGTATTTCAAATTTAATATGAAAATAAATATTATTATAACTCAATGAATTATTTATCACTTACTTGTACATGTAAAGGTGATGTGGCTTTATTACTAGTTGGAGGAAAAGCAGTTGTTGACGATTGTACTGTAAGAGGAGGTGATAAGTTATGAGGTGGGCTTAAAGCCATGGGGCAAGGGGGAGGAACCAACCTTACAGGTGTAGATACCTATATAAGAATTACATTTTTTTATGTTAAAATCATGATTTGATTGAGATTTTTAAAGTAAGTTCTTACATAAGTAATCCCTTGTGAATTTTGCCCGGAAACCGTAGGAACAATTTTGCCACATTGTAAAATTTTTTGTTGTTCATTAAACAATCTTTGTAATGCTGTTTGTTCACTGCTTGTGCGATATTTTTTTGCACTTAAAGCAGAAATTTGATTTTGAACAGCTTTTAGTAACTGAAGATAGACAAAATTAAATTAATATATATATTTTACAACAATTAGTTAATGTACCTGTTGCTTTTGTGGTGTAAGTTGAATAGTTTTCACCCTTTGATTTGAAATACTACTCTCAGGTGAATTAAGTGGTACTGGTGTATCATGATGCTCTTTTTCTTTTTCATCACATTGAAACACCATTGGTTTCACAACAGCAGCTCGTTTAACTTTTCTAGGTTTAATGGGCGTTTTATTGGCACATGGTGGAACAACCATAGTCTTATTAATCAATATATTTGGATGAGATTGGGCTATACTATCTAAAAATGCATTTTGAGATTGGACTTCCAGTGGAATAGAAGCTTTAGGTGGACTATTTGGTCTGAATATTTTTGATGTTACTGCTACAGGGCTCTTGATATTTGTTCTATTAATTATAGATGTTTGGTAATTAGATGACATAATATGATTATCATTTGATTGTGAAATAATTGCAGCACAAGGTTTTGAAAATTGCATATGATTTTGCTGTGGTGATGTTACAATAGTTAAATTAGGCCGATTTGGTAGCATTGGTGTAAATGATTGAGAAACATTTGGTGAAGGTATAGGAGAGTTATAGGAAGCAGGACTTTTTGAATTACTTCTGGAACTATGAGACATAGCTGGGCTACATTGAGGACTTATCACAGATTGAATACTTCTAGGACTATGAGAAGACACTGGCACGGTTTTAGACCTTGATATTGAAGTTTGCATCACTCTCTCAGAGGTATGAATTATTGGAGACTGATTTTGTAATTCTACATTTTTATTTAATGTAGATGAGTTAGTTACTATTTGTAATCGATTCTGTTCTTCATTAAATAATATATCGTTATTTGTGGAAGAATCACTATTAGCTGCTACTAATAACCGGCTGTCCAACATATTAGAAACTAGTTGAATACTACTGTTTTGTTGGTGATCTAAACTTGAAACCATTGTACTACTACTATGCATTACTCGAATACTATTATTTTGTTGAACAACTTTATTTTGATGATCCTCAACTGGGGTTGACATAACAAACTGTTGATGATTTTGTCGATTCTCAACACTTACAGGCGTACCGGCAGTAGGAAACATTAAATGTTGGCCATTACTAATATTTTGTTGCAATGTTTGAGGTTCTAACACAGTAACAATTTGAAGTCGACCAGAAACATCAGCAAATATACGCATACCAGAACCGTTTTGTGGTTGAGTAGGTAACATTGTATTACTTCCTTTAAGAAGTAATGATTCAGCTCCAGCCACACTCAATACAGCATTTTGAAGAATATGACCACCATGATCAGCAACTAATTGAGCTAATTGAGTTTGTGCTGCAGCAGCAACACTTGCAGAAACACTCTGTTAATTAAAAAGAACATTGTGTAAATTTACTCTTTAATTAAAGGATCATACAATTCAAAAAAGCAAGTTGATCTTAAATTATAGTATTGAATAATATAAAAATAGATACTACTTAAAAATATCTATGACCATTATTTAGTATTATTTAATAAAGCATTTAAACAGAGAGTCGTATTATTTACGTAATAATGTATACTTACGGACTACACTACGGCTACATAATTATGAGTCACACATATTTTTCAAATGTTGATATCTTACTAAATAATGGTCACAGACAATTTTTAGTGGTACCATTAGTTTTATCATTTAAATATAATATTAAATAGAGTAAAAAAAAAGTTTGAGTTCCTTAATACACAAATAAGTAAAAAGTATACAGAATAAATGGTATATAAAATATACTAGTATAGAATGATAAAATATGACAGAGATAAATGGACATTTTAAATTTATATACTTTATATTTCCTATCCAGTGTATCTATACGATTTTAAAGCGTGACAATAGTAAATGAGTTTTGTTGTAAGTAGTCATAATTTCTAACCAAACAATATTGTTTTAGAAGAACCACTTACATGAGATAGAGCATAGTAATATCATGAACAAATTTATTGAACAATTATTTTTAAAAGTAAAAAATTATACTATATAGTATATAGGTATGATAAATAATGAATTATAAATATGGATATTATAATAAAAATATTACCTGAGTTACTGTATTAGTAGTAATTTGTGGTTGGTGAACAATCATACGCCCATCTTCTCCCCAAGACAAACGAAAAGCTCCCTGTAATATTATTTAAGTAAATATTAATAAATATATATATAAAATGATAATCAAATATTTTTACCTGAGGTGTTGAAGTAGGAGTTTGTAATTGAGCTAATAAAGGTGCTGATGGCTGATGTGATTGTGGTGGGGGAGTTGGTGTTTGTTGAATTCTGTTGGTTTGATTTAATTGAGTTTGCTGTATTGTAGATGTACCAGAGTCTTCCTCATCAATACCTAAACCAAATCAGTTATTTTAAAATTATAACACATATAAATATATTCATAATTAATTTACAAAATTAACCTGATAATTTGATAAGATTTGCTAAATCTAATCGTACAGGTTCATCATCATGAGGCCTTGAATGAATTTTTTGTTTTTTCTTCCTAAAACTCATTGACCTATTATTTGATGATTGTGTTATATTAGACTGAGGATGAGTTGCTGATAATGCAACTAATGCTGGACCAGAACACGTTTGGATTTGTTGTAATTGTACACTCTGGCCACTTACCAATCTCACAACCTAATTAATCAATTACATATTAATAAAAATAACTAATTTAACATTTTTATAAAAAAATATAATATAATATATTATTTACTTGATTCGATTGTTGTCTAGGTTGTTGGAGTAATATTTGCGTACCATTACATGTAACTTGAGCTTGTTGAGTATTATTACTTTGAGTATTAGGGGATCGGAGAAAAAGTTGAAGACCACCAGTTGTTTGTGGACTAACTATAACACCAGTAGTTGGCATAATCTATTTTTTTTTTTGTAAAAGAAATAAAAAATATAAAATACAAATAATTATGAGTATATTATTCCTATATTGTTATTTAGAAGTAGGTAAAAACTCACTTGATTTATCAAAAAAGCACCTTGTTGTTGACTATGTATTGAGGTTGAATGATGTGACTGTTGTGACTTAATGCTATTAATACCAGCATGATTTTGTACATGGTTGTTAGTGCCTATGGGTTTAGGCAATATTTGGGGCGGCGGTTTACTTTTTACTTGAATATTATTTACATTATTTCGACTTGGTTGAATAAATTGTAAAACCGGCCCGTTAGCACTCATCATCTGAATATTTAAATTAAAATAAAAAAGAACATTTTAATTAAAAAGATAAAAACATTTACTATTAAGAATGGATTTACCTGATGAATAACTTGAGGTTGAGGAGTAATAACCCTCTGTTGAGGAGATGGAGTAAGTGATCGAGAGGAGAATGGTGATGAGGGTGATGGTGGCATACATTTTGTATTTGTAGTATCCAATATTGCTGTGGCCTGTTGTTGTTGAACCATTGTACCAGATGTATGCTGTTGGCCACCCATCTTAAAAATCGTATTACTTCATTAAAAACTATTAATACGTTAATTATTTAATAAATCGCTAATTGATTTGTAGTTTGTTATAACAGGTTTGAATTTACACTGCCACAAAAAAATTGCACAATAAAAATGATACCATGACAAAAATTTTTTTATACACTTTAAATTAAAACTGAATATCTATTGTACATAATACACAATAACAAATAATATTGGTAGTTAAATGTATGATTTATTTATGTTACCTGTCGTATGCTTGTTGAGTGAAGAATGTTTGAGTGCTGAACATGTTGATGTAACACTTGTTGAATACTTGTATGTTGATGTAATGTTGCTGCTTGTTGATTAGTTCCAGTTGGAAAAGTCGTAAGTCCTTGTCCTTGAGAACTTGCAAGAACTAATTGAGGTGCTCCCGTTAGTACACTGTTAGTTCCTGTACCCTAAAAATAATGTTATTATAAAACAATAATTTACCTATAATATTTAATATAATATATTTACTGTAGTTTGATGATGGAGTGTTAATGTTAATCCTCCCGCAGCAGCTTGTTCTTGTTGCGCTTGTATATGTTGTAATTGTTGATACTATTTAAAAGTCAAAATTAATACTTACTAAGTATTTTTAAAAATGTAATTTGTTTACCTGATGATGAGTGAGAACCAGTGAACTGGCTGGGCGGCCGTCTAATAGGCCCTGTGGTATAGAATCCACGGTGCCTTCCAGTCTGCAGCATACACCATACATTCAATTACGCTTTATACACCTAAAATATAAATTTTATGAAGTAGGTACAATTTATTATTTTAATTTAATTCTAATAATTGTTTTATTTATAAATCTAGATTGTAAAACTATTGAATAACTAATTGGATATTACAAATTACATTTAATGTAATCAATGTTTTCTATTTAAGAAATAATAAAAAAAATGATATATTAATTCTTAAATTATAATTTTATTATAGTTAACAGACCACATAAAACTTATTTATTTAATAACACTAGATCACTATTCACTAAGTATGTACTAAGTATTTAATATTGACATTTTATAGTTGTCATATTAAAATAAACTTCTTTGTTTATTATCTATAATCTATAGAATTCTGATTCTAAAATTAATTTTTAAGAAAATTAGATTTCTTATTGAAAATATTTATAATATATTATGATAAATTTATAAAAAGATTTAATCAAATATTTATGTTTAGATTTGGTTTATGCAATTAACACACAGTATCGCAATTATTGTTAAATCAATTTATTGTAAATTATATTACAATGCAAATTTTGCATTAAAATTTTTGAAGAAAAAGTTTTTTTTTTTATTCGAGTATAGATTGAAAACAAAACAAACAAGAGTAATAATATGGGTGAAAAATAATGAGAAAGTTTAAAGGAAATTTGATTTTTAGTACAAACAGCAATTGGCAATCATATTTGATGAACTATACAGAACTAGTCCTTTAAATATAGTTAATATATTATGTTAAAGATTTCGACCACTGAATATGTTACGATATGAAGTTTAGGTACTCGACAATGAAACGTTTTCAACGAGCGTACGTTACGTTAAATCTGATCTACAAGATCGAGTACACAATTATTCTAGAAATATGTTTTTAAATTTTCTTAATACGCATTCGGCATTCGAATGATTAATACGATTGATATAATTTTTCGCGAAATGTTTAACGCGCCCAAAATGATCATCGTACGTCGAATACCGAATGGTGCAATACAATTATATTGGTTTTGTACTACATAGTACGTTAGTCAAGGTCGCATTTAGGGGGTTCAACGGGTACAATTGTACCGGGCGTCAAATTTTTAGGGGGCGGCTATAGTTTTAAGCTAGTATAGAAGTACAAAATTTTGAATAAATTATGATAATTATGATGAAAAGAAAAATAAATAATTTAATGATTTAAAACCTTTTAAACCTTTAAATATACCTGGCATGCCACAATTATAAGTGATAATCACTATTCATTGATACCTACTTTTAAATATTAGAGTACTAAAGTTATTTTAATATTATTATTATTGCAGGTATGAAATTTAAAATTCATATTTTTTTTCTGTCATTAAATTTTTCCTGTTTTATAAAATTTAAAAGAAATTGTATAAAAGTTATAATTTAATTTATATTTTCACGGGGGAGGGGGACAACTACTCCAACATATCTCCCTAAAAAACGTCTATTTTTTAAACAGTAGAACGGCAGTCGTATACGAATAATCGTAAATTTTCTTAGAAAACGATAATTCATACACGACCGCCGTTTTACTGTTTCAAAAATAGGACCATGGGGGGGCGGTCAACGATTTAATTTGTACTGGGCGCCAAAATCTTAAATGCGGCCCTGACGTTAGTATACACTACAATTGAATTAGGTGACTACAATTACAATCAATAATATAAACACAAACACGTACTGAATTTTATCAACGGCGGAAACAATAACAAAAACAACGACCGTGCCGGAGATTGCGGGTTCCGCGTATCACTTATCCGCCGTCTCCGTCTAGCAGAGCACAAAATACGTCCCGCGGAAAACGTAACGTACACGGAGCGGCGTATGCCGCGGAATAAAATATCCGTATGCGGTTTTTGTTGGTGCGCGGACGCGCGACACGACGATCTCGTTCCGTGTTTACGAAGCACAGGTAGCCGGGCGTGATTATTATATTGTATATATATTTGACGAAAGGAAAAATTTCAAAAAAAAAAAAATAATAATAAGTAAATATTCTTGTCTCGCTCCTAGCCTGTTATCTGGTCTCCCGTTTGTTGTTGGGCTCTGTTTTTTTTTTTTTAATTTTTGTATATCTGTTATTTATTTATTCGTCCGTTCTCGATATTGGAGAGTTTATCCGTCCCGGCTCGCTCGGCACGGTGACCACTCTTTGCGATACGCGCGCAACGCCAGCCAACTACAGTGTCCGGCGATCCGATTCCGTTACATAATAATATTGATGATGTTGATGATGACAATGACGATGATAATAAAGGTATCGATAAAAAAACAATAACAGCAATGATACTCGGATCGACGGCTGTGCGCGGCACTAACGCGGCGGCGACGACACCATAGCCGTCGCACAACAAAACACCGACGGCAATAACAATTAACACCACGGCCGATAACAACAACATAACATGATATTCACAATAAACAACGACGCGGCGATACGCTCATTTCGGGCACTATTACTACTACGCGATCCGTCATCGGCGGCACGGCCACATAATTGATGATGAGCGAGTGTGTACTGTGTGTGTGTGTGCGTGTGTTTGTGTGTGTGTGTGTGCGATCGCGCGCGCGCGTGTAGTGGCCGCGATCCCGTACGTGCGCGAGCGGCTCGTCAACGTATCGCGTAGTGTTGCCAAGCGCGCGGGCGATTACGTGTGCGTGCGCAAGACTTGCGTCAGTGTGTGCATGTGTTCGTGTGTACACAAACAACAAAAATCGAACGGCCATTTTATTGTTTTGCAAACGGCGACGGCGACAACACACGAAAGGATAAACCTGCCGCCGCCGCTACAGATCCGTCATCCTATAAAACGGCCAGTGTTGCCAAAACAGTTTATAAAATTCATCCGATTACGGGCGATTTGTCACCGCCACCGCATTTGTGTGTATATTATATTGTTGCTGTAGGGTTGCCGTAATTTGTGTGTACGTTTGCGCGCGCCCGCGCGTCTGTGTGAATGGTCTCTCTCATCTTGCCGCCCATTGCGTATATTGTTTAATATAAATAAGGTATATACTATATAGTATATACAAATATACAATATAGCGCATAACTTCACCTTTGTGATATTGTTATTACAGTGGAAAATATATTTTATAAACACGGTATACACAAATTATTATTATTATTATTATCATTATTATTATTATTATTATCATTATTATTATTATTATTACTACTATATATATATTATATATATATACAATGACAATAAATCATGTCATTTTTATTAACACCGCAAACACGGTTTATTTCAAATCCACCACAAATCTTGCATTATTAATGGGTAATAAGGCGTTTTTTCTTTCTTTGTAATTTCATATTACGGCCAATTTACGTTTTTGATTTTTACAACGGGCGATTGTTTATGGCGTCTTTTGATATTTTACCACGCTGACCGTCATAGATAATAACAATATTGTCATTATAATATATTAAACAACATATTGTTACTTCCAAACAAGAATTGAAAAAAAAATATATTAACAATACACTGTACGTTTTTTCAAGTAAAAAATAATGAAATACAGTCCCACGGGGGTGCGAAAAACTAATTATATGGTTTAGTTTTTGTGTTAAATTTTTTTTTTATACGAATGATTGAATTATCCATATAAGTAGGTACGTTTAAATAATGTATGGTATTTTTTTTTCTCTTAAAGAAATCCATGACAACGAGTATCCGGCCTTAAAATTTAAAATCGAGTAGGTACTTAATGTATTGTTGGTGTTATTATTATTGTGAATTGAAGACGGAAATTGTATTAAGATTAATCATTACCTAGAAATGAAATGAAAAATAAGGATAGAAATAGAACGATAGATTAATAATTATTAAAGCAATGAAAACTAAGAAAATATACCTGCTGACGATCTACGATTACCTATATGATTTATAAGATGAATATGAGAATTGGAAATTGATGTGGATTATGTGACACGAACGGTTACTCTAATGGGTTATATCAAAAATCTGGATACATTTTCAAACGATGCAGCAAGTTGCAAGTAGCCTAGAATCTTTTAAAGACGTAATAAAAATATATAAACCAAAGTACGTATACAAGTGTACAATTATTTATTCTTAATACTATCTGCTATCTCGATTAATGGAATAGTCAAAACAGATAAGTAGAAATTCAAATTTATTATTTTAACCTACGATAACCCCCATTATACTATTTAGTTAAATTTGTTTGAAATTTTTGCCGATTCATTTATTGAATGATATATGATATGAATAATATTATGATGCGTAAATACATGATGTATACTACGTTAGGTATATATTATTATATATTTAACTTCACTAATTTCCTTTCCTGTATCCTATATAAATAAATTTTAACAAATAAAATGAAATATATATTGGCCAATAATTTTATAAAAACTCATCATCTGAGTATATTATATGAACTATTATTTATCCCAATCTTCTATACTGATTTTAAAGATTATATAAATTACATTAACTCTACAACAGCATTGCAAGTCGTCTATCCCTCTCTTCGGAAATTTCTTGTCAACGAATTGTTTATGCCAATGTTTAATACTTTAATTTTATTGAAATCTATTTATTATAATTTATATAATACAATAAAAAAATATATAGGTACAAACAAAATGAAAATTAATGAAATATAAGATTGAAACACTATACAAATATAAAATTACATAAGAAATGCACTTTTATAATAATTATAATTCGTACGTATATTATTATTATGTAGCTGTAGTTAATAGGAATATATAAATAAAAATTTGAGATGACAGATGAAACTGACAAACTGTAATATTCTGAAAAATAATCTAATATTCTAATTATTTAAGATTTAAAGGGATGCTAAAATTTTCTCGAGTAGGTACCAGTAGTCCAGTAATGATTTCTAAAAATTTCTAGAATGTTTTACTGCAGAGTTCTGTTCATTTTCACTTCTTGTAGAAAGTTCTATTAAATTATAATCATCTACACCCTCCAGGCGCGGATGCAAGGGGGCGAAGGTGGCGTGCACCCCCTCCAAATGAAATAAAAAATAAGATATGCATTTATAATATAAATAAAAATTACAATATTACATTCTTAAAATTTAATGCAATTTCGAACGATTATAATTTATAATTCATAGTAAAACGAAAATATACGATAACTAATATTTTTTTTATAATCGAATAATCATATAATATACCGTCCTGTATCCTGTATGGCTGTATACCTATTTATAATATTTATATATTATTATTTGAACATTAATACATTATATGAGATAAACTCATTATTAAATGGGATGTACCCAATATACAGTATTCGTATAAATAATATTTCTACTATATTTTGTAAATAATATGTTTCTATAAAAATAATAATTAAGGTTCGTGAGTCCATGTCCTAAAATCCTAAAAAGTGCCCAAATTAATATGCACTAAACGATATAAAAATATGCATTCAAAAGTTCAAAAATATACATTTATATGCAATAAAAATCTGTTGCACCACATTAAAGTGTCTTAAACTCGCAACTTTTACTTCCCAAACCTTACAAAATATATTTTCGCCAAATTTATTCAATAATTGTATTAGTTTATAGGCCGAAGACAGTTTTCTTTTGGCATGTATCAAAATGAATTTATGAAAAAAATATATATAATTTATAAAAAATAACTATATAAGATTTATCGAAATATTGTTAAACTGAACGAACGTCCACACTCATACCTCATACAGTCATACATTACAATAACGACTGTAATAGTCGAGAATAAACCACTGTAAAAGTATCAAAATAAGACTATTTCATATAATATGATTTACACTAATTGCTTAATTTAAGCTACGTATACATTCGTATACGTATGTTATGCTCTATACGTTTTAATAATTGTACGTTGCAAAAACTCACATATATTTTATATTGTGAAAAAATATAAATTTTGCATTATGATCATCATATGTTGGTAAAAATACTCTAAATATGCACAATAAAATAGAAAAATGCATAAATATGCCAAATAATTAAAAAACCTCTAAATATGCAATAATATGCAAAATAAAACTTATATTAATAAATATTAATTTATATTATATGCGCCCTCTCCTTGGAAAATTTCTGGATCCGCCCCTGACACTCCATATTCTGTTTTCCGAGAGATTAGAAAAGTGAAGAAATTAAAACTCGTTCCACCCTATCACAATATCACCTATCAACTAGACACCAACCGACCGGCGACCAACCTCTATTTTTTTAGTGAACCCAGCCACAAATGTTGTGATATAAAATTATAAGTGTTCAGTACGGATTATTAGTATTAGTAAAACGCTCAGAATCTAAAAGAAATAATATATATGTACTTGTATATAACAAAATAAATATTAAATTGATTATTCTATTCTGCATAAGAAGGAATAAAATTTAAATTATTTTATATTTTCATTTTTCATATTTATAAATAAAAAATTAGGTACCTATTTAAGTATGTAAAAATAAAAAATAAATTATCAACTACATTTTAAAGCTGATCTTCACTTTATGAATATATATCATATCTACATCAAATTTCAGACAAAAAATAAAAATGTGTACAGTATATATAGTACGAATTTTTATAAAAAATAAATATAAATAGGAGCTAATACTTACGAGTAGAAACCACTTGTTATAATATGTTACCCTTAAGCCTCAATGACAGAAAGTTATATAGGTACATCATCATGTTGTTTTGTATATAGGTAGTGTTTGCGTTGTAAATAATAATATATCTACTCGTAATATTATATAATACGATTGTACGAAGATTAATATCTAATAATTGTAGTTTATTTGGCATACTACTGTATATTAAATATTTACTTATTTATGTTCATTTATTATGCATGTCGCAGTGTCGCACTAGATTAGGGTCTAGAATCAAGAATCTAGATGAACAGAGTATTATATAGAAAATTCTACAAAATTCTATTCAGTTCTATAAATCTTCTAGAAGATTCTACAAAGTTGTATTCGTTTAAACTCAAGATGTATGATATATAAATAAATATAGGTAAGAATTAACATTAATAATTTGTATTTTAAGTATTTAACCATGCGTACTTGTATATACGGCTATATATAATATGTACAATGCACATAGAAAATGTATTACAATTCACAAGTAATTTATTATGTAATTTATAGTTTATACTTATACAGTACATTACTACATTAGTGATTACTGATTAGTACTTATACTAAATAATTTTATTTATCTAATAAAAAAAAATATAAGTGTAACAAATTTAAGTTGATAAAACTATGTTATAATATATAGTCACCTATAGTTACCCATTGAGTATACATTCTGTAGTTGATATTATTTTTATATTATTTAAATATATAATATATTCATAATAAAGGAAATTAACAAATATTTCATTTAAATGATTTTTTAATATCAGTATGGATTCCACCTATTATGACCGGGCTATTTCAAAACAGGTGCGTAATAGTATTTATAATAAAAAATAAATAAATATTTTAATTTTATATTTTGGTATATATTTATATCTACAAACATTTCCATTACGGGTATATTTTAATTATATCAAAACAATTATTGTTAAGTTATTTGATTATATGATAAGTAGGTACCTATATCGTATATGTAATATGTATATACTTTTACTAATAATAAAGAAAAACTGTATAAGATTTTGGTTTAACTTTAACGTAATACAAATTAATTTTTATATATTGTAATAATATTGCTTTCAAATTTTTATATAATATATATATATCATCATATTATACCTTGCACTGAGGCGCGATAATAATATAATATCCAATTTTTATATTCTGTCCAAACTCTTTTGATATTTGAAAAATAAAACAAACCCAATATTACGTACCTATATGGTTATTAATTTATTATATATAATATATATTATAATAAACGGATAACAAGGGAAGATAAATTGGAAAAAGATAATAGGTATGAACAAATTATATACCTACATTAAAAAAATAATAATAATATAATATATAGGTACCATAGGCGTGCGCAGATTTCAAATTCAGAGGCAGCAAAAAATAAATTCGGCCCAATTTTTGAAGAAATCCGGCCCATAATTTCATTTATTTTATAGTTAATTTTATTTTTAAGTATCACAGTTATATTTAATCGTGTGTTGTTTAAAAAATATTTCATTGATTAAAACGAATTTTTTACAAAATCTAATGTAATTTAGGTATGAAAATTTAATTAATCAATGATGCAATTTTATAATTAGCAGTCCAAAAAAAGATATTCAGGGGCAGCATTTGCTGCATTTGCTGCATCTGCTGCCCCCGTGCACACGCCTATGATAGGTTAGGTTATGATATATTTATATGTATAGCTGATCATAATACCATAATATACGTACATTAATACCATAATATCATAATAAAATAATTTTTTTTAAAAAAATTACATTTTATATACAGATTTCTTAATTCTTAAATTTTAATAATAGCATTGATTGTAGATAGTTAGACTATCTATAATCAATGATAATAGGTACCGTTATTAAAGGTAAATATTTTTTATTTATAAAGAAAAATAAAGTATATATAAGTATAGCAAATTTTATTTAATATAAAATGTATAATAAATATCTGTTGGCTGTTACGCATAATGTACATACCTAAAACAGTAAAACCTAACGAGTTTTAATCATATTTACTAAAATCTACACTGTATAATACGAGTATAATGTTGCTTCTAAAATTGTATATTTTATATTTTATTGCACTTCGTTTATCCGAAATCATTAGTATACTACAATATCTAATATATTTAATAAATTGTTTGAGGATGCTGTTTAATTTTTTTAGAAATGTATTTGTATAATAATGTATAGAATATAAGTAGGTAATATATATATATACGTAAATTATAATATATTAAATTTATAAAAACCACAATATTTGTATAAGTAGATACATAAAAAAAATAAATAATAATCTATATTCAAATTTTATAATATAATCTAAAATAATTGTAGAATTTGAGTCCATTACTAAAATTCAAGATTGCTGTTTGGATCGTTATTACTCATTTGCCATTATTGAACGACGAAGATTTTTTACTACCTACATTAAATTTGTTTGATTCAAAAGCTGAAGAAGCTTTAATAGAATCCAATAAAATATCTGTGTTTGTGAGTAATATACATATTATATTAATATGAATATTCAATATATGATAATATAATTATATAATATGTAAATCATACGGGTATTGATTTTTAGCATAAATTAATTTGTTTTAAACCACCAAATAAACGAACATTGTTTGAATTGGAATCCATCAAGTGGATTTTCGCTGTAGGGTTTAAATTTTTCAAATTATGTTCAGATGTAAGTAAATATTCATTATATAGTATGATATTGATTTTATTATACCAATTGTATTTATGTCTAAAACCAGAAATATAATATTATGATAAACTGAAATTTCGGAATCCGGCTATTCTCCAATAATAATCACACTTCAGATGTGTATTTATATATTATTATGTATAATTTATTATCATTTTAGACATTAGTATAAGATTAAAATATTAATTTATAATGCATAATTATATTTATATTAGATAGATATTATTATTCGATAATAATAATTATTATATTGTAAATTTTATAGAATGGTATATTGGTAAAACAAACAAATAATAATAAAATAAAATAAAATAATATTAGATTATATATTATATTATGCGTAAATATCGATTTGATATAATTGTTGTAGAAATATCGAAACATATTTTATTGTATTGCATATCCATATGAATCCCATCAATAACTAAAAAAAGACGATCTGATACTGCTATTATGAGTGGGATACAGGTGTAAAATTGGTTAATGCTGAATGCATTGATATTGCATTCGAAAAAAACGATTATGAGCGAAGTTCAGTCAGATAATATATAGGTAATAGGTATTATATCATTCAAATTTATATATCAACATATGAGTTCCATAATATATACTCGTATATACATAATACATATATATATATATATATATATATATTAGACGTACCTATATAAGTACACATGTGTCATGTGAATACTCAGTATAAAATTTTCAAGTCTCTAAGTTCAGTAATTCCTAAGTTATTATAAAAATATAAACTAATAAATTCGTCAATGTCAGAGTAACTCGTCTGCTACCAGTGACGGCGCTAGCTTTTGTGAAGCTCTAGGCAAAGTAAATTCAAACGTATATAGAATTTGTTTTTGGATAGCTTAAGTATAAGTGTATTAATGAAATTTTGGTTTTAACAAATTCACTATATTAAAAAATGAATAAAAATATATATAATAAAGAATAAAATATATAATTTTATATTATTTATAATTGTGGTAAACAATATTTACCTATCTTTAAAATATTACCAGTAAAAAAATTATAATAATAGGTATTAATTATAATATTACTTTCTTTGCTTTTTAGCAGCAAATTGGTTGATAATATTATCATAATTAATTGAATCAGAAATACGAGTCTCTTTTTCTATCTTTTTTTAGCACATGCTGAAGTGACAGGAATTGTAAATAAAATTCTTAGTGGTATTCGGTATTCCCATTTTCTATAATTGAATAATTAGTGTTATATATGTAACAACTAATAAGTTTAATGCATTTTATTATTGACTCATTGTTGTATCTTGTATTAGTACAAGGAATAATAGTATAATAAATACAAAAATAAAAATATAGTTTAATAGGTATAACACATTTTTGTTTTTTAAATACCTAGCCAATAAGTGGTACCTCGTACCTATGTTAAATATTTAAATTTTTAAGTTTAAATTAAATTAAATTCTAAATTTTAAAATTTAGAATTTAGAATAACGGGGCCTAAATACATTATTTGTAAACCTCGCGGGACCTGGGGCAACTACCCCTATTGCCCCCCCCCTTAGCGCGCCGTCCCTGACTACTACTGACTTGTTCATTAGATATTGGTCGTTATTGTACATTACCTATGAAGCTATGACATAAGTGCCCATAACTTACAAAACTTCACTCAAAATACTTTTTAGAATGCGATATCCATATCATAGAAATCAAATTTAAAATTTAAAATTTCAATCAAAATCAAAATACAGCACTATTAAAATTCCTAAATTTGGTTCAAGAGCCGCATGCAACTCGTTGTGTCCAACTATTATTATTTATTGATAAAAATTGTTAAATTCAAAACTCCATAAAAGTATTTTGTTTTATTCCATTATAATTACCTATATAATTTATTTTTAGGAAATTCAAATGAATTTCATTAGAAGGGCTACATATAAATGTTATGGACCTGGTAGATGGATACTAAAAGAGGGACATACATCGAAAAATATGTATTTAATTATCAATGGACATGTGAGAGTTACCGAATACATATTTAATCGTCTTGATAAAATAATGGAAATACACGAATATTGCAAACTATATACAAACTATTCTTTTGGCGAGAGTGCAGTAATGTTTGACAAAACTAGGATCACTTCTGTACAATCATTAAGTATATTATTTTTAATTATAACTTTATTTTTTAGATTTAAAAATATAATTTTATAAATCCATATAATACCTATATAAAAAAAAAAAAAAGTATTTTAATTTTTTCATTAATTGTAATTAGGTTTTCAAATTTCAACAAAAGAATAACCCTATATAGTATGTCGTATGTGTATGTTAAATCTATATAACCAACTACTATAATATTAAAACTACTAATAATATAAGTATTATAATAATTGATAAATATCTCAAGTTCAACTATTCATTCATATTATATTAATATTATAATAATATATAAATGATTAAATACCTATTTCTTGTATCTTTAAATAACACGATAACAATTTAAAACTTACAGAATTAAGTACGAGTATTTTTACCTACTTTGTGTTTATGATGTTGACTTTTACAGTACCTTACATTAATTTTTATGAAATCTATTTCTATATTATAATACAGATATAACATATACATATTATACATTTTATATATATTGAATAGGTACCTACTACTTTTATAATATATGTATTGTGTAATCAGTGATTTTTATTAGAATATTTAATTCGGATTTAATGTTTGTATTTATTATTGTTAGTTTTACATTTAGTTTACAAATGTTTAATGAAATCTAATATATCCGAGTAAGTAGAAGTTTTCATTTAACTTATTATTAATAAACGTAATCTTTAATATTTTAACATTAATTATTTTACTTGTTATATGTACCTATAAAACTATCAAGTACCAAGTGTAAACACTAAATATTTACTTATACCTCCGAATCGAATAAGCAATAAGGTATACAGTAACAGTATACTCAATACGAGCGACTATAATATAATATACACCGCAATACACCGCGTATATATCAATTATATATTTATATACTCATAAGCAAATTTCTGAATTTTTGCGTGCATAATAATAATAAATATTACGTTATGGGTATACGCTTCAATATTACACAAATTATTAAAAATAAATAATTTCCCTAATTTTCTTATGTAAAATTGAGTTAATTATATATATTTTAATTTATTAATACTCTAGATCATAGAAACATTACGATATCTTAATTTATTTTAATTTTTTGGAGAATGGTAATGTAGGTACATGGAATATAATATCACATAATATAACAATTAACAATATAGTAATATATAGAATAATAACGCACGTGATAAATTTAAATGCAAATACATATCTATAAATCAGAAAAATATTTGTATTCTTTATATTATTACCTATATGCTATATGTCTATAGTCTATATATATATTATATTATAACATAGTACTTTAAGTATATTATATTTTATATATTAAACCTAAAACCTTATTAGGTATACTTTTGATATAATATGTATTAATTAATAATTAATATACTCGTATTATTCTGGTAATTAGATTTCTCTTACCATCATATTTTATATTTTGATGCATATCTATTTTAATATGTTTTTCATTATTACATTCGAATTTATTTATTATAAATTTATAACACAAATTTATTGTTATTACCTATTAAAAATTAATACCTAACAATAAAATGTCTGTGTGTTTTTTTATTTATTTTTCTTCTGTAGTACAATAATTAGATATATTTTATATTTTTATATGTTTTGATTTTTCTATTTAATAAAAATGTTGCTTAAAATATTGATTGATATATTAATTATAAATTTATAATTTTAATCACAAATTCACAAACAAAACTTCATTTTTAAAACTTCTCATTAGTTATCTAGTTTTAAGATTCTTTTAATATAAAGAATAGCTAAATCTGTAAATCTGTCATGTAACATTGTTGATTGAAACTATATATATATATATATATTACTATATAATATATAACTAAATATATTTGCCTTCTCAGTACCTACTAAAAAAGAGCGTTCACAAGTTGGGTTAAAATAATTACTAATTATTAATTATAAATATGAAATTTACAAGAAAAAAATTAAATTACGTATATATAATTACATTTATAATTTACTAACAAGCACGCCTATTAAACTATTAATTTTTTTTACGGCTGAATTAGTTTTTGGGAGTTGCGTCATGGATATAATATGATTTTCCGATGTGTACCTCGGCTGTACACATGTGGTAATGGTAATTATTAAGAAAGTTATAAATTAATATATTGTTAACTACTACGGTAACATTAAAGTAAACTCTGTAAATCGTTAAAATAATTTATAATTTAATGTAAGAACTAAAAATTAAAATATTAAAATACTTGCATACCTTTTGTCTAGAAACCTAGATTCCTAGATGTATAAAGATTGTGTAATATATATGTAAATTTAAAAGTGTATAAATATTACAATTGGCCGTTGATTATAAAAAATTAAAATATTAGTAAGTATTAATATCTCGAACGAGTTGTACATTTAGAAACATCATGATTAAAAATAATTAGATGCACTTTAAAATTATAAAAAATGTCCTTATTCACTTTTTCTTTTAAATCTATTTACGTAAGTTTTTATTTTATTTTATATATATCTGTGAATGTTTTTAACGGGGAAACTTTAATTTTTAAATTTAAATGCGTTTTAATATGCATACATTTTTATTATAAAAAGGCATACTTTGGCACGTTTAAATGCATATTATAATACATATTTTATGGACATTATAGTCATTAACATCCTAGATTTACAATAACTATGACTTATATCAGACATGTTAAATTATTATTCAAACTTATAAGATGGTTTTCACTCCCCATCATATCCATAACTATATATACGGTTTTATCTAAATTCAAATAATGGACCATAAACTCATGTAATATATATTTTGTCTATGACTGAAACATTTTAATTGAAAATAAAAATATAGGTTATAATCACATACAATGTATTTTTCGAAAATGTGCAGTATTTATTTATTAGTGTTTTGTTTGTATATTGTTGTATTTTTCTTGTTTATTTTTAACATTTTTACATCAATTAATATCGATAATAATTAAATAATAAATATTTAATTATTATTCTAAATAAGTTAAAAGCATATTGATTAATGACAATAATTATATACGTATTTATTGTTATGTTGATTATTGAATATAATAAATAAATTGGAAATGTGTAGTCGTAAATCGTAATACGAGTAATTTGAAATATGCCACTGTGTCTATACTACCACTGTATACCGTGTTAGCTAATAGTAATAGACAATAACATTATATTATAACAGATTAATTGTATATTTAATGTAGAATCGTAAAATAAATTTTTATTACCAATAGTAAAAATTTAATTTATCCTAACGTCTAAATATGTATAATAATACCTATATGATGGTAAAAGTTTTTATTATGTAGTGAAATTTTTAAAAATTAAAAGTTTATAATTTTTTTTTTTTTATTAAATATATTTTAATTGATTTATAATTAATAATTATGGTACATTTAAAGAAAATATACGGTTAATATCCAAAGACGTGTGCAGAAGCCAATGAGTATGTTTAAGTTTGATTTTTGAACGGGTTTTCTACGTATGTACAGATTGACGATTGTACAGTTTAGCGGTTACGCTCAAATACGTATATTATAATAATTTCCTTATACGTCTGAGCATATTATAACTATTTAACAATTAATTATATTTTATACTTTTAATTTTAATTAAAAAGAGATAAGTTATTATTTTTGTCCGAATTGGATAAAAAATATAAATAAATTTATAACTATATATAATATAAATTACGTATAAGACCAAAATGTAAATAATTTAATTTATAAAGTTTTAACTTATAACATTTCTAAATAAATGTAGGTATACGTATTATAATATTATGTATTTACGCATATTGTTGCATTTTACTTGTATTATAGATATAAATAATTAGCAGTACCTACATATTATTATAATATATCCGAGGGATACACAAAATACTGTATATAGCTTATGAAATCTATACTATATTATATTAAAATATACTTATAAAATTTAAATAAAATCTTATACTCGATTGAATTGCATGTAATGTTTTTTTATTGTATAACAAATAGGTAGTATTATATTAGGTATAGTATTACAATTTATAATTTTTGAAATTATTATAATGTCATAATATAGGTATAGGTATATATACTCGTATATATTTATAAACGGAATATATTATAATGTTTATACGGGTACATCTAAATTCACTAATTTTACATATATTCGTATATGTGCATATTTAATATATAATATTGTATATAAGTAGATTATAATGTGTGTTTTATTATATAATTCGTATTCCAAAATTTTTAGGCACTTTGGAATTGATTTGCATATCAAAAAATGATTTCGTAGACATTATCAAAGATAATTTGCGATTGCACTGGAATATGAATGCAACAGCAATAAGTAGATTACCATATTTTAAACACCTGAGTGTAATGGAGTTAAACAAGTGCAGCACAGTTTCGTTTATTAAAGTATTTACACAGAACGAATACGTTTTTGGTAAATATAAGTAAATAATATAAATATAAGTAAAATATAATATACACAGTACACACACACATACACAAATCAATATACGAACATTTTGTGGACAATATTATAATATAAACCTATATAAAGAATTTACATTTTTTATAAACTATGAATGTATATTGGATATACTTACGTCTTATTATGATTATTTCTATAATATATTCTGTTTCGTAATAGGACAAGGTATGGGAGATCTCGAGTACGGTCACTTCGTAATAGAAGGGAAAATATCTTTAATATATCGATTGAACGTATTGGAGAGTATTGACCGTTATGGAAATATTAATTTTAAACTGAGTAATAGTACGGTGGAAAATTCTATGGACCATTACATTGAAGCTTGTATATTATCTTTGAATTCGTGTTTTAACATTGGTAAATACTAAATTATGGTAAACAGTGATAATTGCAAAATGAATAGAATAACATACAATTTAATTCTATTAATATAGTTTCATTATTTTCCAATAGTTAGGTAAATAATAGTTAGGTTAATAGTTTAGGTTTAAATTTAGCAAATAACGTTTATTACTGTATAGTGTAGTCAGTGTAGGTTAGTTTTAGTTTAATAATGAATTAATGATTAATTTCAAAGAGTTCCGCAATAATAAGAGTTCGTCTCTGCAGCCGGTTAAATATTAAATTAACTATATCTATACCGTTGTTACATACATTTTTTTTTAACGAGATAATAAACTAGTAGTAATTTTTATTATAAAAATAATAATTTTTGTATTGAATAGATAACATAATTTTTTGTTGTTATATAAATTTATCACACCCTAAAAATGTAATTATTAATTAATAAAATAATAATATTATGTTTCATTTTTCTTTTTTTCTGTATATTTATTCATAGATTATACCAGTGGTGTATTTAGGATTTTGTCAAGGGGGGGGGGGTCTTTTTAAGAATTTATTAAGTGGTCACAAACTCGAATATGATTCCCCAACCCCCGCCCAACCACCAAAGTTACCATCAAATAATGTGCCGATTAATTTTTTTACATTTATCATTCTCTATACGTTCAATATAAATAATTTTACTGAAATTTCAACTTTAAACACCTATAAAAAAATTGAATCTTGAGATTTTCCTCATATTTCGGAAATACATTAAGATATATATTTAATATGATGGCTATAATTATTTACATATTTTACAGCCTATGGGGGGGATTGATACCCTTGATCCCCCCGTAAATACGCCACTGGATTATACCTATTATAGAACATAATAGTTATATTTATTGTAAATTAAAATATTATTTAACTTGTTATTGTAAATAATAAAATAAGGTGAAAACATGGAAGACAAGGAACTTATAGCAACTGACATTAAACAAACAAAATGTTTGTGTGTGCCACTTTGGTTTATCAACAAAACGGAAAAATTAAAAAATTTGACATTTTTAAGGTTGGATCTGAATCGTATTGTTCCAGACAAAAACAAAGTGTTCCAAATATTTGTGGTTCGTCAAAATAAAAAACTTACAAATAAAATTGATGATAATATAGAATAACATACCTACTGATTTATTTATTGCATAATAATAATAATAATAATAATAATAATAATAATAATAATAATAAT
>JAIUCT010000007.1:8291859-8367457 GCA_021307375.1 Tetraneura akinire
AATAATAATAATAATAATAATAATAATAATAATAATAATAATAATAACAATAATAACAATAATAACAATAATAACAATATATTGTTATATATAATAAACTTATATATTGTGTTATTAACAGTGTTGTACAAAGATAACCTATAATTTATCTAGATAAGATAATAGATAATTTATTTTAAATTTATCTAGATAAGATAAATAGATAAACTTTAAAATATTTTTATAGATAAAAGATAACCAACTTATCTAGATAAAAAAACAGATAATTAATATTAATATTGTATACCTGAGAGTAGCAATAATATTTTAGTTGGACATTTTTTCTTTTTCCAATGTTAGGAGTTTTGCGTCAAGTTTATTTTCTAATGAAGAAAAAACTGAGAAATGGGTATAAAGTATAAACACTTTATCGTGTAAACCATTTTTAGCTGAAAATTTCCCGCAATTAAAATGCTTACCGTTGACGACAGATTTTATCGAGCCAACGTTCGTACTCTGTAGGCCCCCACAATCCCCACATACATTATCGGAACAATAGAATCTGTTAATGTGTTATTACTTATTAATATTATTTCAGAGCGCGGTTTAAAATAATATTTTATGTCAAGAATTTTTAAATCTTTGATTTTATATTAATTATCTAGATAATTATTCTCAGATAGCCTATTTATTTATCTAGATAAGATAAAAAGATACTTAAAATAATTTTTATCTAGATGAGATAAAAAGATAACTATATTTTATCTAGATAATGCATAACGCTGGTTATTAATATATACATATAGATCCTAAAAAAAATTCCAGAAATGGTCTGAGATACGGCGGGACGCGGGTTCTCCATGTTTATCTTTATTTTCATAAATTTATAATAAACCGTCAAACACCTCAAAAGTGAGGTGCTGCGTTGAGCGGTCGAAACCGGAAACACACATTGCGACTAGATTAGGATATAATTATTAATTACTGAAAACTGAAAAGCTCGAACTTGCTAAATATCTGGCAATAAGTAACGACTCTTCCTACTCATAAGAAAGTTATGGTTCTTTATCATTTGTTATATTTTTAGTTAGTTAATAGTTATATTTCATACAATGATAGTTGTAACAATATAATTATTGACATATACTAATTGTTAATTAATATTTCTACATGCAACATGCTTAGAAAATTTGATATAAACATTTTTTTTTTTTTTTTTTTTGATAGTATGATATATTTGGAGGCAGTTCTGATGTAAAGTCGTTACTCGTTAGATATCTAGTAAAAATGACGTGACATGTTGTATAAATGTTATTTCATATTTGTAAAAAGTAGGTAATTACTAATTACTAATTACCTATGACGCGCAAAATAACAAATTATTTTACTACAACAACAAAACCTATTTTAAATAAAACAAATAAAGAAGTCGATCATGAAAATAATAGTAACAATATATAATGTATATTGTATAGTTATTAAAAATTGATAATATCTATAGAAAATTTTTTCAGTCATATCTCCCCCCTTTAAAAAAATCCTAAATACGCCACTGGTACACCAGTACACCACAGTATTGGCGTCTGCTTAAATGATAAATCATAATTGTACCAATATATTTGTAATTAGTATTCACTATCCAATATTGCATAGAGCATAAGTATAGATAATAGATATATAGACGTAATACAGTATATTAATATAATATATAATAGACTTACATATTGTTGTCTGTTATAATATAATGGTTTTTATAAAATAAGTAAAAGTAGTAAGTACCTATATAATATTATATACAGAATACATAAATGAATGTAGATTATTATATATATAAATTGTAAATATGACCGTGTAAGTATACGTAACTACCAATAATAATACGAATATCAAAGAAAAAAATATTATTTATTCAATATTGTAAGTACCTATACTTATTTATTTCTGAATTTTTAATTATAAATTTTGAACATGTATTAGGTACCACATCACATCGTACATATATTATTTCGTACCTACTAATAAAATACAGATTTTACGACGTACAAATATTTAAATAGGTTGGTACGTACATTGATTTTATAAAATCAATTATATAAATAATAAATGTATTATAAAATCAATGGTACGTATAATAATATTTTATATCATATGGTTAAGTATGGTATATTTTTAATAAAATATATTGAAAAATAAATGGTTAATTTGCAATGTTAAGTATAAATTATACATTTACACATGACTGTATATACAACACAATTATTAATTTGAATATCTCATAATTTATGAAGTAGCAAGGGCATCCACAAATATTTTTTGAAGGGCAGCCACCGATTTTTGATTGGTGAACATAGCACCACATAACACCATAAGTATATAGGTGTGTGTGTGTGTGTGTATAATTATAATATATAATCTCAAACTATTAAATAAGTTTTAATTTAAACTAAATATTTAAGAAGGGAAAATTATATTCTCTTTCCATTTTATGTATTTAAATGTATTTATTTAATTTTTTTTTAATGTGTATAGACATACGTATTCAATATTCATATTTGCATGCACGGCTATATGAAATGATATATATTTAAATTAAATAAATATAATATGTAGGTATAATGTATTCTTCTTATAATGTATGTGTATAATAGATATTAAGTATATTATCTTTCATAGAATATATTAACAAATATTTTATTTAACAATTTATATTATAAATATATTAATTTTATTATTATATTAATTTAATTTAGATTCATCTACGCGTTTATGATTTATGATCATAAAAACATGTATAGCCGACACTGCTGACAGACAACAGTCGTAATAGTCGTATAGGTAAAATATTTTATTCAATAGACATATTTTTTTTTTAAATATACAGAATATCAAAGTAAATTATTTTGGGAATTAATCTATTTATTTATCATAATATAAGTAGGAAGATACTAGATATACAATATATTATCGTAGGTACACATATGATTTATTTATATTTTGAATATAACTATACGTCTATACCAACTAGACAAAGATAATAGCTGGTGTCTAATTAATATATTTAAATATTTAATTATCAAACTAATATTATAAATATTATTTAATATAATATAATATAATATATTATTAACTATACGTCTATACCAACTAGACAAAGTTAATAGGTGCCTAATTAATATATTTAAATATTTAATTATCAAACTAATATTATATATTATTTAATATAATATAATATATTATATCAAACTAATATTTATATACAATATTAAATACATATTTTTCTTATTTATTTACTAATTATTAAGTTTAAGTTTACACTTCCTAGCCACATAGGCGTATCGTGGGGGAAACTAGGGGCTTTAGCTCTTTTAGATTGGTCACAACTCAAAAGCGCCTTAATAGTATATCAAATATCTAAAATTATTTATTTTATTTTATTGAGAGTACTATTATAATCTTCCACAAATATTATTTATACTATGCCTATGTCTATGTTATACAGTTATACCTACACAAACAGTTTAAATGTAATTAGGGTCTAAAACACAAATATTTTTCATTTGACCAAGTACTTACTGTTTAAAAATTAAAACCTAAGAAAATAATATGAATAATATACATTTTTAGTAGGTACCGAGTAGGTGCCTATTATAGTAGTATACCTACACAATTTATTTTATATTTAAGTATAATCATCACGTATTTCATTGTGAGTTTGTAAAAATAAAAATATTTAATATTAAGTTATAACAATGGATATACAAGCTACCGGATTTTATATTTTATTCGCTGAAATGTGTGATGTTTACATTTTACGATGTATTGCAAGAAGCAAAGAATACCTATGAGAATAAAATATTAAAATATTAAATAAATCATACATGTTACACTTCATTGATACATTGTCAAGTTAATTTTACATGGTATAGATGTGGAAAAAATTACAATTTTCACAATGGTGGGAAAACGGTTTTTTAAAAATACCAATTAACCAATTAACCAATTGGTCAATCATTATTGGATTTTACTTATTTTTGCCAAGTAACACATAATTATTTTAACTTTTAATAGAAATGGATGACTGGATGGATATAGTAATTTTCAGACGTTCAAAAATCAGTAACGAATTGTCAAAACTCAAAAGTCGAATAACATTATTGAGCATGAGGCATGACTATGGCTAAATTATTTATTTAGTTATTTTAAGCTATGATCATGACTATAATAAATTAATAATATATAATGGTCAGTGGCGCATTTAGACATTAAGCGCCCTGGGGCAACATTTTTCTAGCGCCCCGCCCCCTCCCCTCACCATCAAAACATTTTTATATTTTATATAAATATTTCATAATTTATATATTTAAAAAGACGAGCTGATACTCCTGCCGTATAGGATAAAGGTGTGCGAATTATAGCGTTTAATTTTAATTAGAATTTGAATGCAATGTAAACCATTGCATTCGAAAAAACGATTCTGAGCGAAGTTCAGTCAGATTATAATTTTCGTTTCAACTAAAAATATCAACTTAAAACAGTTATAAAAAAAATTGAGATTAGGGATTTTTTTTAATGTTTTAGTATGATGTTAGGTAATTAAGTAATATGTAAGTATACTTCAGTAAAATTTTCAGACCATAATACCAAAAATTGACAATTTTATCAAACATTATATACATAAAAACGAAAATTTTACGAAATATTCAACGTCCAATATTTTGTAGAAAAATTAATGTAACGGTTCCAAAATTTTGCCACATATTACATATATATATAATCGCTATGTGAAATTCCAAAAAAATTTTCAAGTCTCTAACTTAAAAATTACCCAAGTTATCGTGAAATATTGAAATTAAATTCGTCGAAAATTCAGTTTTCCTGAAAAATGCCGTTTTTTCGTCATTTTTTCGAAGTTTTTTCTACCGCTTATAGTCAATTTTGAGAAATTCGAAAAATGACCTAAATTAAGTACCATCTACATCCACTTTTACATCTGTAACTCGCTATTCGTGAAAATCGAAGCATTATTTCGGGTAGTAAAAGTGTTTTCAGAATATTTATTTATACGTATGGATTCTAAGATTTTCGTTTTACTAAAAATATCAACTTAAAACAGCTATAAAAAAAAAATTGTGACTTGGTATTTTTTTAATATTTTGATATGATGTAAATTAATATGTAAATATACTTCAATAAAATTTGCTTATATTAATGCCAAAAATTGCCAATTTTATCAAACATTATTTACATAAAAATGAGAATTTTACGAAATATTCAAAGTCCTATATTTTGTAGAAAAATTAACGTAACGGTTCCAAAATTTTACCACCTACATTATAATACCTAACAAAATTTTCAAGTCTCTAACTTCAAAATTGCCAGAGTTATTGTATTTGCTGATAAAATGGAATGGCCGCCACAGGTTATACATACATAAATAAATCAGGATAATATTTATATTTATATTAATTATATCTATGATTATCGCAATCCTATGCCGCTTTTACACCCGTATAAAACCGTTTATAATCTTTATTTTATAATAATAATTTATTATAATATCAATATTCCAGATAAAATTGAAAATAGAAAAGATTTCAGTATTATGTAAGGGTAAACCATAATAATTTTCCCGCCCCTAAAATTTAGCGCCCGGGACATTTGCCCCAGTTGCCCCCCCTTAAATGCGCCACTGATAATGGTATAATATATAATAGGTATATAATATATAATGATCACCAGCTCACCACTAACCGGTAGGTAGAATAATAATAATAGAATAATAATAATAGAATTATAATAATAATTTTTTTTATCATAATATAGTTGTAAGATTATCAAAAATCGACAGGTGCGATGATAGCAGCTGTTATCAATAAATAAACCGATCGTTGTTATCATACAATAAAATTATTTATATAGACCTATAAACTATTATAGTTTATAATGTGTCTATGATTATTTATATTGTAGTTTTTTTAATTTTTATTTTTATTAAAAACTGAAAATTATGACTTCAGTTCATTATTTTTGTCGTTTGTTTTGTTGATATTTTCTGTTGGTGCGTTTATCCTTCCTCCTTCGCAATAATCATTGTTTAACAATTAATTTGTCATTTGTGATAAATAAATCAATTATATCATGATCAATTTTTCAACGATTTATTATATATTATCTACTGACACAATTCCCCGCCACTTAAGATTAATTTATTATTATTTAATTTTAATTTTAACGGTATGATTAGTGCATTACGGATGATACGTTTGTTGTTAAGGTAAATGTTGTAATTACAATTAGCAAATTATTTTCATAAATACTTATTCCTTACTAGTTACTTGAGATTGTATATGTATTTAATATGATAGTGGATAGTAAAACTTGTCAGTTTTCACCGATTTCATATTTCACTGTACTTAGTAGAATAATTATTGTGTTTTACAATTATAATAATAGCTTGTCGATTATTGAAATTAATAATATTTTGAGTTCTGATCTCAGGATTTTGCAGGATTTATAGCATGTAAAAATTATACGTTTATATTTATTTTGTTTGAAATATTTGAATACATTTCGTATAGGTCAATTAATATTTATAATTATAATATTTTTATTAAATTTTCATAATTTGAATTATATTCTAGAAAGAAATATTTTTTTTTTTTTTTTTTTTAATCATTTTGTTATTAATCACCTACATATATAATAAATACAATTATTTATACAATTAGTGCTATGTTTTAGTAAGTACCAAGTACCTTATAATATATTAAATACATATTTGTTTAATAGTTTTTTTTAATATGATTTCTATTTATACCAATAATAAAATTGTGAATTTAGTATGTTTATATCTATTGTTTTACACTTTTTACAGTGAACCATTACATAAGAGTTAGATAAAATAGGTATTTAAAAATACATGAATACAATTGATTCATATCTATTACATATCTACTTAATATGTACATAAAAGTTAAATGTCTTTGACTCTTGAGTTAATAGTTTTATTCTGATAACTGAAACTGATGTTATATTAATACCCTTGAAATTAATAAAATACCTTATCTTGCACAAACTTTATTACATGCAACACAAATAACAATAATATGCAATAATACTTTAATGCTATTACAGTTCCACCTTCCACTAGGTTTGCATGTTTTCTATAATATTAACAAAAAAAAATAATACATTTGACAATTGTTTTGTAAATTTTTTATTTTTTATTAATTATTTTCTAAAATACAGGTTGAAGAAAATTTTGAACCAAAATACTGTTAAGTAGTACCTACAATATTTTTTACAACTATTTAGTGTAAGTATTTTTTATTGTAATTATTTTACTAACTTAATATAATATATTAAGATATATTATTTATATCTAATCAAAGTTTAAAAATATAATTTGGCTCATGTAAAACATTATATTCCAATTTGTGCAGTTAATTTTATTGTTTCAATATTACTTAATTATGTTTTCAGGATACAGTCAGTAAACAATATTTCTAGTTGAAGTAATTCATAAAATGGTTGATACAAAAGACAAATGTGTTTTGTTAACTGGCGGTGCAGGGTATGTTGGTAGCCATACTATAATACCTTTAATTGAATCCGGGTATGAGGTGGTGGTCTTAGATAATTTGTCAAATGCTTGTAAAGGTATGTTATTCTGCATTGTAATAAATAGTGCCAAACTTAAAATATACATGAAAATTATTCATTCTTATTTAATTACTTACTAATTAGGTTTTGGTGTTTGAGTTATTATTATACTACCTGTATTACTATGAAAAACACTTATTTCTTAATTTTTTATATAAATCAATGTTTTTCGACATTGTAAGCCATTAAATTTACTTAAATAACTTAAATATAATTTAAAAAAAAATAAAATATAATTAAATATATATTTTTCTTATGTCTGTAATTACACAATAGTATAAAATATATTGTAATTATTAAAATATTAAATTTTCCTATTTTGTGTATATTCAATATTATTTTAATCTAGATTGTAAAGCACGAAAGTAGAATGTAGATAAATTAATGTAACTTTATAATTATAATACAGACTCTGTATCTGGCTTAAGTGTTGTAGATAAAATTATTTGCTTATATTTTGCATGATTTTGCAAATAATTTGTTTAGCTTATTTGTTAGATTTATTTGTAATGCGTTAAGTATGTCAGTGCACCTAGGTTAATTATATGAATTAGAAAAAAGTCTGTTTCTTTAATCAAATATAATTTTTCTTAAAATTTGTATATAGACAAATGACAATATTAAATATTTATATTATATTATTAATTGCTTTATGCAAAGTCAAATTAATATAAAGTGATATAACATTTTAAATTAAATGTTAAAAAAATAAAATTGCTAAATTTTGTTTATAAACAATAATGCAGGCGCCAATGGAGAAAAACCAGTACCTATAACTCAAGTTGAAAAAATAGTTGGTAAACAAGTTACATTTTATAATGTTGATCTCTTGGATTATAATTCACTCTCAAATGTATTTGATAAGGTTAGTACTAATATTAAGTATACATGCTAATTTAATTTGAAATCAATTTTTATATTTAAAAATAAACGTTGCAATTACATTTATAATAATATTATGTCTTATACATTTTTTCATTAAGAATATTTAATATATATAATAATTATTAATATTGTAATTTCATATTTAATAATATTTTGAGTTTGTGAATTATTTAATCAAATCTAATAGAAAACTTCAATATGTTAAAAAATATGTAATTTTCCTTTTTGTCAATAGTAATAGTTTCATTATAAATTATTATGTAATATTATTTTCATTTACACACTTTATATTTAGTATTTGTAATATATTTAAAAATATTAAAATACAATTACTATAATTTATAATATTAATTTACATTAAATTACAATTTTATATAATATAAAATTTGTATAATATAAATATTTTCTATTGTTATATTTAAAAAAAAATAATTGTTTACTGATTAAATAATACACTTATAGAAATTAAAATAATATATATTAATATTATATAACAAAACTAATTAAAATTATAATTATCTTGCAAAGATATGTATGTAATATAGATTGTGCTTGGCAAAATTAATTTGAATGAAAACATATAACAATTTTTCTTTAGATACTACCCAATTAAGAGTTGGGGGAAAAATATTTAATATCACATATTTACTTTGTACCAATTTTATATAAGAAATTCAGAATTAGTTATTGTTATATAAAAATTTGATGTTTTGGTAAATTGTCCTTTTAAACAATACTGTCTGTAGTAATAACTAAAATTAATATATCATATAATATAAATACCTATTTTATATTTAATATATATATTTTTAAAATTTTTAGCATACATTTTGTTGTGTTATTCATTTTGCTGGCTTAAAAGCTGTTGGAGAATCATGTATCATTCCTTTGACTTATTATCAAGTCAATGTCTCTGGATCAATCAATTTATTTCAGGTAAGTGTGTATCATATATCCATGTTATAATATGGGATTGGGATAAAATATTAAAATACATTAATTTATTAATTAAATCAATTTTATTCTAATGGAAATATGTTTCAATATTTGTAACATTTACAATTTGTATAATTTGTTTAAATTTAATAATTACTTGTTAATTATGTAATAATTTATCTAATCATATAAAAAGCTTAATACTTATCTCAATTTAAAGTTATTATATAATGTATTTGTGTTTTTAATAATTATATTTAAAAACACTAAACTTTTATAATGAAATAAGTATTTACTACACTGCGGATATTATCAAAATTATTTAATAAACAATTTTTAACCATTGAAATCTTAATTCTATCATAAGTCTCATTTATTATAAATATATATATATATATATATATTAGTGATGCGACGAACTGTTTGAAATTAAATAGAACTGAACCAAAATCAAGGTGTTTGGTTTGGAAATAGTAGACTAAAAAAAAAAAAAAAATTAAATATTAAATTAATAATTTCTATATAAACAATATTAACAAAGTACAAAGATAAATATTGTGTTACATAAAAAATAATATTTTGGTACGGTTATTAATTGAAATGTTCAGTTGAAGTTTGTAAAAATTATATTTAGTTCTGTTCGAAGTCAAATTTTAGATCTCTTCACTTTACTAATATATTATACCAACTTTTTAAACATTATTTGTTCTATAAATTTGAATAATAGGTGATGAAAGAACACAATGTAAAGAGGCTTGTATTTTCCTCCTCATCTACAGTATATGGTGAACCACAATTTCTACCAATAACTGAATCACATCCAGTTGGTCAAAATTTACTCAATGGATATGCAAAATCAAAATATTATATTGAAGGAATAATACAAGATTTATGCAATTCTGATAAAGTATATTATATATTAACTACATGTGTTTTTAAATAAACTATCTAACATGCATTTATTACTAGGAATGGTTTGTGATTATTTTACGGTATTTCAATCCAGTTGGTGCACATCCGTCTGGAACATTGGGTGAAGATCCTACTGGTATTCCTAATAATTTGATGCCATATGTTGCTCAAGTTGCTATTGGAAATCGACCATGTTTAAATGTATTTGGTAATGATTATAACACCATTGATGGAACAGGAGTTAGAGATTATCTTCACATTATGGATTTAGCTAATGGCCATGTTAGTGCATTAGAAAAATTACAAAATTCTGATGAACATGGAGCTGTAGCCATTAATTTGGGTACAGGGAATGGTTATTCTGTGTTACAAGTAATTTATAACTCTTTTTATTAAATTTATTACTATACATTCAATTTTAAATTTTACATATTTATAACTAATTTTACATTAATCTACTATGTATTATGCAAATTTTAAATTCATAATTACATAATAAATATTTACAACTACTTAACAAATATTATTTATAATTTTTATAAAGAACTATGAAGTAATATTAAATAAATATTATGTTTAGGTAATAGATACATTTAGTCAAGTCAGTAAACGAAAAGTGCAATACGAAATAGTCAATCGTAGAACGGGTGATTGTGCATCGTCTTATTGTGATGCATCATTTGCAAAAAAGTATCTTGGATGGGAAGCCAAGAAAACACTAAAAGAAATGTGTGAAGATACATGGAAATGGCAGTCCTTATACCCCCAGGGATTTTCTACTGCAAAATAGATATGTGGATATTATTAAACCATAAAACAATATGTTTTATTGTTGCTTAATTTTTAATTATTATAAAATTATTTGGAATTTATAAAATATATTGATTTGTTATATTGTTATAATATATTATAATTTAATTTTAATAAATAACCTAACCTACTTAATAATGTATTACAATGAAAACAATATTACATGAAAAATTACAAAACTATTTATTTAACCCTTTAAGTGTTAGTGGCACATATATGTAATATGTGCCATAGTAATTCATTTTTAATACTTCTTTGACTCCTTGTTATACAAATTAAAATTTCCCACCCAATAATATATTTTCTTTACTGTTTAAAATTTAAAATTTAAGATTTAATATAAAAATAGCGTACACCTAAATAAATACATGATTATAAAATTATTACCAAAAAATCAATTAACAATATATTAGGTATATAATATTTATTTTCTATAATATTTTATTAATTTATTAAATCATTTTTGAAAACTACCAAGTTTATATCCCATTGGCTTGGTATATTATAGTGTTGCCATTTATTAAATACATCTGAAGCACTGTTATTCTTCATGCAATTTAAAGAAGTACCTGAGCAACTTTTTTCACATTTTTCTTATAAGTTAATAATAATTTACATATTATTTCTAAAAAATAACTAAGGTAGGTATTTTTAAACTATTAAAATATATTACCAAATACATTATTTTCATTATCTGTTGTACGACATGATGGTTTCTAAACTTTTTTTTTTTATTTGTAGAAATCAAACCACTTTGTTTCATAGACCTCATCGTATTATGATATTTTGTATAGGTACCTATATTTTTCTTTCGGAGAATTTGTTATTACATCTTTTAAATAATATGTATCCTATAAGCTATAAGAAAATACAAGTGTAAGAAATTAAATACAAAAGTCATAGTGATAGTATTATAATATATTTATATCAATATTATTCACCTTTAGGTATTTCAGAAGATAATGTCCAACTAACGCATCAGCAATAGAATTTATCAATTTTAATGTCATTTTAATTTCACTTTTAATTATATACCTACCTAATAATTATCTCGACCATAATATTTCTACAGATTTCATTAAGGGTCGAATCGTCTATTTTCTTTCTCGGTCTAACACACATAAAAGATAGATATTTAGACGTTCTCTACTTCCAACGATCGATCTAGTTATGCGAATATGCGATAAGGGATCTGAAAAAGAATTTGAATTCGTTAGAAAGTCTACTTTAGATCGATTTTCCCACTTTCTTCATTTCTTTGTCCTAAATTCTTCAACAATTGAATATTTATAAATTTTTAAATAAAATTTGTTTCAACAACAATGAAAAGGAAATTTCAAAACAGTGGAAAAGTCGATCTAAAGTAAACTTTCTAACGAATTCAAATCCGTTTTCAGATCCCTTATCGCATAACAAGATCGATCGTAACGTTGGAAGTAGAGAACGTCTAAATCCCTATATTTTGTGTGTTAGACAGAGAAAGAAAATCGACGCTTCGAATCTCCTTAAGAACATCGTTTTTTTTTAAAGTAAGGGAATATGAAAGATCCCTGATCATTATTTTTAAAAACAGTATCCAATTAAAATGTGCTTTCTAACTCAATACATTTTATATTATTGGTAGAATTTATAAGAGGAATGGTTGTGACTATTTTTGGTTTATTTAAAGTAGGTTGGTATTTTAGATTCTGAGCGAAGCCAATAATGTAGGTATTGGTTTTACAATGATGTACTGATGTGCGTCTTTTTTTTTATGACTGAACTATTGAGGACAATTTTACTACCCGAAATAATGCTCTGATTTTCACGAACGTCGAACAGCATATGTTTCCGGTTGGAAAGTGGATGTAGTTGGTACTTTGTTTAGGTCATTTTTCGAAATTCTCAAAATTCATCCTATGCGATAGAAATAACGACGAAAAAACAGCATTTTTCACGAAAACTGAAATTTCGGTGAATTCGATTTCAATATTTCACAATAACTCGGGCAATTTTAAAGATAGAGACTTTACAACTTTTTTGTGTTGACATAGCACGATAGCACATATAGGTACTATACGAGGGGGTACCTAAAAGAAACCTAACTGATGTTGTGTCTGTGTGAGACGGGGTAGTAGTAATACCGCGTTTTTGCCGATTAGGGCAAAAATTAGAGTATGTGATAAAATTAAATAAAACTTAAAATCATTTCAAAATATCAGAAGAATCCCAAGTTTCATTTTTTTTTTTTTTTTTTTTATAGCTGTTTAACGTTGATATTTTTAATTAGCCTAAAAAAACAAAATCTTAGAATCCATACGAATATTCTTTTTATTATTTCTCAATACTTTTACAATAAAAATTAATAAAAAAACCAAAAAATTTAATTGAAGAATACTGACATATATCTTAACGAATTTCCTAAATATTAGGAAAATCTCAATATTCAATTTTTTTTATAGTTATTTAAATTTGTAATTTCAGTAAAATTAATATTTATTATATCATAATATTATGGATTTTTACTATTATATTTCAATATTTTACAATAATGATAAATAATTTATTTTTTATTTATTTTAATTTATTTTTTCGTGGTATAACAAACGTCGACTTATAAGTTTAATTCAAAATAGTTAATTCAAATATAATATTTTTCAATTTAATAATTATAATATATTTTATTATAATTATAAAATCTGTATTAATTTTGCAATTTAATTTATTAAATTGTAACTTATATATTTTGTGAAATTTACAAAATGGATTTGTTATTTGTAAATAGGTAGGTACATTATTCATGAATTTAACAATTTGATTATTAAAATATTAAAAACTCTATCCTTTCAATAAATATTCCTTTGTTACATTGATAAATTAATTTTCTGTAATTTTACTAATGATATTTCTTTCAGTGATATAATCATTATATTAATATGCGCCATGCGGTTAATATGGTTAGGCCGAAGAGATCAGAGATCAGACTATTAGTATTATGGTTTATGGCAGTGGCTATTTCAACGTCCGACGTGAATCTACATATTTTCACGTCCTATGCTGTGATTGGCCGTATTATTGATAAACAGTTTTTTGATAGTGTATTAGATAATGCAACCAATAGAACAAATAATCGTCTAGAAAGTATCAACCAAAAAAAAAAACTAAAAATAATTAAAATTTAAAATCATTATATCAAGGAACATTATAACTCAAATTATTCAAAATTTATATTTTATAACTGATCAGTGGTCACTTATGTAAATTTTATTTGTGTAATGTATAATGTAATTTATGTGTACATAATATGTGTGATGTATGTTGTAGGACTTCTAATGAACGTTAGATTACAAAAGACTGACTAATAATTTTTAATATTTTTGTACTTATTGTTTGTTTTATAAAGAATTATAATTTAATATTTATAATAAATGTTATGTTTTCATTTAGATTTTTGATATATTGCCCTAACCTAACATATACTAAAGTTACAAATTATCTTACCGTTAAAATATCATTAGCGTTAATATATCTGCTGAGTGACGTAATTTTTAATTTTACCTAAAATAAAGAATAACAGTAAAATAGTTATACATCCATTCAGTGGCGTAGCTAGATGGGAAAGGGCCCATGGGCAGTATTTAATCTAGGCCCTATAATCAATATCATTTTAATCAAAATTTAAATTATTATACATATTGCAATGTGTAGTATTGCTTTAAGATTCTGAGTATAGCGAAAGATGTATTGGTTTTATAATGTGTTTTCCTTTTTAGGTATGTCTAAACACTTTCTACCACAAATAATGTTCCGATTTTCATGAATAGCGTATGTTTTCATTTGAAAAGTGGATGTTATTGATACTTTACTTAGATCATTTCTCGAATTTCTCAAAATTGAGCTTATGTGAATATGTGATAGGAAAAACTACCAAAAAACAATAATAATACGGATTTTTTACGAAACTAAAATTCTGACGAAATCAATTTCAATATTTTAGTTAACTCGGGTAATTCGAATTTTAATCTCCATAGTGTTTGATAAAATTATTATTTGCTCGTACTACCAATCAAGCCCGGATTAAGACCACTTAGGGCCCTGGGGATAAAATTCCATTATGGGCCCTGATCATTACTTGAATATTATAAATATGAGTACATTTTTTTTTAATAATGACACATCTTAAAATAAATATGTAATATAATATAATATATTATTATATTTATTATTATAATAAAATAACTACTCTAGACTCTAGTTCAATATATAATTTAAATTATGCTAATAATAAATAATTAAGACAATAAATTTAACATTTTTAGATTCTGAACGAAGCGAAGAATGTATTGGTTTTACAATGATGTGTGATTTTTTTTTTGTTTTTTGTTTTTTTTTTTTTTATATCTGTGTACAAAAATACTACCCGAAATAATGCTCCGATTTTCATGAATAGGGTATGTTTCCGGTAGCAAGTGGATGTACTTGGTACTTTACTTAGGTCATTTTTTGAATTTCTCAAAATTGACGCTATGCGGTAGAAAAAACGGCGAAAAAATGAAATTTTCGCGAAAAATGAAATTTCGACGAATTCGATTTCTATATTTCACGATAACTTAGGCAATTTTTAAGATAGAGATCTGAAATTTTTTTTTGGATGTTCACATAGCTACTATATATATGTGGTATAATTTTGGAACCGTTACATTAATTTTTCTCCAAAATATAGGACTTTGAATATTTCGTAAAATTCACGTTTTCGCGTATACTCGTATAATGTGTGATAAAATTGGCAATTTTTGGTATTAGGATCTGAAAATTTTACTGAAATATACTTACATATTACTTAACATCATACTAAAATATTATAAAAATCCCAAGTCACAATTTTTTTTTATAGCTATTTTAAGTTGATATTTTTAGTTCAAACAAAAATTATAATCTGACTGAACTTCGCTCAGAATCGTTTTTTCGAATGCAATGGTTTATCATTGCATTAAATTCTAAGTAAAATTAAACGCTATGATTCGCACACCTGTATCCTGTGCGGCAGTAGTATCAGCTCATCTTTTTTTTTTTTAATATTATACATTGAATATTTTATACAAAACACTTTTTTCTTGCTTTTTGTGAAGCAAATCCTACCAATGATTCTTCAAAACTTATTTCTTCTAGAACATCACATTCAGTTGACCAAATGATTAAAGATGATAGATTAATAAAAAATATTTTTTAATAAAATAAATTAATATAACTACCCAATGTAAATAATATAAAAGTATACATAATAATTATTAATAACAATATAATTTAGTAAGATTATGGATTAACACAAATTTATAAATAATAATATTAATATATACACAAAAGACAAAACCATCACGGTGATACCATCATAATTTTAACTGTATATCGCATAATTATACGAATCAATTATAAATATACAATTATACCTACATATTTTGTAAGTTAAAAATATTTTTATAATAATAACTAATAGAACAAAAAAATTCAATTCAATAATAAAATTATTAAATTTTTTTATGAAAAAATACAATACTTGTATAAAAAATTTTTCAAAGAGACATTTACGGAACACAATTATAGCCTTGAGATTAAAATATAAAAGGGCCCATAACTTTCACGGGCCCCGGGGACGTGGCCCCCCCTGGCCCCCCCTTAATCCGGGCTTGATAGTATTAATAGTGATAAATAATGTAAATTACTAAATTATTAATTATTAAACCTTTATAGAGAATTAGAACGGGACAGCGGGTACACGTACTAGATCTAATCTATACCTAACCTATAGTACCTACTTAATTGTATTTAAAGTATTTAGTAGTAAATAGTAATACCTACTTACTTAATGTATATAGTACTTATGTGAACACCAGGGGCGCCACTGAGATTTTTTTAAATCATAATTTTTATATTTAAAACATATTGGTATACCGTGTAGATTGTATAGAACTATAGACTATCGACTATAGAGTATTAGCTATTAGAGTTTTAGAGTAGGTAATAATAATCTATTTATATAATAATTAATAAAAACAGGTTCATAAAATATTAAAATCATTATTTTCGTGGTTATTTCCATAAACGTATACGTAATGTAGGTAGGTACCTATATAATATAATAACAACATGGCATGTAAGATGTATATACATCAAAAGTTTTAATACAAAAACTAAGCAGCGAAGTAGCAATAACTATCTCAAGTATTGTTTTTTATTAGCAATAATTTCTAAATATTCTGCTAAATTTGAATATATATATCAATTGTTCTTCAGGGTGTAGACTGAGTGTAGTGTGTAGATGTTGATTTACAAGAAGCTATGAATCATATAAAAAATATTTTAAGTGTGATAGAATTTGTTAGACAAAACAGTGAAGATCAATTAAATTTAATATTTGAAAAAGCAAAAGAAACTACAATTAGAATAAATTTTGAATTAATATTACCACATAAATCTATTCGATAAACTCAACGAGATAATTATTAATTACCCAAATAATAATATTAAAGATTTTTTTAGACAATTTTTGTTTATACCATATTTAGATTCCATAATAATATCGATTAAAGAAAGATTTTCTGATGGAAATATAAAAGTATTTTCATTATTTAATTTACATCCATTAAAAATGAAGAAAATGAGTCTTCAATAATTTAATGTACCTAGTTGTTAAATCCATTTATCATATATATAAACCTTTCCTTGTGTAATTTGAAGAAGAAGCAATAACTTGGTATAAAATATGGTTAAAATATCATGCGAGTTTAATTTTCAATTTATATCCTCAACATTATCTTTTTGTAAATAGTGCATTACAAATCGCTATCACATTATCTGCAACTTCGTGTTCAGTCGAAAATACTTTTAGCCTTTTAGGTAATAATATGTAAATAAATAGTATTTTTTTTTTACATTTTTATTGTTACAATTAATACCATTTACATATTAATATATCAATTTATTATTTGTTAATAGTGCTTTACGTAGAATAAAAATTTGACTAAGATCTTTTATATGGGTGATATGAGTTTAAGCGATTTAGCCTTAATAAATATCCATAAACAAAAATATGAAAATTTAGAATTTTTTAAATAACAGAATGAGGAGGCAATTGATAATTTTGGATTAAATCCCAGACGTTTATCTATGTTATTTAATTAATTATTATTAGGCGCGTTTTCACGGAGCGACCAAGAGTAACCATGTCGCTGTATTCAGTAACCACACCGTTTTTGCGCGATTGGTCGCCGAAAATGTTTGCTCGTTTTAGCGACCTGGTACCCGAGTTTAGTTCATTATCAAAATAGGTGTTTGCCAAGTTTGGTCGCCTAACAATTTTGGGCAACCTGGTTACTCTGGGTTGCTCCACGAAAACATGCCTATTATTACACATAGGTACATTACAACAAAAGTTTAAATAAACATATGGATAATATTTAGAATCAATATTGTATTTACTATTTAAGTATTTAGATTTTGGTTAAATTATTATAAACCTTTTACATTATAATAGTTTTAATGGTTACAAGGGGTTGTCATTTAAGGGTGAAAGGAGTAAGAAAAAATTTTGAATTCATTTTGCACCCATTGGGCTAAAATTCTGTGGGCGCCCCTGCTGGACTGAACACCCAATAAAATTTTCAAGTCTAATTTTAAAATTACCTGAGTAATCGTAAAATATTGATATCGAATTCGGCAAAATTTCAGTCTTCATGAAAAATGCCGTTTTTTCGTAGTTTTCCTTATTGCATAGGGTTAATTTTGAGAAATTCGAAAAAGTACCAACTAAATTCACTTTCCTACCGAAAACAAATGATGTTCGTGGAAATCGGAGCATTCTTTCGGCTTTCGGGTAGAAAAAGTGTTTAAAAACATAAAAAAGACGCAAATTATCATTTTAAAACTAATACATTCTTTGCTTTGCTCAGAATCAAATATTGTATATAGAATATACTTAGTACATATACTTCATTTGGTGGGGCGAAGTCATAGGCTAATATTGGGGGGGGGGGGGGGGATTAAGGGGGTTATCACCCCAACAATTATTTACTCCCCCCCAAAGTTTAATACACTTTAATAGGCGTATTTGTTAATTTATTATAAATATAATTGTTTGAGACTTTAGTCCCCTCCCCCAACATTTTTAACCTAATTTCGCCTATGGGCGAAGTATAAAATTTAATCACCATTATCACAATAATTTAAATAATTGACAATATAATTTTTTACAAATATTGTAAAATTACTTAATACCTATATATTATTATATATTTATATCAAGCATTCAAGCTGTTAGCTGTATATATATGTAAAAGTTTTAGTTGTTTTTTCCCGATTTCCAACCGGACGCGTCATTAGATATTATAAATATCAACATATAGGTACGTATGTACAATATAAGCGGGTATCGTGTATTCGTATGTCTTCCTAAAATATAGTAATATACTTTGTTATTTTGTCTATATTATTTTATATTTTAATAATTGGATATTCATTAACAGACAATCCATCTATAAAATACTGGGGCGAACTGCCCTATAAATGTAAGTATTCGGCGCCACTGTTAAGTTATATGCTAATATACTATATATAGTTTAATAGCATATAACTTAAATAATATTATAATTCGATATAATTTAATAAGTATTATAGGTATGGGTTATGACTTATGAGGTAAATTTGTTATTTTATTCCATTATAATTAATTCTACATGAAATACCTATACATACATAATAATTTATAATGACTATACCTACAGCTACATGTTTTTATACATTAATTTCTAATAATAAACAATTTTATATATATTATTGTTATTATTTAACTATTTGGTAATTAGCTAGAGGGTTATCATATGTTGCTCTTTTGGAATTATTGAGCAGATAGGTTATTCGTAGGTATATTATTTAAATTTTGAAGTTTTGCTATTTAAGAGTTTAATATCTCATTAGTAGTAAGAATTCGTTGCCATCGTTTTTATTCATCTGTCTTGGTAAAATTGTTTTTTACTTCCTTTATTAAGTATCTGCTCAATATATAAGAACAATATTTGAATCATGTTTAACATCGGGTATGTATAACTAAACTATATTATTATTTATGAAATTCTAAATTACATTATTAATAATAGTTCATATAATTTACAATACTTATGTTATTATCAAACAAATTTTGAAATTTAACAAATCAAGAAACTTGCCATTATTTTTTTAAAACATCAATTAATTAAACTCGGTTATAGTTTTAGGTACATATCTATAATATCTAAATAACTGTATGCTGTATATACTGTAATATATTTATTAATGAATATAATTGTTTAATTTTATAATCGATTCTTTCACGTCTCATTTATTATTATTTTATTAATTAATCCGTCCCTTATTCATCGATAGGTAATTAATTGTTCTTTCTATGTATAAAGTACCTATAGTCCTATAACAGTCAATTGTTAATAATTTAATGTATTATTTTTAATTTAAGTTTAATTGTCATTATTGGTGTGCCTAATGTTAATGTACGCCGTCTTACAAGATTGTAATGAATAAATTATATGTAGGTTTCGACATTATATATCTATATTTACTTACCAAAATCAAAGTAGGTACCTCGTACCCACCTATCAAATATTGTTTCAAATGAATATATCTACTATATGTCTATATTATTATAATGCATTCAATACATTATAATGGCATTCTTCTCTAGGTAAATCATATTTTTATTTATTATTAAGGGAATTGAAAGGACGTACGTTATTCGTTACTGGCGGAAGTCGTGGTATTGGAAAAGCAATTGCACTGAAAGCAGCTAAGGACGGCGCTAACATAGTGATTGCAGCAAAAACTGCTAAACCACATCCTAAACTACCGGGTACCATATACACTACTGCGAAAGAAAGTAAATTAAATTAATTTTATTACCATAAAAAAAAAAGGCAAGCTGATACTCCTGCCGCAGGGATATAGGTGTGCGTTTAATTTTAATTAGAATTTGAATGCAATGATAAACCATTGCATTCGTAAAAACGATTCTGAGTGAAGTTCTGTCAGATATAAGCATTTATAGGTGACAAGGGATTTTATGAGCATTTATATTGAACATTATTATTTATATTATGTATTATGAGCATTTATATTATATATAATATAATAAATAACAATAAAATTATTTTTGATATTTAAAAGCCCTATATACTGTGAACGTAATATAATACAATAATAATGATAATTTATAGATTATAGGCATAGATACCTACATAGACGATAGATTATTACGTTGCCATATATAAAATTGTTAAATACGGGACAAAAAAATTTGACAAAAAACATAATTTTTATATGTTATTACGTCGGTTATTACTACTATAGGGCCCGGATTTCAATGCAAGTGCATATTTTTTTGGTTGATGTTACACAATGCTTTCTAAGTAGGTACATAATTCGTTTCATATAATATTATATGTTTTTGTATGGTTTCAAACCTACAAATTTTATCTTGCATATTTCAACACTTTTTTATTTTTAGAGTATTTTTACTATTTTTAGTATTATTGGTTCATTTTATAGGTTTTTATTTTTTTAATGTATATTTGTTCAATATACGATAAAATTTGTCCTATGTTCAAAATATTATTATTGTTCAATGCAATGCTAAAAATTTAGCAAGTACAATATAATAGGCTTACTTAGAATTTTAATATTAATAATAGGTAATAATTAATAATAATTTAATATTTTGGTATGTTTAGAATGATTAATATTTCTCCAAAACGGCCAAAATATATGCATATCAGCATTAAGTCATCATTTAAAATTTTCATTTTATTTTTCAATAAAATAAATAATAATTATATCTTATTTGTAAATTACAAATTAAATAAAAAAATATATCCGGCATTTCAAGGTCATTTTTGTGGTAAACATGTAAAATACATTTTTAAGAACATTTTTGGCTTTCTTTTAGAGCAAATTTGTATGGTTTGAAGTGCATTTAAATCTGGGCAATAGTTATTAGTTTATTACATAATTACTAATTAATATTAATTACATATTATAAATTAATACGAATACAATATCTCTTTGGATAAAAACGATCTATACTTATTTTATATTATACCAATAAAATATTAAGAAAGAACTTGAATTATAAGAAAATTATAATATACCTACATTTTTTTTCATAAATTTTATAAACTGTACAAATACGGGACATGTTTGAAAAAACGAGACATTTTAGTGTCCCGAAGAGAGTGGTTGGGACAACGGGACAGATAGTTAAAATAAGGGACATTCCCGTATAATACGGGAAGTCTGGCAACCCTATACCTAGATTATATGGCTATACAAGTATTATGATCTGTAAAACAATTTTATAGTTTATGTTCCTTTTCCTTCGTAACAGAATTGATTATACCTATTTGGATGTATTTACCCTCGATTTACCTATATAAGATAAGTAAGGTATGTTAATTTTGCATGTTCGATTATTTTATTAAAATGTATTCCATTAGTTGAAGAAGCCGGGGGAAAATGTCTACCTTGTATTGTGGATGTGAGAGAAGAAAGCCAAATAATTGATGCTGTTAATAAGGCAATTGAAACATTCGGCGGTATAGATATAGTCATTAATAACGCCAGTGCAATATCGTTAACAGGGACTTTGGAAACTACCACGAAGTGATTCGACCTAATGCATAACGTCAACACTAGAGGAACGTTTTTGGTGTAATATAAATATATTATAATATAGTTTTTATATTTTTCATATTATAATATTTAGTTACCTGCATATCTAATTAATATAGATAGTTGAATAATATATACATATAATATTTTTTTATTATGTATAGATCAAAAACATGTTTGCCATATTTAAAAAAAAGCAAATGCGCACATATTTTAAATATCAGCCCACCATTGAACCTGAATTCTAATTGGTTTAAGGAGCACCTGGTTTACACGATGTCCAAATACGCAGTATCCATGTGCACCTTAGGAATGGCTGCCGAATTTAAGAAATACAATATTGCCGTGAATGCTTTGTGGCCTAGGACTGGTAATTATAAACGTTTATTTAGTTTTTATCTGTGATTAGGTTAAAAGATAAAATAATTTAAATACACCAAGTCACCAACTGTTAGTAGTTGACCGTTTCAATTATTTGTGTAAGTTAATTGAATATATTTTGTCATTTGTCACTATAGAGAGTGAACATGACTGCATGAGACAAATCCATATATTCAACAATTAAAATGGTAATGTATCCTGTAGTATATGGTAAGATTAATTAATTACTAATTAAAATATAAATAGTACTGTCAGATTTAAGTATTTATTGGATTCATTTAAGTGTTTTATTTTAATTTATATTGAATGTAAAAATTTTAATCATTACATATATTATGTGATGAACTTTGCTAAAATCGTATTTCCGAATGTAATGATTTATTATGCATTTAAATGTTAATCAAAATTCAACATTATCCTTTTTACATCTGCATCCCTTCCACACCAGTGGAAAGCTTTTTCTTTTTTTGAGTACAAAACAGTTTTTTATTCCGGAGTAATGTATAGGCAATTTATGATGTTAAATAATATTATATTCTACGTTTAAATGAGAGGATAACAATAACAATAAATTATTATTATGTAGTTTTGTAATATTTAAATTTAAATTGTTTCTTATTTAAAAGGATTTTATAAATAATAAATTGCTTATAAATCAATTAAAAATATTTCATTTAAAAGAAAAACATTTAAATGAGGTTTTTGAATACAACAGAAAGTACCAAAAATATTATATTAATAAAAATAGTGTACATATTAAACAATAATGGAATATTATAGTACCTATTAATATTAATATATGTGTAGTTTAAAATATACTTAATATTTTTCAATCAGTATAACAATACAAAAAATATCACAATAATCATTTCTACTTTATAAAATATTAATATTAAATTCAATACTACTACTAATATTATAATTTATAACATTATAATTATTTATTTCTTAATTTACAGTTATCCATACAACAGCAGTAGAAATGTTGTGTGGTGTAAATGAAGCTAAATTATTTTCACGGAAAACCGATATAATAGCTGATGCGGCTTATGCAATAATTACAAAATCATCTGATTATTATACGGGTCAGTTTTTAATTGATGATGAGGTGCTTCAACAAGAAGGAATCATAGATTTCGATCAGTATTTGAGTGATCCAAGTATATAATTTATTGTTGATTTTATTATGAAAGTTTTAATAGTAAAAAAAAGAATAAACATTATACAATAATTAAATTGCACTTCAATATATTTGAGTCTATAATCAGTATTACATATTTAAGATTTAATTTAATGTAGAAATCTGTGTAAAAAAAATATTGTTAATTTAATTCCTTGAAATATTATTACATATAATAAATAAAATGTTTTAGTGCAAAAACAATAATAAATTACGTCAATATATTCGATAAATTAAAAGTTAAATGATGATGTAAAGTTTTGTTAATAAGTAGTATATTCACTTATCCTATAATAATTTTATTAATTTTTTTTTCAGTTTTATCATTATATGAAATTTATTGTTTTTTATTTTTAGCTAAAAAAGGCAATCTTATTATGGATTTTTTTATGGAAGAAAATACACATGATGGTTTTAATCGTGGTAAAGAAACAGCCAAAAAACAATTATATGATCAATTAAGAAACTAATTATAATTACATATATTATTTGTGATGTAAAAATTTTTCAAAAATATTATAAATGTGTATTTCTAAAAGAAATGAAAAATATTTAAATTATTTTGTATAACAATTAGTTTTTTGTTTTATATAGAAAGGAAAATGTCCAGTTTACTTCTTTAAAAATATCTAATAAATAAAGTTTATAATATTGAAATTTGTTTTTCGTTTATATTCACTACCTACATAAATTAAATTAAATTTATATGAAAAATATTTTTTGTATTGCAAATACATATAAATGAAAATTGAATACTAATATAATAAAAGATTAGGAAATATGATATAATGATATAAAATGTAGCAACCTCACAGTATTGTTGAAGTAGAAAATGAACTAAACTAAATTAAAAATGATTTTAAAATTTGTATATATTAATATAGTCAATAATCAATATATTAACATGGATTATGCACTTTGTGTAAATAATTTAAAGAAATAAAATTTGTATATGGAACAATAGTAAAATTTAAGAACATTACTAATTTAAAAGATATAATATATTATATCATAAAATAACATTTAAATAAATTTATTATTTAAATTTCTTTATACTAAACAATGGTTGAATAGCCCTCAAAAAATTATCATAAAATTGCTGATTAGAAAACCGATTTACCGATCCTCTTGCAGCTTTTTGTAATGATAATTTTTGAGAATCTGTTAATAAAAGTGCTTTGTGAATAGCGTGTGCATATTCTACTTCATTCGTAGCTAAAAATCCATTTTGCCCTGCACCATCTTCAATAATTATATCCATTAAAGGACCTCCAGAACGATGTGCAAGCATAATTAAACCTGCAGCCATACATTCTACAATTCCAATTCCAAAATGTTCATTCCACATTGCATGTAGCCCAATTATTCCTAAAAAATATCAAAATAATAAAACAACTATGTAAAACAGTTATATTATGTTACCTTCAGACAGTTCGTTTTTAAGTTCATCGTAACTGATGTTTACTTTGAATTTGACATTATTCTCTAATGACAAATGTTTACATAAATCCTTCATGTCAACAACTCTCATCTCATCCTCTTGATTTCTTGTTGATCCAATAAACAAGAGTTCAATCTTTTCCCAGAGTTGTTCATTTATAATTTGCCTAAGATGATACATAGCTTTTAATTGTAATGGATGATCTTTTTCTGGTCTAAATTGTGCCAAGCTTATAATTTTAATGGATTTATTTTTACTTCTTTCCAAAGGTATATTTTGTAAATCTGATGTATCACACGGTGGATAAACTTTGTAAGTACTTAGAGGTCGCTTCCAAAGATTATTTATATGCTCTTCAGTCCATGAACTATTCACCATTATGGAATCGGCAAACCACCCAACTAAACCATACAGTTTTGCAAATAACTGATAATATATAAGTTTAATAGAAGATATTGTTCTATATTTTCCTTTTTGTTGAATAACTTTATTAATCATATCAGAACTTATGGTCGGATAATGCACATAACAACTCACTTTACTACTGGCAATGAGGCAGAATAATGGTAAAGTAAAAGCATAACCCATAGTGTCGATATAAATGTCTGGCTGAAACAAGCGTAATGCTTCCATACCCAAAACAATAGAACCGAGACTTTGTCCTAAAAGAGTGAAATAAGGATAATTTTCAGCTTCCACCCATCTTCGTCTATGTAAATAAATAAACTCTAAGTTATTAGGTAATATAATGTTAAACCGTTGTTTTGCTCGTTTAATTATTTCATCAGGTGATACATCTAAGTCACCAGTGTAAATAGCAATTTTCACATTAGGATATGCTGCACTAACAGCAGTAACAGCACACCACAGTACACGTTCACCACCGCCACCAGCATTGCAATAAGGATGGAAAAACGCTATGCTGAACTGAGACGGATATTTTCTTCTATTTCTAGCGTAGTGCCATCGTAGTCCAACGATGAATATTGATAATATGACAAATATAACAATTAATACAAATATTGCATACAAAAAGAGTTGAAAATACATTTTTCAAAAGCTTTCAAGTACATTTTTACAATACATCACCACAATACTTTTTAACTTCAGTTTTCATCTCTAATCTAACGTATATTTCGTATCATACGTCCACACTTGAAATACTAAATTAGTAATATAAGATATAACAATGTTAAAATGTTTATTTTTTTTTTTATAGTAAGAGTAAGGTACAGTTTTATATTTATTTTATGAGTTGTGTAAAATTGTATATTTGTATATTATGAAAATTATTGTGATAATAACCTCAATGTTTGATAAATATGTTATCAACTAAACGAGTGATAATAAAAATTTGAAAAGAATCTGACAAATAAATAAATAATAAAGAAAATAAACCAGAGAAGTAATTTTACGTATATTGAATTGTAATTTGTAAAGTATAAGAATAGTAACAATCAATATAAACTATAAAATATTATAATTAAAAATACATTTGTACATAATTATAAATTGTTGACGAAAATTAATTATTATTAAAAAAAAAAACACTATATATTGCTACTTGTTCTGATACAACACCGAAACAAAGGAATTTTCACAGCCTTTTATCATACATGACCTAAATAAAAATAAAAATAAATAATTACTGGGTAATATTTGAGGGTATTTCATAGATACATTAGGTATGTTAATTTATTAGTGCATACTTGCTGTCAGATTTCAATATAATAATTGGATATGGTTCATTTTTATCTAATTTTGATATATGATTTGCAATGTAAGTTATTTGTCCACTGATATTCGATTTCACCTCTCCTGATGCTAGATATTTTAATATTTATGCATTATATTAGAATTAGTGAAAAACAATAATACAAAAAATAATAAAATAGTTAACTTGCCAAAAATGCATAGCCCTCGATTGTCTGAAACCAAAACACCAGCAATATTTGGTTCGGATTGCCTAAAAAATAGTAATACAGATATTACATATTCGTATAGGAATAAAAAAAGTATTTAAATGTGAAATGTTTTTATTGAGCAAACCATTGAAATTTTAATTACTATTAATAAATTATTTTACAATGTTGTATTCTTACAGTTTTATAACTTCCTCTAACACGGGTTTCTCCATTTCTAGCGTTTTACATCAATATGAATGATCAATTTGTATACATACAATAAAAAATTATTTCTAAAAATTAAAAATGTGTTAGTACTACAAAACAAAATATAATCGTATAAACTAAATAATATCAATAAATTGTTTTCAACAAATAAACAGTATTTATTTATTTTTTTCATCATTCACATAATCACATTATCATTATGATTATATAATTAGGATGTACACGTCTGTAATAATTACTGAAATAATGATATTATTAATTAATAATTATCCATCACCGGGTGGTACTCACCATAAAATATAGAATATTGTCTTTTTAATTTTATCCTTAAATAACCGTTATAAACTAAGGAATATTGTTATATATAGTGAGTCTACTAGGCCGTCTAGGAAATCTTCCTTCTCCACTTCCTTTATTGAAAATTTGCAATTGCAATATTTGCAAAAGCCAAAAACTGAAAAAAATTATGCTATAATATTATTATCTATATATATATATAGATTGTTTGTTTATTCGTTATCGCCGTCGTTTATCAGCTACTGCTGTACATAATATCACGAACTAAAATATCTTAGTTCGTGGTTCGTGCTATCTATTCTATAATCAATGATATTATGCAGAACTGTAGACGTCACAAACTATTTATTTTATTCAAATTTCGTAACTAAGAATAAAATTACTAATTAACCTAGAGTTTTCCTATATAGTCTATCTCTATATACTACTACAGTAGGACAGTAGGAGTAGGTCAGTAGGATACTAGGATGCATTGTGGTCCGTCTCCGTAGTAGGCACATTAGATTAGATGTGTCTAACACGGAACAGTTATAATTTAGTGGTCATTGTTGTTATATTTTTCCTATTTATGTATGTTTTAATTTCTCAATAATTATATGACTTAATAATACGATAAACTTGGTCAATATTTCAAATTACGTATTTTGTATCGACCAATACACACTACAAGTACTTATTGCTCAACACTGTATATCTGGTTTTATTTATTGTTAATTGTATCCATAATTGTTTTTTAACACAAGGGCATATTATATTAATTGTTGGTCATGGTTCTACGTTTAAACACCTGTAAGTATTTTGTTGCCCTTTCGATGATAAGAAATGAAACGAGATTTTTATATTTTTTTCGATTTCCTAATTTTAGATAATTTTGAATAGTAAGCGCAGAGTGATCATTTCATTTACACACAACCAAGATTAACGATTGATCTCCATTTAATAATACATAATATTATACTTTAATTACTTTAAATAGCTGAAAAAAACTCATCCGCCATGTTAAACACAGGGTATGCAAATTAGACGTTATTTGTAATTTAGATAATATTTTAATAATCAAAACACATTTTATGTTTAGAAAATTATCAGGACTAGTTTTGTTCATTACTGGAGGAAGTCGTGGAATTGGGAAGGCGATTGCATTAAAAGCTGCCAGGGATGGTGCTAATATTGTTATTGCCGCTAAAACAGCTGAACCTCATCCAAAATTACCCGGAACTATCTATACGGCTGCTAAAGAAAGTAATAATTATATATTATAAGTAAACTATACTTAAATTTTTGGACACACAATTGAATATTTTTATATCTATACAATATTTTTTATTATAAACATATTAAAGTAAATTTGTGTGAATTTGAAATTAATTAATAATTTATGAAATTAAATAATTTTTAATATTACCTTAAAATATACTATCATCAATATAATTTAAAAATAATTCATTGCGGAAATAACAAAATTTTAAAGATAAAAAGACTTAGTAATGCAAATATAATAACTCGTACATTTTTTTTTATTACCATTAATATTGTACTACTAATACTATATTATTCATAATTAATGTTATTATCATTGCCCATTGGTAAATGTAATTATATTTTTATAGATATTATTTTATAATATAATTTATAAATATAGATTATATTATTATTTTTTAACTAATTATAGGTATTAGAGGATTGGTATAAATTTAATTTTAACAACTAATTATTATATTATTATTATATTATGCCAACAAATATAAAATTCAAAGAAAATCTAATTTCATTGTTGCTAATAACTAATAATATAAAAAATATTTATTAAAGCAATTTAATAAATTAATTTTATTAGTATAAATACTATTTATCTCATAAATTAATACTGATAATAATAAATTAATATATTAACTAAATTAAAAATGTATACTTATTTCATAATAGTTAATATGAAATAGCTTTGGCTTTAGTAATATAATGTATTTAATGGTAATAATTTATATTTCAAAATACATATTTATATTAATTATTACAATTTATATATTTCAGTTGAAGAAGCCGGGGGAAAGTGTTTACCTTGTATAGTAGATGTAAGAGAGGAAAAACAAATATTAGATGCTGTTAATAAAGCTGTTAGTACATTTGGAGGTATTGATATTGTTGTAAATAATGCAAGTGCAATTTCATTAACTCAAACTTTAGATACTGACATGAAAAGATATGATTTAATGCATAACATAAATACAAGAGGAACATTTTTAGTGTAATAAATAATTTTAAATTAAAATTTACAAGTATTGTTAATACCATTACTATTTTTTAGATCAAAACTGTGTATACCTTATTTAATTAAAAGTAAACACGCACATATTTTAAATATTAGCCCTCCATTAAATATGAATCCTAATTGGTTTAAAGATCATGTTGCTTATACAATGGCAAAATATGGAATGTCAATGTGTGTTTTAGGAATGGCTTCCGAATTAAAAGAATATAACATTGCTGTTAATGCTTTATGGCCAAGAACTGGTAATTACCAAAATATATTTTTATTTATTATTGTTAACAAGTAAATATATACATTTTTTTTAGAATTTAAGTTTATCTTAAAATGAACATAAAATATATTTATTACCCATATATTTTAATTAATTACAAATGTAAATTATATAAATAAGTTTTTTTTTTAATTTATTCATATTTAAATGAATTAAATTTATACTTATTTAAAAGTATAAATTATAAAAATATATAATATATAATAATTATATAAATTATATGTTTTATATTTAATATATGTTTTAATAAAATAAAATGGATAAATTTTAAGTGTAAAGTACATTTTAAATAATTTCCAAATTACGTGCCAAAACCATTATTTTGGTTGAAATGCATGCACGGTTTTCTCGTGACAGAACCGAGTTGCATGAATAAATTAAAATAAAATAAAATACATTAAAAAATAATATTATACATTAGAAAAATATAAAAATTAAACTGGTAAGTTTTTGTATGCCAATTTTTCTATAAACTCCAAAGGGTTATAATTTTATCTTAATGGATATAATAATTTCCACAGCCATTCATCGTTTTTGTATTATAGATTATATATAGTAATCGGTCGTCTATTCAAATTTTTATACGTGCAATTCAAAATGTCTCGAAAAATATTCTTTAGCAATTCAGTCCTGTTTTGAAAAAACCCGCACACAATTCGGTTGACAATCAACATTGTTGTTATTCTTATTGGCACGCAATTCGGATGCAGCCAATTTGTATGATCATTTATTGGAAATAACGTAATTAATATGGTAGCTTATTGTAATTAAGTGGAAAATAAATAAATTAATATGAAATATTAACATGAATTATTTTATATAAAAAAATATTTTTTTATACCTATAAATATCGTTATCATTAATAATAATTTATATGGTAACCTAATTATTAATTAAAATATGCAAATATTTAATTAATAAGCTTAATAGAGTAAGTAAATGTATTGTTCTAATGTTAATCTATTTTTTTTATCATAGCAATATATACTGCAGCAGTTGAAATGTTATCAGGATCTGGTGATGCAAAGCAATTATCTCGTAAACCAGAAATTATGGCTGATGCAGCTTATGCTATACTTAGTAAATCGGTTGACAATTTTACTGGTCAGTTTTTAATTGATGATGAAGTATTACAAAAAGAAGGTATCACTGATATGGACCAATATGCAAGTGATCCAAGTTAGTAATATATAAATAAAAATTATTGTGGTGATTTAATACTTAAAGTAAATTTTGATTTAATAAATGTAATAGTTATACTTAAGAACATATTTTAATTACCTTCAAGTAATCTTGATTACAAATGTATGTATTTTATTGGTTTATATCACTATAATATATTAAAAACATATTTAGATTCTGAGCGAAGTGAAGAATGTATTGGTATTACAATGATGTGTGTCTTTTTTTTATATCTGAAAACACTTTTACTACCCAAAATAATACGATTTTCACAAATAGCATTTGTTTCCAGTTGGAAGTGAATGTAGTTGGTACTTTATTTCGGTCATTTATTGAATTTCTCAAAATTGCGGTAGAAAAAATTTTTCACGAAAACTGAAATTTTGACAAATTTGATTTAAATATTTGATGATAACTTGGGCAATTTTGAAGTTAGACTTGAAAATTTTATAGGGTGTTCATTTATGTACTATATGTGTACCTATATAGTTCCTATATGTGTGATAAAATTTTGCGTTTTAAATATTTCATAAAAAATGTCAAAATTTTAATCAATTCCTACAATGTAATAAGAAAGTACATTAGAAGAGATATTATTGAAAGATAAAGTAATGAAGATAGATGGATTTTATCATGTTTAAATATCTAAATAAAATATTTGTGGACTAGCTTAATCCTGGTTGTAAAATAATTTTTTATTAGGATTTGGTTTTCATAGATTTGTACTGAATATTGATTGATATTTATTTTATAGCATATAAGGGTAATTTAATGATGGACTTCTTCTTGGATGAATTGCCTCATGATGGATTTAATAAAGGAAAAAAATTGGCCAAAGAGAATTCTCCACAAGCTAAAAAATTAGATGGTGATGATGCTATTGAGAAAATATTTACTAAAATCAATGCACATCTAACTCCAGAAGTATCCAAAGAAACAAATGCATGTTTTGTGTTTGTTGTAAAAGGTAATATTATAGCTGCACAGTACTATGATTCCTTTTTAATCAATAGCAAATAACAATTGTCATGTTAATAAAAAATATATTTTGAATAATAATAGTTAATAATTATTATTTGTAATTTATTGAATATGTATATATTTTAGGCGAAGATGATAGAACCTATTATGTAGATTTAACTGGAACTGGATTGGCTGGAAAGGGAAAACCAACTACGAAACCAGATGCCACTTTAACAATGGAAGCTGATAAACTTGAAGACCTATTTGCAGGTCAGTGTTAATAATTATTTAATTTATTACTATAATTTTTTTTAATATTTAATATTTATGTATTTAGGAAAACTTAAAGCAGCTGATGCTTATATGTCAGGTAAACTTAAGATTTCTGGGAGTTTGATGAAAGCTATGAAATTAGAAAAATTAATGAAATTGTTAAAAGCTAAATATTAAATTATGTCATTAATTGTATATTACTAAATGTTTATAATTGTTGAGAAATATTGGTTTGTGTTTCAATTTATATATATATATATGTAACAAAAATAATAGGAAGTATTACTAGTTAGTAACCATCATGTTTTATTTAATTCATTTGTGTATTATTAATTAGTTATATGTATACAAATTTGATAAATTTTATTTTTATATAGCTCAAAATATTATTTTATTATTATAACATAAACAGTTATAAATTATTATAATAAACGTATAAAAATATTATAATTATTTGTATATATTTAAATTTTGGACTGAATATTTTTTAATGATTCAAAAACACCTTCTTGGCCATGCATAAATGGTCTTTTAGTTTTTGCAGCCGTACAAAGCATTGCTAAATCATAGATTTTTCTTGCAATAATGTTGTTCCAATTTCCAGCTCGTTTGTCTAATAATTCTTCAATAGGACATTCAATTTCAATTATATGAGTTAACTAGAAAAAAATGTATTTTAATTATAAATATTATTAATAGATATCTTAAATTATTTACTAAATCACATCCAGTTCGATATTCATCATATGGTGCTAACCCTGTTAATAATTCTAATAAAACTACTCCAAAGCTAAAAACATCTATCTTTACTGAAATATCACCTCTAAATGCTTCTGGTGACATATAAGCAGATGTACCTAACACAACAGATGTCATTGTATGATCTCCAATACGAGTTAATCCAAAGTCTCCAATCTAAAGATTATTTTTACAAATTACTATATTAAAAAAAATAAATTTTCTTTTTTTATTAATCATTAAGTATGTATATACTTTAGCCACAAATTTATCATCAAGAAGAATATTAGCAGTTTTAATGTCTCTATGTATGAAAGGTGTATCAAATTCTGTGTGTAAGTAAACCAACCCTCCAGCTACATCTGTACTAAGTTTTATTCTATAATTCCAATCTAATAATGAAGACCTATTCTGAAAAAATTAACTATGAATTAATTTTATGCATTTTATTATATTTCTTAAAATCTTACTTTACATGCTATACAATCCATTAATGATCCATTTTCCATAAATTCATACACGACACATGGCTGTTCATCATATGATATAGCTAGTAATGGTAATAAATTATCATGTTTAAATTTTAAAACTATATCGATTTCATTTAAATATTGTTTAAAATCTTTTTCATCAAATACTTTTTCCATGCGTTTAATCGCTACTATTTGATTTCTTAATTTAGCTTTAAATACTTTGCCAAAACCACCAGTTCCAATTAAATATGAATCAGAAAAACCATCTGTGGCATTAAAAAGGTATTCAAAAGGTAATTTGAATTCACCAAACCTGTAAAAATAAATTATTTTAAATAGTTAAAAACAAAAAACTTACTTTTTTAAAATAATTATAAATAAAATAGAAGTTAATGAATACAATTTTGATTCACCTTCCATTACTTTCATTATTTGTTGAAGTGGAACTAGGATGTAGTTGATGAGCATACATGGTAGATTTAAATTGTTCACTATTACAGTCATCTGTATATTCATCAAGTTTAGAAATGGTTATAGCCGTTGCCAAATTTTCTGTCAATTGATCTGGAAATAGGCTTGTACTAAACATAATATAATTACATTCAATGCCCGGTTATTTTTGACATTCAATTAATTACCTTTAGAAATTTTTGAAGATATATATTCCGCAGCTCTTATTAGCTTTACATCAAACAACAACGTCTTTAAAGTCTTAAGGTTGGGTCTGATCTTACCACTAGTTCCCCATTCCTCCAAAAATATCTCACTACAAGAACGTCGTTGCGTATGACTGGCCATTTCTATGGATCTAAAATAAATTTTAATTTTTGAAATACCTTGTATAGAAAATCCCGATTTGTCTATGGCCAAATCTTACTTTACGTGGTCAAAAGTATATTTTCGACTTTTGTTTGGATCACAATCAACAGTCGCTGCAGTCATTAACAATTTCCATCCGTCATTAACATCTAACAAGTTGATTAATTCAAATTTCATTGTCGCGTCCATCTTACGTATTTCTGTAGTTTCGTTGGTCATTATATTCGGTACTAATTATAATTTGTCACGATTATAATATTAAAATAACACGGATTTTGTAAGTACTCAGACTCACGTTTGAAAATTGAGAGGCAAATGGTAAATCGTATGAACTAAACGTAAACATCACCATATTATTCTGACACTGACACCTGTTGAAGGAACAATCTTTTACTTGGTTGGTTCACTTGTTATTTTGGAGTGGTACATGTGTGATGGGTGCGGTATGTAAGTACGAAATAATACCTAATGATTAATGATAAGGAAATTGGAAATCCCAAAAAGAAATTTTACTGTAGAAACGTAGATTATAATTGGTAAAAATATTTACTATTGAGGCGTATTACTTTTCTATGCTATAACGTGAGATAATTTTTAAGCAAGGCACATTCAATAATTAAATAATTATTTACAAACGTATTTTGTACTTTCGTTTTGTTACTTTAAGTTAACTGTTTATTTTTATAAGCAAACTTTTAAACAAACAATTTTTTTTAATTTAATTCAACTAGTGGACATAAAAGTGAAAGGTTTAATTTTTAATTTCTGCATTCTACTAGAACCAGAAGCCAAACTCATTAGTGAGTATTGAATAGTGACCATAGATAAGTATATATATAGTGACCAATAACCAATCGGCATCCACTATTATGATAGTGCGTTATAAACCTGTAACTAACGTACCATTTCTTTTTTTCTCCTATGACGTCATTTCAATCCTGATTTCTGGTTAGACGTTTATACCGGTTAAAGATGATATTATTGTTTTTCGACTTGTGTGTAGGATGATATCAAATTTGTATACTTATTTTATTAGCGTTTATTTTTTATTTATTTATTTTTATTTTTAGTATGTGCCATTATTTTAGTTGTAAGTTAATTGGAATTAACGTATACGATATAGCATGCATTTGCCCGTTACAATTGCAAAATTAGTTAGTAGACGAAATATTTATTGCAGTCGGTATCTTGGTAGATCAGATCGTGTTCATTATTTACCAAAAGAAACAAAATTCGAAAATTTGTTCGACCAGAAAAAAAGGTTTGTATCGACAACTCGATGTTTATGGCACGGTGAATACGAATGGAAGGATCCAAAAAGTGAAGCAGAAATTGTACGTGTTAATTTTGTAAACAAAGACGGAAAACGGACAGAAGTCATAGGAAAAATTGGCGACAATGTTCTTTATTTAGCTCATAGGTAAATTTAATTATATATTACACACATTGTTATCATATTAAAATGTATCTTTATTTATTTTGTTAGATATGGAATTGAAATGGAGGGTGCTTGTGAAGCATCATTAGCGTGCACGACTTGTCATTGTTATGTTGCTGATGAATATCTATCTAAACTTCCAGAATCAGATGAAAAAGAAGATGATTTATTAGATTTAGCTCCATTTCTCAAAGAAAATTCACGACTAGGTTGTCAAATTATATTAGATAAAAATTTAGACGGCATTGAACTCGTTCTACCATCAGCAACTAGAAACTTTTATGTTGATGGTCATAAACCTAAACCTCATTAATATAATTCATAGTAACAATTTAGAACTATTAGTTTCTCAATCAAAATGGAGTATGCTGAAGAAGCTATAGTAGTTTCTAATAAAGCAGTAGAATGTGATTGTAAAGGACAAATGCAAGCTGCTGTTTATTATTACAAAGAAGCAGCTACACTTTTAGAACTTGCTTGGAAGATACGAAAAGATGATCCTTTGGCTAATGAGTGGTGTAAAAAAACACATGAATATATCAACAGAGCTGAAACTTTGGAATATCAAAGTAATTATAAATTATTTTTGTTAATATTTTAGAATATAAATGATATAGGTAAGTATGAAGGAATATTTGTCTATTTTACTGTACTGATTTATTTTTATAAGTAGCATCTAATTTTAGCTAACTTTATAAAATAAAATATGAATTTCTTATGTTTCTATAATTTTAAATATATAGGTATACCTATATATATATTATTTTTAATTTTTATGAGACATGGAAATTTCAAATAATTACCATATATTATACAATTATGATACATATTTTTACTAAAATAATTTAGGATTATGCTTAAATATGGTATCTGTAATTTATATTCTTTTATATTCTATCAATAAATAAACTTATAATTTATAATGTAATATTAACTTATTACAAGATAAAGGTATATAAATTTAGATAATGAGAAATAACAATATGGTTGTATAAATTACTGTGTATTATAATATATGTTTATAATTGATCATATTTTTTTTTTCAATTGATTCATAATACTTGTAAATGTACTTGCCTTACGTTATTTTACATTTATTTGTTAATTATTAATGTAATGAATATATGAATATTTGATTAAATTTAAATAGAAATTTTAGTTAGATTAATTTGTAGTATATATATGTATATATTTATTTAAATCAATATTTTATAATACCATGTCTTTTATTTAAGTGATGGTATTCAAATAAGTTATTAAATTATCAAAAAAATAATTTATATTTATTAAATTTCAGTTTTTTGGTTTGAATTGACATAATCCAGTGATCATGAAGTATTTAAGACATGAGTCTTCTTATTTAAAGAAATAATTGTTTTAATTTCTTTTATGACTAAATTTAGTAATATAGTAATTGCAATTGAAATGAAAATAGAAAATTATTGATGTGTTTTGTTTTTGTTTCCTAAAAACATCTAATACTATTCCTAAAATAATACTAGATACATATAAAAATAAATATTTTTAATCCTTATAAAATAAAAAGATTATTATTTTTAGTGTAAAACCAATAATTAATGATGTGTTATAGTTTATATTCAGATTTTAATACAATACAGATATTTTGAAAAGCATTAGGTTATTAAAATAATAATAATTCATATTTTTGTATTTAAATAATAGTTGATGAAAACTTGAAAAATAAATTAATATATACCTACTTATAATTACTTTTAAATAATTTCAATATTTAAATTAAAATAAAGCACATTAGTTTTCTATAATAAAAAATATATATATAATAATTCTCAAAAATTTAAGTGTTTTTTACATTTATGCATAAAATATAATGAAATAGTTGATAAATGATAACCAAGAAATTTGGATTTCAGAATCAACTTTTAGTATTTCAAATGTGTATAGTATGAAATTAATTTATATTATTTACATTATTAATAGAATTATTATCAATATTGAAATAATTAAGATAATATGAATGTTTTTATTTTTATTTTTATAGTTCAAAATGAAGCAGCTAATAATATGGAAGATATTAATCAAGATAGAGTACGATTAAAACAATGTAAATATTTACTTAAACAAGCTCTGGATATTGATGAATCTGGAAATGAGAATTTGGCTATTGATACTTATATGCAAGCAATAGAACTTTCATTAAAAGTGGTAAAAATTAAAAATATTAATTCACAATTTTTGTTATTGTAGTATAAATTAACTGTTTATTTGTATTTAATTTCAAAAAATATATTGAACATAAAATATGTACTTTTATTATAGAAAAAAGAAATATCAGATGATGAAATGATAAAAAATTTAACTATTTTAATTGAAAAAGCATTAGATCGAGCGGAAAAACTAAAACAATCAAAGGAACAAAACTCATGTAATGATTCCAGTAATACAGGTACCTTATGACTTATGAGGCTCAAATTATTTAATAATGTTTTGCATACTTGCATGCATTTTTGTTAATTAATTTATAATATTTTTTATTTCTTAAAAAGTTATTTTACTCATATAATGAAAGATTGAAAGTTCAATTTTTAATATTTTATTTATAGTTACTTGACTTTAGTCAAAAGTGAAAACTAATTTTGTTTTTATATTGAATTTAAATATAATTGTTTAAAAAACATGTCATAAATTTTAAATTTGTCATAATTTATATTTAATTTTAGATAGATTTATTTATTATTAATAGGGAACAGATTTAATTGTAAATACATATTTTTATTAGATTGAGATATGTTTAATCTGATAAAAAATGTGCATGATTTAGATCATTCTGGTAAAAATAACCCCAATTTTATTTTACATATTTCAGTATAATTACATATATTGTACATATTTAACACATTTTGTTATAATTAATTAAATTTCAACGGTATTTCTGACATTACGGAATATTTTGTTTATAGAATATTATTGGACATGAGAAATTTATTTCATACAACACAATTATATAGCATTTGACATTATCTAAACAAAAACTAGTTTTGTTATCGCATACATTTCGGCAAATTTTTGTTTTTTGATTCAGACAATAAATCAATTGGAAACTAAAAATATGTCTTCGATAGAAAGTCTTAATATTGTAGAAAAATCTGCAGATAAACTAGAAAAAACTCAAGGGCACATAGGAGAAATAGTCAAACAGAAATTTACTAAAATAATTCTGAAAATAATTCTGGATTTCAAACTAATAAAGTAATTAGAGATATTTTACAAGGAAAAAATCAACAAGGATTACTAGACATTGAATTCACTCCCTCTGATATAGTTAATATGAATTATGCTATGATCACATGGAATGTTCTTTTAGTCAATACAAGAATATTTTCCGACCAAATTGTTGCCATTTTTCATTTGCAAACCTTCAACAATATGTTGTTTCTCATTGCTTTGTTCAGGAATAATAATCTATAATCATAGTTTTACATTACTACGTAGTTTCTATCATTTTATTTAATATTTATTTTTAAAATATATTCATTGTAATTTTCTATATTAATACATTTTTTTGATATTTGCATATTTTGAATTTTTTATTACATATTTTAAGAAAAATTTATACATATATATGTACATATATTTATACATATATTTATTACAATAAAATCCGTTCCCTAATTATTAGTATTTCTATTTTATTATGTTCATTGAGTAGTAGTGATATTGAAACTTAAACTAAAGATAGAAGAAACATTTATTTTAAGCAAGACCCACCTTCTAAATATTAATTGAATTTGAATATCTTCTCTCCTACAGCTGTAAATTAAAAATTGTACTTAATGTACTATATATATATAATACTAATATTAATGAGAAGTTTATTAGTTTATAAATAGAAAATATATATGCTTTTTTAACTAGTTTGTTAAAGTACCTAGAATAAAAGCATTTATAAATCCCATCCAATTCTTTTTTAATGATAACTATTCTAACTGAATATATATTTTGGCACCATGTTAAAAAGTATTGTATGTATTGTGTACAAAATTATATATTTATTTTATTCAATGTTTAAAGTTTAAGTTTTATTGAAACCAACTTCAAGTTACCAATAATAATAAAGTTAAAAGTATATTAAATCACATTCATTTTCATAATGTCTATATTTTGTTGTATATAATGTTTTTGTATTTATGAGTAATTTTTTATAATATATATATATTTTTTTTATAATAAATATTATTTGCCAATAAGTTTTAATTATGAAAAAATTTTAATAGGCACTATTTATAAATACCATATTTGGATTAAGAACAGTTTTCAATTAATTAAGTTAAATTTATATAAAATTTAAATATTAACTATAGATTTATACATTATCTATATTTATATTATGTTTAAATAAAAATTAAATCAAATTAAAATGTATCATTTAAAAAGATATAATAAGTAATTTTTATACATATATTAAATGTGATATTTGAATTGTATTTATTTTAGGTAGGTATATATTTTTTTAATATTGCATTCATTCAAAGAAATATACTATTTTAATAAAATAATAACTATTAAAGGAATTTACACTAAATGCTTTTTCTTATATTTTACTAGTTACATAGATCTCATTTATTTCAAAGTACCTGATAATTATATTAGGTATGATATATATTAGTATGTATGTATTAACATAAGTATAATATTTATAAAATAAAAGTTCAAAATTTAATTTTATATTGTATTATATAATTTTTATATTATGTAAAAATTAAACAACATTAATCATTCACAATAAAGTGATGTTTTTAATTTACAATGTATAATTGACAATTGTCCTTGTAAATATGTTACAAGGGATACAGGTGTAAAGAGGATAGTGTTGAATTTTGATTACAATTTGAATGCAATGATAAATTATTATATTCTAAAAATGATTCTGAGCGGAGTACTGTCAGATTTAGGTATTTAGATGACTTATTTAGGGGTTTTATAATCAATTATTTTTATTAAAAGTAGAGACTGATAAATGTAAAAAATTTAATCGGTATATATATATCTAATTAAATTTGTTCAGAATCGTTTTTCGAATGATTTATCATTGCATTCAAATGTAATCAAAATATAACACTATGCTCTTTAAACATGTATCCCTTATTTTGTTTTTTAATTTGTATACTTATTTTGTGTGTAAAATAAAACAATATTGACATTTTATCAATGTGAAAGTAATATTATTATACACATTATACATACCTATATTATAGATTAAATATATTTTTTACTGCCCAACTGTATTTTTATTATGTTAAGTCAAAATGATTAATAGTGTATAAGTTATAATTATATAACAATTTATACATAATAATAAACTTGATCAGTATTGAAATGTATAAATATTATTTTAAACAATATAATAAAATTGATTTGCTTTCTTTTACATATATAATTAGTGAAAAATTATTTATTCACAAATATTTTATTACTGTAAAATATCATAGTATTTTAGAGGAACATAAGCGCTTGATTATTTTTGTTTTTATCATATAGTAATATAACAAACATAATTTCTTAAACTGTAGTGTTTATATCAATTTTAAGTTAAGATCTATAACAAAGTTTAGAGAGAAGAATATTTTCAATCGACTAATATAGTCATATTCTGTAATTAGACAAAAAAAAATAAATAAATAAATAAAATAAAATATGTGCTGGGTTTCTTTTGAAATATAAATATAATAAAGCATAATATATTTTTTTAAGCGTTATGTCTTATGTGGTGTATTTATGTTTGTAACCATATTTTTTTTTTTGCCATTAAAAATTCAAGAGTGTAAAATATTTATTGAATTTGTGTTATCTATTACCATTTATTAATAATATGATTTAACATGTATTTGTTTTTAAACGTGTATATTTTTAAGTATACAAAATTACAGTGTTCATATCATAAAAACAGTTTGTATTATATACCAATTTTTATGAAATTCCAATTATTTTTGTATCATTATTATGTCAAATAAAATAGTTCAATACATTTATTTTCAGCACAATATAATAAAAAAGTTTTCAAAAGTCGAATTCCTAAATTATCTGAAACATCCAAAAATGATCTTTACACTGAATCTGAAAAACAAGTATTATTAATTACGTCAAAAATTAATAACAAAGAATATGTTCCTTTCATGGATGTTGATTTGTTAGAAAGGTAAATTAAATATATGATTTGCATTTTAAATAATTACCTTCAATATAGAAACACTAAATTAATATTTTGTATTCTATAAATATTTTAAATCTTTTTAGATTAACTAAATTGAATTTTATAAACAATGATTAATATTAATTTGAATAAACTACATTTTTTTTTAAAATATATATATAATTTTTTAGGCATTAATGCATTATAATTCAAAACTTAACTGTGAACCGAAATAAACTATAACAAAGACAAATAATTTATACATGGAATAAGATATATATAAATGTATTAGTTAATGATTATAAAGACTTAACATTCAAATATTTGTTTTTGGTTTCTTCATCACAGTATTAATTTTTAAATGATATATTTATTGCCTTTGTAGGTTTCAGTTATCAATTCCATTCACTGACAATGATGGTTTGCTTACATTATCATCGGAACAAAAAAAAAATTTTTTACAATGGATAAGACCTGATCAACTGTGTTCTGATCCGAAAATGATGGTCGGAGAAACCATTAGTTTTTACAGCATAAAACAAACAGTAATAAACTAATAACATAAAGAACAATTTTGATATTGTCCCTCCCCCACCAATATTTTTAAAATTTTTAAGTACCTATTTACATTTTTTTAATAGTTTTTGTAGTATTGAACAATATTAATAGTAGATATTTATTAATATTTAATTATAAATTTATAAGGATAAAATGATTGAATATTGTATATAAATTTAACAGGCATTTCACAATTCATCTTATTATAAAATGCAATTTTATATTATTCGTATTTATTAGATTTTAAGCGAAGAGAAAAAATCACTTACATTGCGCCAATTATGAAAATAGAAAATTTTTTTCTGCAAAATGTAGCATAGAATTTATATGAATTTGCATGACTATCGCCTGAATTCACATGACATTTTTACAGCTCAAAATATTTTACGTTTCGTCGTTTCCCCTGTTGCGCAACCGTGCTCATAATAGAAGTTGTGCTCAAACAGGTATAGTTAAATGTTTCTGTAAATAAACGTACTTCGTACACATTATTTAATTAATATTTATCATATTTATAAGTTATTGATGTAATAAAGTAGATGAATAAAATTTTAAAACCATAATAAAATCATGCGAATCAGGTGATAGTCATGCAAATACCATGTAAATATTGGCAGAAAAAAATGTGCTATTTTCTTAAAAACTTCTGTTATGTGCATGGCTGGCGCAACGTGGGGAAACGAAACATAGTATTTTGAGCGGTATAAAGTATTTCGGGTAGTAAAAGTGTTTTCAGACATAAAAAAAACAAAAAAATAAGAAAACACACATCATTGTAAAACCAATACATTCTTCGCTTCGCCCAGAATCTAAAACTCCCACTTAAATTTGCTGCCCCCCAAAAAAATGCTTCCGGGCAATTGCCCTCCTTGGCCGCCCCTAAATACGCCACTACGTAGGTAACTAATTTAATGGAATTTAATTAATAATGAACGTAGAGACTGATAAATGTAAGTTTTAAACAGTACATATATTGTATATGTGTTGTCCGATAACTCCGCTCAGAATCGTTTTCAGAATATAATATTAGAATATAATGATTAATCATTGCATTCAAATTGTTATAATCAAAATTCAATACTATCTTCTTTACACCTGTAAAGAACCCTTTACTTCTCATAATTTGTTTTTTATATTTTAAATAGCTATTAAAATATCATAAATATAATAATTCACAATTAATTGGAACTGAGTTAAGTAAAATGTATTTAAGCTTCAATTAAATTTTCAAAATTTTTGTCAGTTTTATTTAACATTATTGTAAATTATTAAAATATAATAAGAATCCATATAAATACTTTAAATATTTATTTTACTGTAATTTCAACTTTAAACACCTAGGTATAAAAATTAAAAAGAAATTGTGAATTGAGATTTTCCTAATATTTTGAAAATACGTTAAGGTATATATTATTATGTATCAATAAAATTTTCCAAATTTTTTGGCTCTTCTATTCATTTTTATTGTAAAAGTATTGAGAGATAATATGGATACTTGTACGGATTCTACGATTTCTGTTTAAACTAAAAATATCAACGTTAAACAGCTATAAAAAGAAATTTACTCTTGAGATTTGTCTAATATTTTTATTTTATGTTAAGTAATATGCGAGTATACTTCAGTAAAATTTTTAAACATTAATACCAAAAATTGCCAATTTTCTCAAACATATACATAAAATCCGAGTTTTTTTACTAAATATTCAAAGTCCTATATTTTGTAGAAAAATTAAAGTAACGGTTCTAAAATTTTCTAATCTAACTTTAAAATTGTCTGAGTTATTATGAAATATTGAAATCGAAATCGTTGAAATTTCAGATTGTGAAAAATGCTGTTTTTCTATCACATTTCTATCATCAACAATCATTTAGCTGATGAATCAAATTCGTTGAAGGAAAAATGTTGTTTTTTTGTTTTTTCTACCGCTTAGGGTCAATTTTGAGAAATTCGAAAAATGACCTAAAAAAATCTTATCCTACATCCACTTTTCAACCGGAAACATGCTATTCGTGAAAATAAGAGCACTATTTCTGGTAGAAAAAGTGTATCATTGTAAAACTAATACATTTTTCGTTTCGCTCAAAATCTAAAACTACTAAAAATTATATTATGTTTTAATTTGTTCTGGAATTTTACAAATATTCTTTAATAATAGACAATACTTTAATATTTAACTGATTCATTTATCATATTTATAAATTTTGTTTATCATTAATGTTGAAATTAATTACATTAAAATAATTTATATTGTAGGTTGTAACTGATTGTTCGTTTGTAGCATCATTAGCTGTTTGTGCAGTGTATGAGAAGACATTTAAACAAAGATTAATTACATCAATTATTTACCCTCAAAAACATAATGGACAACCTATTTATAATCCATTTGGTAAAGTTTCATTTTAATATATCTCTAAATTTGTATTAACACTATTATTTATGTTTTTACTTTATTAGGAAAATATATGATTAAACTTAATTTAAATGGTATACAGCGTAAAGTAATAATTGATGATTTATTGCCAGTTGGCAAGTATAATTCATTATTGTGTTCTCATTCATCGAATAAACAAGAATTTTGGGTGTCGTTGATAGAGAAAGCATACCTTAAAGTTATGGGAGGTTATGATTTTCCAGGGTCAAGTAGTGTAAGTTATTAATAGTGTATTTTTATTTAGTTCATATTTTATTTACTCTTATATATCTACAAATTATGTAAAATACTATGTTGCAGAATATCGATTTGCATGCTTTGACAGGCTGGATACCAGAACGCATTCATTTTGATGATGAAACATTTAATGCTGATGGTCTATTTGAGACTCTATATACAAGGTTGTGTAAAGGTGATGTATTAATTACAGTCGCAACTTCACATATGTCACCAGAAGAAGAGAGAAGAACTGGATTAGTTTCTTTACATGCATATGCAGTTTTGGATGTACAAAAAGTGAATGTAAATTATAATTTAAGTATATATATATGTATATATACATACGAGTATGAACTTAAGATTAATATTATAAATTATTAGGATTTAAAAATATTAAAACTAAAAAATCCGTGGGCACACGTACGCTGGAAAGGACGTTATTCAGAGTTAGATGAAAAAAGTTGGACATCTCAGTTGAGAGATACGCTCGATTATGATCCAACAAATGCTGCTTCATTTGATAATGGAATATTTTGGATTGATTATGCTTCAGTAATACATCATTTCGATGTATTTTGCTTGAATTGGAATCCAGCATTATTTCCTTATACATCTTGTATACATAAGTATGACATTTTATTAAAAAATTATAAATTAATCATTTAATTATAATTAATATTTTTAGGACATGGAATACAGGTACAGGTCCAATTAGTGATTTGTACAACATAAGTGAAAATCCTCAATTTTGTCTAGATGTAGGCAACGTCAACAATGGTGCTATTTGGATATTGTTGACTCGGCATATTACTGAATTACAAGATTTCAAAGAAAATCGTGAATATATAACTGTTTTGGTGTATAAAAATAATGGAAAACATGTTTTTTATCCAAGTATACTACTTTTTTTCATTAAATGACTAAATTGCATTATTGTTTATCAAATATGTAAATTTTATTTATTTTAGATGATCCTGAACCATATATATCAGGGATACGTATTAATAGTCCTCATTATTTAAGCAAGATTGTTCTTAATGATAAAACACCATCCAAATTCACTCTAGTTGTATCTCAATATGAAAAAATGAATACAATCCATTATACATTACGGGCCTACGCTACATGTCCATTTACAATGAAAGAGCTCACTACCCCTTACAATGTTAAATTTAAAATGGTATATTTACTTTTATTTAAAAACTGCCTACAAAATTTATAATTAATAATTTACATATTACAGACTGTTAATGGTGAATGGAAAGGCATAAGAGCTGGCGGTAGTCATAATCATAGTACATATAATGAAAATCCAAAATTCAAATTAACAATAGAGGGATTATCAGACATTGTTGCAATTCAAATTGAATTAAAAGCACCAAAACAATTTCAAGTTGGAATTGAAATATTGTGCGTTGGTTTAAATAACTCAAATTCTACAGCAAAATTTATAAGAAAATCTTCTGGGAGCTATAGGTTAGTATGGTTACTTAATTTAATACGATAGAGATTAGACAGTAGCAGATATAATATTGTTTAGTGTGAAAATACTAACTAGCACTTTTTTTTGGATAAAGTCAGGATATGCTGTAATTCCTTTATAAGTATGTGCATTTTTTAAAATTAAAAAACTTTTCAATTATGTCTATATAAAGTGAGAATTAATAAAATAAAATGTTTGACCTCATCGACCCTTTTTAATCAACTGGAGCTTAATTTATAAGATTATCAACTAAAGTTTAATCATTACTAATTATAATTAATATGAAAATTAAATTTTATCACGATAATAATTAAATATTAATTTCTAATAAAAATCAAAGTAAAATTATATTTATTAAAAAAAAAAAAAAACAATTGATTAAAATATAGGTACATTTAAATTTTGAAAAAATAAAATATATTAAAAATAATATAAAATTTGTTTCTTATATTTTATCATAAATTTTTTAAATACAAATTATAATGAATCACTAGTTTTATTAGTATTACGTGTAAATATATTTAAATATTTTCCACGTGTCATTTCTTTAGATTCTTCTAAGCCTAAATTATAGGCAAAATCATACAGTGACTTTAATTCATCTAAAAGTGGGTGTAATGGCATTTGACTATAACGTTGTACAAGCAACATATCATGAGCATCAGGAGGTTGCTTCCATGATGGTTGTTTATCTGTTGCACTAGATGCACGTATATGTTGTGCAAAACCAGACATGCCAGGCATTGGTTCAGGCCAAAGTTCTGGCGATGATCGATCAAGAGTTTCCATCGCCACTAAACACTGTTGTTTTTGCTGATCAAGTTCTGGCATAGTCTTCTCAGCTGGGTGGATAATGCAATACACACATCGAATTGGACATTCGGCTTCATTTTATGGACAATGAAACAAATAAATATAATCAGTTTATTTTATTTTATTAAAATATCAAGTTCAATATAAAATAAATAATTAATATGTTACATTATGTAAATTTAATTTAAAATGTTATTTGGTGAAATATTTATTTTTAATTAACTAAATTTTTAATTTCAGATCAGGGTATGTAATTTTAGAATTAGCTGATATTCAACCTGGAACATATGAAATAATTCCTTCCACATACTTGCCTGGTAAAGAAGGACCATTTATACTAACTGTAAATGCATCTAACTTAATTAATATTATTCAAATAAGATAGATAACTACAAAGTTTTTATTTTTAAGTTTTAGTAAATAATAATAACTTAAAAAATATACTTTTATATAAATTAATATCATACATATAAATCAATTCTGATTAATAATTTAATAATTAATTTGTGATTGTTAATTATTATAACAGATATTACTTAATTTAGTTAACATATTATGATTTGTAATAAATATTTAACATTGATATAATTTGAAACAAAAATATGAATGTTATTTTTGTTTACAAAGATGCATTTGTTCAAATTAAATTTATAGAAACTTGTAAAAATCTCATACTAAAGTTAAGTATTCAGATTATACAGGGTAAATTTGTACAATAAATAAGATTTATTAAAAAATTTGTTTTATATATTTATAATTTTTAAATTAATACTTATAATAAAAATAAAAACAATATAAAATATTAAGTATGTTACATTATAATATAATAATCATGAAAAATAATAAAAAAAATACAAATTTAATTTTCAGTTGTTGTATTTTGATTTTTAAATTTGTCAATGATGGGTAATTGTCCACCAGCGGTTTTAAAAGCATAGCATCCTGTACCCATAGTAATTACAAGAACTATAGACAATGGCAGTGTATAATAGTATTGATTGAATATTGTTACTTCTGATACGATCAAATGGGAAATAATAACGTATGAAATTAGGTTTTTATTGTCTGTATTCAATCCATGGAAAAATAGTATTCCCCAAAATATGTGCAGGAATATGGAGAGAGCAGTGAAAATTGAAGATATGATACAAAATGCACTGTATCCACCACGAAGTCCCATTGTTCCTGGCCCTCCAACTTCAGCTAGTATGTTAATTAAAGCGAATAAACCACTCATGATACCAAATCCCAAACCAGAAACGTACGATAACATGTGTTTATTGTTTGATACCAAAGAATGTGTTACGAAACGTTTTAGTCCACATTCAGCCTTGCGTAGTACCAAATATAAAAAGTAACGAAATAATTCTTGTATCAGTACAGACACGACCACTCCAAACCAGACTTGTTGTTTGCTAGGAATGATGAACCATACTATAGATGACAGCAGTAGACTAAGTAGCCAGAAAAATGAGCTGGCTATTAATATGATGACACGCACAGGATCATCCATGATTGTAATGATGAACATTGACAAGGCTGGGCCAAATGCTGTAAGCGTGCAACCAGTAAATTCCAACAGCGTCATCGTGATGGTGTATAGCAGATATTATGTTCTAAAAACCGGACCGGCAGTAAATTAATCGAAAATATCAACAATAAACAATCCGTAAACACATTTTATTTGGTATTTTATTTTAACAACGGATGAACCAATTGTGTCCGCATAATTTATATTTCAGTAGAATGTATTATTGATAATATAGCATATAGCGTACATCTTACACAATAATAAATTACAAATTTGAATAATTGTAGTCTTACCGGTTTAATTTGATCGTTCGGCTTACATCAACGTTTTCTGAACGAAAAAAGAAAACTACTAAAAAATTTGTTGAAAAATTAATCGTTACGTGTAAAACGTTTTCACAATTTCACATTTATAATTTCAAACACAACAATTGACAACACTATTTTTTGTTTAGACTTTGTGAATGGATGAATAACTCACTTTTCCGCTTTGTCATACGATATAAACTACTTAACAAGTGCATTAAAGATTGAACAGTTAGACAATAACCACATAGAAATTATATATTCATACATAACTAACTAATTATTGACAAACGATGGGCGTCGATTGTCCAATCAAAGAGACGCTCCAAATCTCCAATACTCGTCATGTATTATACTATCCATTATCCCAATTGAATTTAAATATAGATAGCGCGCTGGTCGACACTAACGACAGGGATGCCCAAATGGCAAATATTATCGATATATCGAATTATGAAATATCTGTTACTTCTCTGTAATATATTTAAGAATTTTCGGAAAAATTTATGGAAAATATTTGAAAATTTAATATAATTTGGGAAAAACATTTTTATTATTAGCTCAGTGTATAACGTTTGGTAATTTATAATTGAATATTACTTTTTTGTAAAAGCACAAAAACAATTATAGGTACACAAATGATAAAGAATCTTAATTTTAACTGTTAATTACGTAAAACGTAATACCATTGATTTTGTGCATTATAAAAACAATGGTATTGAGTATTCTACATTTCTACTATTCTAATAAATAAAAAACCCAAGTCCACAAAAAATTTACTTTATTATTTTAATAAATACGTATTTCAATTACTGAAGATGACAACGTCGTTGTTGAAATACGTATTTACTAAAATAATAAAATAAATTTTTTGTGGACTCGGGTTTTTCGTTTATCAGTATATACTTGATAATAGACTGCGTGAAAGGAGAAGTTAAAGTAGTAGATCCAGGAGCAAACTGGAGAGAAGTGGCTAAAGATAGAATAAGATGGAGAGAAATTTGTTTTACGGGTGGTCTAAATAAAAGGCCGGAATTCCACTCTCTCCCCCACAAAAAAAAAAACATAATATAACGTATAACAAACATAATATGCTATACTAACAACCAGAAACATAAAAAAAAAGTCACACATCATTGTAAAACCAATACGTTTTTTGCTTCGATCAAAATCAAAAATATAAATCTCCGATTATAGAAGTCGTTTAATCATAGAAATGCATTCATTCGATCGATCAAGGAAATCCTACTCCAAGTCTAACGGTTTAAATAATACATACCTAATAATAAAAAAACCAATAAGTTTTACATTGTACATTATAAAAACATCATTTCTCGGAGCGCATTCTGGCGGATGCGAAATATTTAGACTTTCAGACCACTTTTATTATCAAAGTTCGGAGTCCTTTCTTTAAATGTTCATGGTTTAAATTTAGATTTTATCATATATATTAATTTATATATATATTATTTATGCTTAATATCATTATATTTCAAGTTCCCATTTTAATTTAGTTTTAAAAGGTATACATTTTTTTTTTTTTTTATATAGTACTACGTTGTCTTCAACTATTTATATACCCGTTGAAGTCATAAAATCTTATTTTGAAAAATCCTAGAATAAAATAAAGGTTTTAATAAATAATTGCATATTTTTTTGTATTTACAAAACATTAATTAAAATTATATTTTGTTTGTGAAAAGTTCAAAAAGATTGTTTTTATTATAATTATAATATATTTACATACAATTATTGAAATACTTAATTTAAAACGGTCCAAATATTGTTACTATACAAGTAATGTTATGTCTTCACTGTACCAGTTATAAATTACAATAATATATGAAGAAAATAGTTACCTAATTAAATTTTATTTATCACAATAATCAATAGAAATTTTATACATCCACATTTTAGAATATTTAGCTTTCATATTTTCATGTACTTTTGTTTTTTGATTTATTTATTGTAATATGTTAACTCATTTTTATTTAAATTTGCACATTTTGAACACTTCATGATGTATTAGAAAATTTAAATTTACTGAAAAAATTAATTTTTAGATGTCTTTTCCAAAAATTTGAAAACAAAATAAGTATATTTTAAGAATATTCAGTAATGCTGCAAATAAGTTAATAAAATAAAGATTAAATGTTTTAATTAGGTAAACTATGCACTCTAAGATGGACTAAAGTAAATTGTAATCACTTAAAATTATAAATTAAAATTTACTACTAATTTAATAAGTACAAACTATTAAGTATTTTGTTTAACACACTGGAATTAAATTGAACTTAAAGATAACAAAAAAATAATTATTAGTTGTTTAATTTAAATAACAAATTTATTTCACATTGGCTTTTGAATGATATTATTTTAATTTCTTATAATTTACTCATATATTAAGGATTTGTAAATCACCATACATAAACAGAGTTCGATAATTGTTTACAATATATTAATACAATTTAATAATAACAGTGATTTTTTAAAAATATTTTTCTTTCAAAGGTACGAAATTAGATATTTTACATAGTTTTTATAAAATAATAAAAATAAAACAATTTAAATGAATAATATATACAAAATTTTTAATTAATATAAATTTAATGCTAGGTGTTTAATCTAATGTTATAACACATATAACGTTACGAGATGTATCTTTTTCTTTTTGAGTCCTACTTCTACTATTTCCAGAACTACTAGGTTTACAATCTTTTTTATTATTGCTTCCTGTAACTGAAATACCTGGAAGGTAAAAATTATTTAATAATACACTAGATGATTCAATTCTTTGATGTGGATATTGATGTTGTGGATGTGGTTCTTGATTTATTATTATTTCATTTAATAAACTAATTGGTTGTTGCTCTGAGCTAGTAGTTGATGAACTGTTCTTTACACTGAGGTCCAATACAACATCATTTTCATTAGAATTAGTCCTTTTTTTTGTTTGATCTTCAGTTTCTATGGTACATTCATATTTTATTAAAGAATCTACCACTTTGGGTTGACTAAACTTTGCACGTTTTACCTTTGGAATATCTTCTTCGTCAGAAGAATCTGTTAATGTAAAAACTTCTATTTGATTAGTATTATCATTTGAATTACAATTATTTGTAATTTTTTTATTATTCTTTTCAGTCCATGTACCATCTTTTAATAAGATAACAGTCTCACAGTCTTCACTCAATTTTGAACTTTTAACTATAGATAAAAAAAATTCATCTACTTCAATGTTTTCGAAACTTACTTTTTTCTTACACAATGGACATAGCCATGTTTGTTTTTGTTCATTCATTTGAAGAAATTGTATTGCATCAAAACAATGCAAATGAATACAATCTGAACCTCGAGCAGGTAGTTCCATCGTTTTCTTACTCAATGGATCTTTAATAGTAGCAATGATAGAGTCTACACCCATATCACCATCACTAGTCAGTGATTTTTTTATCATTTCTATTGTTTTTTCAGATTTACGAAATGGTCTTTTTTTAAGTTCTACTAGAAGTTCACTCGAAGTTAATTTTTGAGCTACATAAACACCAGCCATATATTCGTGTGGTTCTTCTGACCATGTAATTTTTAAGGTGTTTTGTGAACAATTTTTTAAATCTGTTTCCATAGTTATGTCAATGGGAACATTGCATCTCCAAGGGGTAATACCAGCTTTTGTTGGAATATTCAATGTAGGTAATTTACATTGACGATCATTTACAGAAACTGTTATATTATGTGGTAAACGTTCAGTGCCATTTTCTTTAAGTCCAATTTGTACTAATCTTAAAATAATTTGTATTTTATATTCTTGTCTAGCTATACTCCATGATTTTACAATAGAATGCCTGACACTATCTGTAAGATAAAATAAACCTGTAAAATTTGCTGCATATATATTTGTTTGACAGTGCATGGGCATTAGTAATGTAGTCATCATTTGAAAAAAAGGCAAGTTTACAAATTGAGTAATTTGAGCAGGTGATACTTCATTAAGAGATTGTATAGAATTAACTACAAAAGGAGGATGTTGTCGTGTCACTCGTTGTAAAAAATTTGGTTGTTGTTGACCATTAAGTTGAGATGTTTGTGTTGATGGTGGCTGATATGTTGTTTGTTGTGGTTGTATTTGTGGTCTAGCTTTATAAACTTGTACAATTTTGTGTTTCAGAACTCTTGTTTTTGTAGAAGAACCTGATAATAAATGTAAAACACGTTTACGTAAACATTGTTTAGTACCAAATTTGCTTTGTTTGACAGCATCTAAAATAATTTCTAGTTCATTTTTTCTTAAATCATAAACCAATTGATGAATAAATTCAATATCTGCCTAAAAATGTAAAGAACACAAATTAATTATTATAAATATTCAATATTATTTTAAGACAAAAAGATTAATTTAAAAAATTATGAAAATACATTTTGATATTAACTATTAATATTAACTTTAATTTATGTGGAATAACATAAAACGATATGATTTAAGAATATTGAATATTAAAAAAATTATAAACATTCGAATGTTTTTGATATAATATTAATAATTGTAATTTCTATAACAAATTATAATAATCAATAGTATCGAATAAATTGTAACTTATGGATTGCAAAATAAAATTATTTAATTATTTATTTTTTAAATTAAAATATTTTATTGTATTATGTTTTTTTTTTTTTTAATAAGAATACCTAATTTATAACCAGATAATATGAAAAAAGACAAGCTGATACTCCTGCCGTAGAGATATAGGTGTGCAAATCATAGTGTTTAATTTTAATTAAAATTTGAATGCAATGATAAACCATTGCATTCGAAAAAACAATTCTGAGCAAAGTTCAGTCAGATAATGTAGGTATTGATTAAAATTTTTTTTTTCGATTTTTGATGTTTCGCACACATTTTATAACCATCAATGATACTCTATCGATTTCTTACAGCTAAAAACTTGGAAAATTGATATAGGCCAGTCAATAAAGACAAAATTTTGGCAAATAGCGGAAAAAAATCCCAACCAAAAATTTTTTTTTTAATATCTTTATTAGAATATTTACTTTATCATACCAAAAGTCCCCATTGATCGACCTGGAGCTTTTTTTTTTATAAGCTTCTAAAGGTTCAAAAAGTTGTGCTTTTTTATGTAACTCGAAAAAAAATTGAAATTTTAAAAAAAGTTTCAAACAAAAATTATTAATTAGATTATTTTCTATAAAATAGGTCTCTTATATTTTTTTATTTTAACCAATAGTTTCATTGTAAAATTAATTTATATTAAGTATATTTAAAAAATTTTGATTTTTAATCTTTTTTCATAATAATTTTTTTATTTTATATAACAAAAACAAACATGTACATTCAATCAATGTATAGACTAAGGATACAAATATATTTATTTAAGTGTTTTTGTTATCTAAAAATATTATAATATTATATTTTATATCTTTAGTTAAAAATGTTTCAATACATAAATTTTGGTGTTCGCGAAATAATAATAATAAGCATCGGAATATACGAGTATAATATTAATATTATACTTTTATCGTTGATGGTCCAATTTAAAATAAATTTTCAAATAAAAAATGTACTGATGTAATATTTGATGAACATATGGTTATTTCCGTTGCAAAAGAAAACTTTTTATCAAATGATACTAATAAAATTAGATTAATAGAAATGCTTACAAAAAAATTAAAGATCATGGATTTATTGTCAAAATTGCAAATGATGATGCTGATACATTAATTACAAACACTGCAATAAATATATCAAATTATCACCCTAAAGTTATTACAGTTGGCGAGGATATCGATTTATTAGTACTTCTTGTTGCTTTAACTCCAAGAAAAAATAATATTTATTTTTTAAAACCCAGCTTTGGTAGAATAGAAAAAAAATATTTAGTACTTCAGTTTTACAATCAAACGATGAAACTATAAAAAATATAATATTGTTTTATCACGCATTAACTGGTTGTGATACAACATCAGCTTTATTCCAAAAAGGGAAAATAAAATGTATTCGAGCATCAGAAAAAATAAAGATTTGAATTCAATTATTTCTGTGTTTAATAATCCCTTAGCTTCACATGAAGAAATATCTGAAAAAGGCATTGAAAGTTTTCTATCTATTTATGGAGTACCACAAAAAAGCATAACTTTAAACAAACATCAATTTAATATGTTCACTAAATGCGGAACAAAAAATAAAATAAATCTTGCATCACTTCCTCCAACAGAAGAAGCTGTCAAACAACATTCATTTAGAGTTTATTTCCAGGTTCAGTTATGGTTAAGAAAATAAGAAATATTAAAATTCCAGAATAATGGGGATGGATAAGTCAAAATGGTATAATGTCTCCAATTACAACACTAAAGGCACCTGCTCCTCATCATCTACTTAAATGTATAACGTGTAGTTGCGTCAAAGGCTGTGGCAAAAATTGTGGGTGTCGTAAGGCTGGAATAAAATGTTCAATTATGTGTGGTTTTTATAAGGGACAATCGTGCACAAATGCTATGGCCATAGAACTTGATGAAATTGAAGATAATGAAATAATAAATTTAGAAGAAGAAAACGAAGAAGATAGAACATTTGATGATATGATCAGATGATGTAAATATAATTATTAGGCCTATGAAAAAAAAAAGTATAAAACAGAATATTATTTATAATGTCAATATTTTTCACTATAAAGTATTATTTTATAAAATATTATGTATAATGTAATATGATGTTGTCTTGTAAATAAAATTAATTAAAATTCATTTATGTAATGTTCTTAGGAAAAATTCACATTGATTACGTGTGTATTAAGTATAATAAAAAAATATATTATGAAAAGATTGAAAATTGAATTTTTATTTAAATATACTTAACTTAAATTTGATTTAACTATGAAAGTATTAGTTTAAATGAAAAAACATAAGAAACATTTTTTATTGAAAATTATCTAATCAATAATTTTTGTTTGATACTTTTTTTAAAATTTTTAATATTTTTCGAGTTACGTAAAAAAGCATAACTTTTTGAACATATCGGAGCTTTTTAAAAAAAAAGCTCCAATTCGATCGATGGGGACTTTTAGTATATTAAAGTACATATATTAATAAGAATATTAAAAAAAAATTTTTTGGTTGGGAATTTTTTCTGCTATTTTTCCTTTATTAACTGGCCTAATATTAGATGGTAAAAAAATGAAAACTGATGAATAACATTAATGTCATTGAAACTCCTGGAAGGAAGAATATTTTAAGTCTTTTTATATAAGAATATTTATTTATAGTAAATTGTTAACAATATTTAATGACAAATATATAAACTAATGATAATGTATAACTATTATATAAATTAAAAATAAATAACTATTGGCACAACCAACACACAATAAAATTTTCAAGTCTCTAACTTCCAAATTGCCCGAGTTATCGTGAAAAATGCCGTTTTCCATCATTTTTTTTTTTATTGCATTCGGTCAATTTTGAGAAATTCTAAAAATGTCCTAAATAAAGTACCAACTACATCCACTTTTCAACCGAAAACATTTGCTATTCGTGAAAACCGGAGCATTATTTCGGATAGTAAAAGTGTTTTCACTTTTTCAGACAGAAAAACACAACAAAAATCACACATCATTCATCATTGTAAAACCAATACATTCTTCGCTTCGCTCAGAATCTAAAATGTAAATTTTAAATTGATTATATAAAATCATGATCATGAAATGGAGGAGGTTAATTGAAAAGAGTTACTACCTATAGTAAACTATATAAATTAAAAAGAGTTGTTTGCATATTTAATAAATTACTATAGCATAATTATGTAATAAATAGTATATTTGACAGTATTTTATATGTACATTATATAAATTCAAACTGAACTATTATATTTCTTAGTGATGACTTTTCTAATGATAAATGATATACCAATAATTACAAGTATAATATTATGTTCTCCTAATTAATTGGAATCGAAGGACTTCAAAGTCCTAGTCCCTATACCAACAACTCTTATGAGTTAATATAAATCAACGGTATCCTATTTACGTACATCCAATGATCATAACTTATCAGTGCATACACAAATATTCATGAACTATGTTAAAACAAAATGTAAACGTAAAGATCCACTTTGAATATACTTACATATATACCAGATTGTGCCATTGTAAATCACACAATCGATCTTGTCCAATAACCTTAATATCTTGATCAATCGTCTAGTAAAAAATCATTAAAACGGATGTCGTGATTGAGACTTCACATGGTCGTCTTTAAATCTAGTCATACATTAAGTACACAATACGTTAAATTACAATCATTACGATATGGTAAAACTATAATACTTAATATCGTTTACGGAATATTAAATTCGCTTCGGGAACAATGTCACACACACAAATATGGAGCATTAGACAGCGTGCAGCGACCAGTTTCGCCAAATATTATTTTAATCTTCAGTATTTGGTCTCGCTGTTGACATTACTTCACTGTCAACAATATCGAACGGAACAGCGAAAACACTAAAATAGAGTACGCGAGAGGCAAGACGCTACAAAGTACAATAGTGAAAAAAAAAATGATACATTTGTGAACATTTACGACGTTGTATATATGTCGTTCCCAAAACGGTTATCATATCGTGACGTCACGGAAAAATTATTGTTCCAGTGAGACTAAATATTATATTCAATTACCGATTGAACATTTTAAATTCAATATTTTAATAACGTGAACACTGTGACTTTTTTTTTTTTTTTTGCAAATAATTCGTTTTCGTTTTTATTTCTTCACCGTATTCGTCGATCGGACATCGTCCATCAGTCCCACACAATTAGTGTTATCAGTATACAAGTTAATAGTTATTATTCTAATGGCCGGTTTCATGAAAATAGTTCTGTAAAGTATTGAATCGATAATTTATCCATTCTGTCATGAATATAACCAAATAATATGATTTCTAACGGGGGTATAAATATTGTAAAAACATATTTGGATTCTCCAAATGAAGAGCTACCTATACATGTATACATATTTACATTTTAGATTATTCTAAGTACACTATTTAATTGGTAAAAATAAAGAAACATGGAGATACCTGCACAGAACATACAGAAGGGACACTCTCAGCCATATTGAATTCGGTCCGACATTTTGTTGTTGCCCCGCAGTTTGTTACATATAGGAAATTTTCCGTTTGTCATATTATCCCCGGAGTGCGCTCGCACTGTACAAGCGCATTCTACTCCTCCTCCGACCTACCACACTGGCGTTTTTGTTACGACTTACGACGCCGCGCTTGGACGTCATACCGGTGCTGTTTACTTGTTTAGTTTCTCTCTGCTATTAAGTAATTTGTTTTATAAAAATGTTATTATCATTATTATTATAAATTAATAAAAACTATTTTTTCCTCAATTTTACATTTTATTTGTAAATATTTTTTATCATATTATTAATCTACTTTGTATGTATTTTTTGTATGAGATATTTTTGTATTTAATTTTATTATTGCTTATTGTGAACCTAAATTATGGTTTATTGTGTAATTTTTAAGTATATTGTATTTAAAATTTGTAAACATGTAAATGTGCTTGAAATTACAATATAATATATATAGGTATAACCAATTAAATTGTATAATTATAATATTTCTTATTGTGAACCATATATATTATAATCGTGATAAATAAAAAGATAACTAAATGTAACTTATTGTACTTAATTGTTTTTTTCTAGTAATTAATAATAAATCTCTAAGCATTTTAAAACAAATTATTATTTTATTAATATGCGCTTTGAAAAATAATTTAGAAAAACTATAAGGTAATAAAATCAACTTCAACAGGTAATATTTTGTTTTTATAACTTGGTGAAAAATTTTTTATTCACAATGTTTATACAACGGCATAAGTGCTGCCAATAAATACAAAATAATTTTTCGTTTCAATGACTGGTTAACATGGGTGCAACAACAAAATGTCGGACCGATTTTCGGGGGTTAGGTCTATCCGCAGGACATTAGAGCACCACATTATCATTTTGTTGTTATCACCTGTAATGTAATATTATCAGCGCAGTTGTTCTATGTTATCAGTATAACTTTTTTCTTCATATAATCACAGATTAGATTAATAATAATAATTAATAATTTAATAAATTTAATAGATCAAAAATCTTTTGCAGAAAATAAGGTTAGTTATTACAATTTTTTTCAATATTATAATTATGTAATAAGGATATTTTTATTTAATAAATATAATAATTTGTAAAGTTGTCTGAATCGTAGTAGGCATTGTCGTTTTTGTGAATTATGGTTAAAAAATGTATTACAATTAAAATTACAACTTTATAACTTGACATTATCACTTTTTCTTTTTTCACATCTTTTTGGTAAATCTAATAATGTGGATTAACGCTTTAAAGGTAATACAGTTAATCCATTTTCTTTATTAACCATGTTATTTATTTTACAAATAACAACAAAATGATAACGTGGTGCTCTAATGTCCTGCGGATAGACATACCCATTTTCGGGCGGCCGTGTTATTTTATGAGAGTGTCCACCCCCTGATACCTGGTTATTGCACCAAAATAACATTTATTTTTTTTAAATATTTTTACTAAACAACAATTTAAGGTGAAAATATAATCACAAAGAATACAAAACTGTGCAACATATTTACTATGTATAATAAACTATGAATTACAATAAAGTTTAGAGAAAAACAACTACTTCTTGATTTATAATAATAAATTAACTAAAAATTATTGAGATACCCGGTTATTGCACCGAAACTCACGCTTTTTCCTTAATTTATTTTTCGCCAATATTTTCAAAAGCATTGGGAATTTTAATTTTTGATCTCTTCAAAGTACAAACTAGATTCACTTTTCTATCAGAAAAGATACTGAAATCGAAAACTGAAATATTTTTATTGCTAAAAAAAGTGTTGATATGCGATTGATTGACCCTAAACGATTAAAAAAATTATGAAAAAATGGCATTTTTCACGAAAACTATAATTTCGACGAATTTGATTTCAATATTTCACGAAAACTCAGGCAATTTTGAAGTAAAATTTAATTTAATCTGCGAAAGAATCGTCTATGTCTGAAAAGGACACATCAAAGTCTTCGATAACATTGAGTATATTACCATCACCGTCCATAATATTATATAATATTATCAAAACAATAATAAAAATACAATGTATTGTATTACAACCTAATATTACACTAAATATTATTAATAATTATAAATTTAAATAATAAATTTAAAAAATAAATTTAAAATTAATATTAACATACAATAATAATAAAATTAATTCGTGATAACTGATAAAATAATATATTATTACCATAGATCATCTAAGACCGTGTATAAAAATAAGAATAACCATAAATAATTAAGATCATCTATGGTTATTTTTATACTATGCGACATGAACAGTGTTGTCCTTGTTTCGGTGTAAATACCGGGTATCTCCGGAGATACCCGACTAATGCACCGAAACATGGGAAACACTGTTTTGACCAAATTTTGGTGCAGTAACCTGGTATCTCCAGAGATACCCGATTACTGCACCGAACACTGTAACCATGCATCTCCATTATGTACGATATTAGATTATATAATGAACGGATATACCTCGTTATTGCACCTAAATGTCGACAAAATTATTCTTTATCAGAAAATGCAAAAACATGCATTTCGAAAAAAAATGGAGATACCCGGTTCTTGCACCGGACCCTTCAATTTAATTTTTGATTTACATGATTTGATGACTTGATGTAAATTATAAGTACCTATCTAAAATGGCTTCAAAGAAACAAAATACATTATTGAATTTTTTTACACCAAAAGAAAAAAAGACAAGCTGATAATCTTGCTAGGGTATGCTAAGGTATGCAAATCATAGTGTTTAATTTTAATTAGAAATTAGAAAAAACTATTCTGAGCGAAGTTCAGTCAGATAATACTGTTTTTTCGTCATTTTTTTCATAATATTTTCGATTAAACTAAAAATATCAATTGAGACTAGGGATTTTTCTAATATTCTAATATGTAGGAAAGTATACTTCAGTAAAATTTTCAGACCATTATGCCTAAAACTAAAATTGCCAATCAAAACATTATCAAACATAATTTATATGAATAGAGACTAAAATAAATATTATATATTAAGTTTTAAGCAATTTAGAGAATATTTATCTGATATTTTTGTAATTAGTTATTGTATAATTCTTTACTTCCCAATAAAATTTATTTTGCTTCTGCACACCCTAAAATAAAATCCTGTGCACGCCTATGTTCATATCAGATTGTTTTATATATTTTATTAATAATATTCTCTGTTAAAGTATTAACTCTGTTTTTGCTCTCCTATTTATTTTTCATAATTTATTTCATAGTGTTCTCCTTCTCATTTCTATAATATATTTAAAATTTAATATACCTACTGAATATAAATATATGGTAATTTATTGTTCAGCGTACGGGTGTGCTAATAGAAATAAAAAAGAAAGCGGTATACATTTTCTAATTTTCATCGGTAAGTGCGAAACATTTTGCTATCAATTTTAAAACAAAATATCTTGTATTTTAGTTTTTAATAAATCGTACTTTATAATTTTAGATTTTCTCTAAAAAGACCAGAGTGTTAAAAAAATTGTTACATTTTGGAAAAAATTTTATATCCAACCGGTACAGCTATTTATGCAGTTCACATTTTATACCTAGCGATTATTTAAATGAATCTCGTCCAGAATTGGATTTGAAGCTGTTGAAAATGAAGCTGTGCCATCAGTTTTTAATGTTTCCCTCAGCATTTACAAAAAAAAAAACATTTAATCGTTCACTAATTGAAAAACGTCGTCAAATGATAAGTCTATTAAAAAAAACTTTCATTAACGATTAACATTATTATAGCATATTAATAGTAGTAGTTAAATAAGCAATTACCTATTAATAATACCTATAAATTATATTCATAATATTATATGTTATATTTATAATGTAAGGTATATTATTATAAATTTAATAATTTAATGTTGACTTCTAAATATTTTTTTTTCTATTTTTTATAGAGAATGCCTGTGATTTTAGTTTTAGATTCTGAGCAAAGTTTTAAGATATGTCCACACTAGTGCGTTTTTTCTTGCGATAGCGCATGCGTCATAGAGTATGCAATGACGAACGAAGCGTATTCAATAACGCATGCGTTTATCGAGTTGAATGGAGAAAAGTTTTGTTCAGCATGCGATAAAGCACGTATTTCCAAGCCCAGTGGATTTTTCGTGCGATTTGATTGCGACTTCCGTTTATATATTATATACAATATACAGTTTGGAAACTCTTAATAGGTACATTAGAGATGAAAATGAATCACCAGTAGCCATAGGCGCAACTAGAGCCTAAATATTGGGGGTGCTAAAATTATGTACCTAACAAAAAATAAACCGTGCCCCCACACCATCAAGTGCTATTTCCCAATTATTTATGTCTTTATGAATCACTATTACAATTCTAATTAAACATATTTTATTATCCTAATAAGTAGACATTTACAATTTATATTTTTTCTAAGTTTCATGCAGTATTATCAATTTATTATATTCATAGATTACAATATTATAAGACATTTGAACAAAATAGTTCTAAATAAAACTTTAAAACTTAAAATTGACAGTATTTTACTGTAATTATTATAATAAGACCTAAAGAAAACAAGGGGTGCTAAATATTAACTCAGGGGTGCTAAAGACCCTCTTGCGCCCCCCTAGTTGCGCCTATGCCAGTAGCTAAATACCGAAGTGTTATTAAAAATTTTATGTTAGGTAGTACTGAGTACTGACTCTCTAAATTTGGTATTCTGTTTTACAATTTCGGGCTCGATCATTTTTAATAACGAAAAGAAATTTGTTTTGGACATTCGCGTGAAGTTTCCAAACCGAGAGTCTTCGTCCAATTATTGTGAATCGTTAATAATACCGAAGTTTCGTTTTTTTAAAATAATTTTTATCCATTTGGAACGCTTTTTTTCACGTTTATTTTTCGCATTCGTGATAATATAGTACGCTGCAGAAATACCGAGAAGCGAATTAGAATCTGACATACTTTTAACTATATACCGCACGGTGAAAAACGACTGCTGGTGTAGACACAAGTGTGGATAGAAAATAGCATGCGTTTAAAGCATTTAACAATCGCATGCATTTGTAAAATGACGAATAACAAGTTCAAACGCAAGTGGAATTGATTGTCGAAAATGAAAACGCACTAGTGTGGACATATCTTTATAATGATGTGTGTCTTTTTTTTTTTATATTCTTTTTTTTAAGTCTGACTCTGAAGACACGTTTACTACCCGAAATAATGCTAAGATTTTCACGAATAGCATAATATGTTTCCGGTTGGAAAAATGAATGTAGTTTATACTTTATTTAGGTCATTTTTCGAATTTCTTAAAATTGACCCTATGCGATAGAAAAAATGACGAAAAAACGGCATTATTCACGAAAACTGAAATTTAAACGAATTCAATTTCAATATTTAACGATAATTCAGCCAATTTTAAAGTTAGACTTCAAAATTTTATTGGGTATTAAAATAGGTACATATATATGTGAGGTAAAATTTTGGAAACGTTACGTTAATTTTTCTACAAAATATAGGACTTTGAATATTTCGTAAAATTCTCATTTTTATGTATATAATGTTTGATAAAATTAGCAATTTTGAGTTTTTAGATCTGAAAATTTTACTGAAGTATACTCAAATATTAATTAATATGATATAAAAATATTAGCAAAATCTCAAATCTCAATTCTCAATATTTTTTTATAGGTGTTTAAAGTTGAAATTTTAGTAAAATCAATATTTAAAGTATTAATATGGATTCTTCTTATTATATTTCAATAATTTACAATTATGTTAAATAAAATTGACAAAATTTTTTTTAATATTTTGAAAATGTTATTGAAGCATAAGTACATATAACTTAATTCAGTTCCAATTAAATTAATTAATTGTGAATTATTACATTTACGATTTTTTTAAAGCTGTTTAAAAAGATAAAAAAAGCTAGGGAAGGGATACTGTTGTGGAAAGGATACAGGTGTAAAGAGGATAGTGTTGAATTTTGATTACAATTTGAATACAATGATAAATCATTATATTCGAAAAACGATTCTGAGCGAAGTAATGTCAGGTATGGGTATTTAGGTGACTCATTTGACATTTAGGGGTTTATAATGTTTTGTTACGGAGTGTAAATCAAAACGGCTCTTTTCAAAACCAACAAATGATACAAAGGTTTACTAGGCGGTACAGTGCTCCAATCCGTAGACGTGCATGCACAAACACATCCAAGCACGTAATGACGAGCTGTAATTGGACGAACAATCAAAGAAGCTCGTCACATCCAAAAATAACATAAAAGGTAAATTACCGACCGAAATTATTCATTCCAGTCACAGAAGCAGTTCCGTCAACATCTTCAGGACTCTGGACTTAAGATTACGGAAACAAGAACGAGCTCACCAGCGAACGATCACGACGAAAACTCCAACGACCGCCGCCAGCGTACGATCATCGCCCAGCCCGACCACGGTCCGCTATCACACCCACTGTGTACTCACCTGAGTGTGTAAGTTGAGACACAGTAACGTGTATTCGGACTCACGACTGACCACTGACCAGCCGAGTAGACGCCAAAGCCACGCCGTTGTGAACGAAAGACATTACCCGACAACATTTAGAATAAAAAATTATTTATTTAATTTATCTTTATTGGTGAAAACGAATAGGTAAATAAGGTAAATATATAAAATAAATATTAAATATTAAATTTGTATATGTGGAAAAAAAATATACATTTTTATAATTATTACAGTATCGTTACAATTTTTAAAATGTAATATAGTTAAATATTAATGAAAAAAAGTTATCGATGTTTAAGAATAATTTAAATAAGTACGTACGTTTTTTAACTGTTCAGCAACGGTCTATATAATAAGCTTTTTTTAAACAGAAAATAATATCTACTGGTCGTTAATATTTCAAGGAGAATTTAACGACTTAAACTTAAAGAATGATATATATATATAATATATATATATAGTATGTATATGTATACATATTTTTTTTTGCAGCAAACTTCCATATTTTATTTTTATAAACGTTTTGCAGTATGTTTCGACTAAGTTGAGAGAGTTTTTTATTTTTCAAATCGACCTGTAAAAATAAAATTAATAGGTGCATTTAATAATAATAATAATAATACAAAATTGGCTTTTAGAATTTTATATTCATAAATCATAAAAATTGTTTAAATATTAAATATAATTTTAAATTTAACACAATAAAGAATAATAAAATAATTAATATTAATTTGAATACTTATATGTAATTTGTAAATATATACTTTGTAAGTTTGTACTGATACTCATTATTATTATGGGCACTAATGCCCATACTATGTATGTATTGAATAACAAATAATAATATACCTACTGATATAATAAGTCGTTGTTTATAGGCAAAACGTATCAGCTGTGTTTCCGATTATCGTCACTCAATTATTACGTATGCGATACATCTGCTTGGCAAACCACTTTCACCGGTCCGAAAGAGAGTGTGGACAGGACCCGCCTTTCGTCTTCACTTCCCGGTCTGTCGCCGCCTCAGTGTCCCGATGATTCACAGACCGGCAAAACGCCAAATCGTCAAAACACCAACACGTCGCTCGGTAATGGTTAATTTTAATTTAATATTACACACGTATTATATCGGTTCGCGTTCGTGAGTTTTTAATTTTCCGGAAAAGTGTTTAATTATTATTTCAAAGTGTTTATCGGTCACCGAAGAAACGACGAAAAATGTGGCGCCGGCGACGTACGTACGGCGATCGAAACTTTTGGAATTATTCTAATCATTGAAATCAACAAAACGCGTGTAATATTTCGGTGGAAAAATCGCACTGCTCGGATTAAAATATAATAACATGTGACTTGTACTATACGGGAATAAAAAATTATAATATTATTATAATATCGTCAAGTGAGTGTTTTTATCGTTTATATAAATTTATAATATTATCGGATACGAAAAACGGGTGAAATTATTTGTATTGTTCACTAATTATTTTTAACAATATAGGTAGTTTTTCGATTTTATTATTTCATTTAAGAATAATCATTAATTTATTTTTCGAAGAATATAATATTAAATATCATATGCAAAACGATAAAAGACAAACACTTATATTGTCTTGTATATATAATATCTATTATCTGTTAATACTTGATATTATAAAATATTAAGTGATACATATTATGTACTATCGTATATAAGATATAACGATTTTTAATTTAAATAGAAGGTACACATAATTTACTGTATTAAAAATTAAAAGTATTTTTAATATCCCAAAAAAATAATGCTATAGGTAGTTGTTTTATAAATTATAATTTTACATTAATTGTATGTGTATATAATGTCGTTCTCAATACAGTTGTTCAATTTTAATTTAATTTTTTTTATAATCTATCCATGTAGGTATTATTAAAATTAAATTAACGGAAGTTGACGAAAATGATCAACACTGCTACTACATATTACGTTTTCACCATAAAATATTAATACATTACCATTATGGAAAGATTAAATAATGAATAATATGTGTTTATATACGTACCTTTACTATAACGTCCTTCCCACGGCTACCTTAGGTTTGACGCTAAGTTACGTAAAACCCAACTGTTCTAACAGTCTGTCGAATATAATCTAATATAATAATTTTTCAAATTTCTTTTTCGTTATAAGAGTCAGTTGTTCAATGGATATTGGTCGTCAAAATAATAGTATTGAAAGCAAAATCCAATAATTACACATATTTAGTTTTAGCTTCGGAACTTCGGTTGACTGCATATAATATAAAATTTGTTTTACTATTTAACTAACTTTTATTGCATGAGATTTTCGTACAAAAAACCGTTTTTATATTATCCTATACTAACTGTTGCATAAAACAATAGATACAACATACAACCCTACCAGAACGTAGTATATATATTATATATACCTATTACGTTTTGTACATAACTTTACATATTACAATATTATACACGGAATAATATGTCTATTATTTGTTATATAAAAATAAAAAACAAAAATGTGATAGTCTAAAGATAAACTCTTTAAAAAAAAAAAATATAGTAAAATTAACGAGTGTTATATTTCGTTGCCCGCCGGGGTAATAATTACGAGTATAATAGGAGTAATATGTATATACTCGTATTAGGTACCTATAGTGTTTTTTTTTATATAGGTACGTAGAACAAAAGTCTTCAAAAATAAATAATCGGTCAGTCCGTCATTATAATATGATATTTTCAATTATTTTTGTTTTTCGTCATTCTTCCCGAATGACAATAAACAGTTTTGCAAGACGACGTTAAAGTGGGAATTCATGATTATGTTTTCACGTGTCGTTTAAATACGTATATCTATATATAATAATGTGACCGCTAAGGCGCTAACGGACACAGCGTATATATACACAGGGCGATCATTATAATTTCGTGTTATGAAAACTATCTATATAGAACGCAATATTAGGTAGGTATTTAAGTATTTTCATAAAGCGATATAGTGAACCTGAACACTCTGTATGTGCGCCGTATAAATTATAATATTTGCATAACAATCGCCAACATTTGGAAGATACTCCGGTTCGTCGTGACGTACCCCACCGCGGAGGAACTTGTCGAAATAATAATATACCTACATTATACGGCCGTTTAAAATAGCGTGCTTCACGATTTTTCTATTGTCGAGTCACGTAACCGTTCGCAATCACAACCCAACAACATAATATTACAATATAGTTACCCATACACACCGAGAACGGCCATAATAATATTAATAATAAATTAATAATAATATTATAATACGATTTAAAAGTGGATAATATGCATATTATATTATTATATTTCGATATTGGCCGATTACATCTCTTTGGCAATAATTAATATTCGTATATTATAATATTATATACTAAAGCGTAAATTATTTTATTATATATAAACTTATAATTATTATCAACGATAATCTGTGTTTATATTTTATATATATTTTAATATTATGTATTTTGCGTCATTACCTCTCTTCTATACTCTTGTAGTCGTCGAAAAATGATTAAAAATATTCACGAAACATTTATTTTTTATAAGTTTGGGGTGAGCACCGAAAACTGTATAGATTTTATCTATATATAAAATTAAAAGGCGTATAGGCACGATTGTGCGACTTTCGCACGTTCCAATTATTAACTATTATTTTCATATATTTCTGTGCAGTCATTATATACGAGTATAATATATTATGACTTTATGAGGATATAATTATATATAGATTAAAAATAAAATAATGATATATACAAGTATATTATACATTATACACGTTAGACGTTTAGTTTGTATCATTTATTATCTAAAGCAGTATTATGTAAGAATAATACGTGTTACTTAATGTGTAAAAATGTACGATCAGGACGTTTGGTCCTTTTAAGGATGTCAATCTTTATCATTTTTTGCCAAACTTTAACTCGTGAGAAAAGTCATAAATTCATAACCTATAATAATTTAATTTAATGCTCGTGACCGTTTATATATTACGAGTATATATTATATGTACCTATATAAATAATATATATTATTATATATACAATATACTCGCGTGTTATAATAATTTGCTATTATACTTAAATATATACTATTATAAAATATATTTTATGTATATAAACGCAATACGTGCCTATAAATGAATTCAAGAATAAGATTGTATTTTTTTGATTTTACGTACACTTATGTAATTAATGGTGAAATAATAAATTCTAAAATATATAATAGATATTTTGACACTTAGTTGCTGATATAGATTATTAATTATTATTCATATATAGGTAGGTTATTTTTGTTAAATTACATTTATTTTATATTTTTATATTGCATCATTACAAATAAAATTAGGTTTATTTTTTTTTTTATCATATAATAAAACTAAAAATAATTACATATAATTTACCAAAGTTCTTTATTGATCCGAGACTCGTAAAAGAGTCGATCATTTGCGTACTGGATACATTTTCTTCGGTATAAGTATAATGTATAATAAACCTATTTATTTATTATCGTAAATTCGTAATCCTGCAGCTGCCATTATTCTTGGCAAACGAACAAAACGCGAAAATATTGTTAAATAAAACATCGCACGATAGCTATACAAACATTTAGATAATACAATATTATGAATAATAATATTAATCATTATTATTAGTTTAGTCGGTATGCGCGTTTGTATTATATATTTATATAGGTACATATATATATAATAATTAATAGGTATATATATTATTGCATAACTGCATAAGTCTATATCTATAGGTTATTATGTACTATTATTATACTAGTTAGTATAAATAGTTTACGACGTCTTTGTTGTTGAGTAGAAATTTCCAATATTGAATATAGCAATAATATTATTTATTAATAATTATTATTATAGATATTATAAAATAGCCGTACCGATTGCCGTTTTCGATAAAACGAGAGTGTCCCCTCGAGTATATTATATATTCATGATAAAAATAAACATTTCGATAATATAATATATAGTTGAAAATAATTTAATTTATTATATATATATGACGTAATATTAAAACTTCGCATAATTTGTCAGATTCGAATTTGATATATATGTAATATAATATTATTATTTTTTATCATTATGGTATACCTGCTATATAAAATATGATTTTAAACGTTGTAATCGTGTGCAATTATATGCTATGCCGGTGCCGATTCGAGAGGACTTGACTGTTATATATAGTGAAAACGGATCGCATGCTGACATAATATTATATATAGTATACTCGTATAATCATTATATTAAAATAATGTTAGTGGGAGAACGTAATTTAAAATTAAATTTTTTCGAAAGTAATTATTTTGTAAATTTTTTATGATGTACAGCGTTATATATATCTATATAGTTTACAATACTATATACCTATTATATAGTTTGATCGAGTTTTTAGTGCAGGACCAGTGCAATACGTAATTTTATACGAAAAAATATTCAATAATAAAACAAGAATAAAATTTGTTCTTCATGATGATAGGTTCATACTCGTATATGTGATATATGTATTAACTATTAATACGCATGACTCTATATAATCATATACCTATTTAATATTTATTATACAGGTTGGTCTAATATCTAATGTATAAAGTATATAATAAATATAGATATTTATAGGTAATAAAAACGTTTTAAAACAGCGTATGTGTATTATTCATTTGTATCAATTATTAATATGTTTACACATCATAAATCATAATATAATATATCAAATATTTTATATTAATAATAATATATTATTCGTTATAATTATCCAATACGTATTATTTTAGTACTATATCCGATATTGTATATAAATAATTAACCTTATAACCGATATCGTTGTACAAATTGATGTAATTTAGGTACATTTGATATTAAATTGTTGTATATAATATATTATAAATGTACCTATACTACGTAGTACGTACATTATCAATGCATATTGAATATTAATTGACAAATACGCATTATAATTATTATTAATATATATTTCGGTAAAACTTGATCACCTCACAACAGCGGCAGCGGTCGTTAAAATCTCCGAATTGTGAAATAGTTTAATATTTCGTCGGCTTTATATATTCCACAAATAAAAATATTATACGCATTATCCACATGTTGATTTGTTGCCTTTATTTAAAATATGTTATAATATTATATACCTAAGTAATAATTAATAAATATGTTAATTAATAAGCGTTGCAATTATTATTATTTTCGTTATCAATATATATTTGAAGGATATATAGCTCGACGAAATTTGCATTACCTTATATTTAGTCGAATAGTATACCTGTAATAAACTGTAATACGATATCAATATTATGTATATACTACATAATATTGACCATAAATATATAGTATATAATTTATAAATCATTTAACGTAATATGCAAAAAATTTAACGTTTAATTGCAGTTATATATTATAAGTATAATATATGTGTAAAAACAAGTATTTTATTAAAAGTTTACTTAATTATTATTATTGCAGTTATATTATAATATATAATATGTAAAAACTAGTATTTTATTACAAAAATGTATTTCCAAAGTTATTATCAACTCGTTTTTATTGTATCTTTATACTTTTCATGTTTATATATACTTAGGCGTATTTATATATAATATTGACCACTGTATAATATATATTACGTTCCTTTGGAGTTTGGACATATAATAGGTGTATACTATCGTATAATTATATGGATATATAATAAAAATAATAAAACGTTCTATATATGTACAGTAAATTATAAAATATTGTAATTATAGAATTAATATAGGTACCTAATAATTTAAGACGTATATTTTATAAATATATATAATAATGACCAGTAATCACAAATCACACGCGTTTATTATGTGCCATTATAATACTGCAGGCATTAAAACGAAAGTTTTATATGGCGTCGAAGAAAAAAAAACCTCGTTTTTGTGGAAACGGTACACGGACGAAAAAGACACAATATATACGAAGGACACGCGTTCCTATATACACTTAATATATTATAACCACGCGATCTAATTTCTTCCCGATCGTTTTGTTGAAACACGAATTAATAATATAATAATGTTATTATCGCGTTTCCTTTACATATACCCGCGCAAAGCCTTCTTCTTGTCACGTTTTCCTGCTATACTCATTTCATAGACATCTCGAACGTTTTAAAAGCTAATTGCTTTTAGTATATTATGTATTATGTGTTTCTATATAATGAAAAAAAAAATAAATAAATAAACATTATATTATTATTACTTTATTTCTAGCCTATATAGTATATATATATATATTATATATACGGGGACTTAGGTGCTATATACAAGTACCTATATATTTATATATTCGTGGGATTGGGGGTCAGTCCTTCACCCGACGACGCGACGACTTAAACTGATAGCGATGTTGTGCGAGCTATATTAGCTATATATATATATTATATAGGTACACGCCTTATGTGTACAAACACGTAATTTAATATTATTATTATACTACCGCAGGAAATCTGGCCAACCTTGACGTTTCTCGTGATGTTATATTTAATATATATTATAATATACATTTTCGTATCCTTTACAGCATTTATATATTATAGGTACCTATACCTTATGTAAATAAATGAGAAATAAATTCGCGAACAAGGATTTTATATAGGTATATATTTGTATATGTGTTTAGTTAGGTAGGTACTTATATGTACTATGCATGCTCACTACCGCAATGTTTATCTTTTTATTGAGAAAAAAAATTGTACATCTATATCAATATGTTATTATATACTAAAATCAAAACCAAAACTACTATAAACACACGTGGCGGTCATGGCGTAAGTTGGTCTCAATTTCTTGTGTTGCAACTTATTGTAACACGTTGATTATAATTTCAAATTTTCGATCCATCAATATTTCAAATCTCTTGGTTAATTGTTGCAAAAAAAATTGTATAAGAACATAAAAAAAATGAGTATTGAGTTCTTTCAATTATTGTACTCGTACAGACTTTTTATTATTTTAAATGAAAAATGGAAATTAATACTTAACAGGTTTTTATATTTTGTACTCACTTATTAATAAACAATTTTTGACTTTAGAAAACAGAAATTATAAGTGTGTTTAGATAAGTTTTTTTTTTTTTTTATTATTATTATTATTTTCTGGCGGTACAGAAAGATAAGTTTGCATTCATAAATCATAATTCAAATGTGATATGATGCAAGATGCAGAAGTGCTTATTGCTACACTTGGCCTGTGGTACTTTAAGGAATTTATTATTATTTGTTATTTATAAAATTTAAAGTTTTATTTATTGAATTAGAATTAAAATTATTTCAAGGTATTTTTGCGTTAATATGTATGAAATGATTTCTTCGAACATTTTCCAGAGAAATTTATATTTATAATATTTATATTATGAATTTAGTTTTGCATGATGTGATGCCCGCAGAGATTTATACGTATTACAATATTAAAAATTCGAGTATACCATATATACGGCAATAAGATCTTACATCATGTTTTTTTTTTTTTTAACCATATTTGGTCTACATTTAGAAGTTACATTTTGGTAAATTCGATTTTTTCAATTTGTACACAATATAATATTTTTATAATTCGTATTTCCATATATTTGCAGTATATAGGTATATACGATTTTATTATATATTTTCGATTATTGGTTCGATTATTAAATTTAGACTTCGAAGTGTTTGTTTTTAAAGATGATGTGGTATATAGTGAGTAATTTAAATTGAAATATTTGGTAATTATTTGAAATCTGCAAATCGCGCGGATCGAAGTTGCGTCTATATAATATATTTTTAAGTTTGTCCTTATATATAATTAATAATACGAGTATAATACGAGTATTTTTTTCTTTTTATATTTATCATTGTTCTATAATTATTATTTAGTAAATGAGTATTGTTATAGACCTTTTTTTTTTTTTTGTAAATCGTTATATGTAATATTATACAATATCATATTTTATAAAATATTTGTAGCGCCGTCGAGCAATGCAGAACGGCGACGACACACGTCGCGATGACCCTAATTGCGCGAACGTCCGCGTAACAATATATCATACAGAATCCGGCGCCGTTCTGGGTATACGTCTTCGAAGCGTGGCGCAATCGTTTACACATACTCCGCGAGACGGTCAATGACAATATATAATATACTCGCACGAGCTTAGTTCATTCTACGCTGTATAAGTGTATAATAGGTAATAGAAAAATAAACGAAAAAAAAAAAAATTCTCGACAATGCGCAATGTCAGAGATAGGTACTTCGTAATATTACCATTATTGTGTTACTGAAGTGTGTACGGGACATCTCTTCGATATAATGTTATATTATATATTATTATACGATGATAATAATAATAATAATGAATAAATAATAACTAACCGCGTGTGATACGATGTGCAATATTGTCGATAATTACGTCGAGATAAAAATTAAAAAAAAAAAAATTGCGTCGTTGTGCAAAAGTTACGTCAAAATTTACGTGATATTTATGATTATTATATTATGATGATATTATGATCGTCGCGGAAAAGAAAGAAAAAAAATAGGCGATACCTACGTCGAAAAAAAACTCTGCAGAACCATCCCGCGTCCTGCGTATATAATTATATATTATTATTATTATTATTATTATTATTATTATTATTATTATTATTA
>JAIUCT010000007.1:8368315-8378688 GCA_021307375.1 Tetraneura akinire
TTATTATTATTATTATTATTATTATTATTATTATTATTATTATTATTTTATTATTATTATTATATGACAGAGCGTGTTATTCGTGACGATAAGTATTTATAATATGTGTATAAAACTATAAAATAAATATATGCAATTACACTTCAATTGACCATATTTATATACTCGTACGTTGTAATTTCTATGATATAATTTATACTATAATGCCCGTACGAGTATATTATATATAATATACCTAATAATATAGTGTCTAATATGGAAAAAATATACTCCTTTAAACTTGTTAAATCATGTATTTGCTCGTCAAGGAAATTTAGTGAAATTAACTTGATATTTTTTATTTATAAACCGTGATTTTTTGTCGTATACAATAATATGTAGGTATGTATATTTAGTTGCTTAATTAATTCAGTTGCAGGATTTATTGTCAGGAAGGATTTAGACACGTAAAAAAATTATTCAACTTGTTCAAATTTTTTAAATTATATTAACAGTAATTTTTATCTATAAATTGTATATATTACATGAATTAATAAACTATATATAAATAATTATAAGATACAAATTTAAATAATAATATTATAAAAGGGTGCATGCAAATTCCGCCCAGTGGTTTCCTCGACGGGATTAACTACAGTAGCTCTCCAAAAAAATTTACATCGAGTTCTAAAGTTGTGTATAAATTAGATCAGTTCGAAATAACGATTAAAGTGATAATACGTATTATTTTAATTAAGTAGTGAAATTTTTATTCACATTTCCTAAATAATATATAACACATTTAATATTATAAAAAAATAACATGTCCTATAATTTAATCGTAATTTCGAACTAATATAACAATTAATACATTATACATAATTTTACGGGTTAATGTAAAAAATTTTGGAGAGCTGCAGCGGCTAACCACATCGAGAAAACCATTTTAGTTGCATCGAAAAATCGCAGCGGCCAGTCGCGCTAAGGAAACCGTACATTTAACAAACCGCAGCGTGTCAACCGCAACCGTTAACGTGGGCGGAATAATTTACATGTAACTTTTTTGGCCTGTATATTTTTCCAGGCGGAATTTAATATAAATCTTTTTTTACCTGCTTGTTTTGGGCGAAATTTACAATCGCTCGTATTGAAAAAATATAATATGGTTAAAGTAATATACCTAGTAAAATTTAAAAAAAGTGCATGGGGGCCAATATTAAAAACCTCTCCTAGTTACACCACTGAATATATTATAATATGCAATTTAAATAAGCAATCGCAAAAAATGTATAAAGTTCTCAAATATGTATAATTGTTGATTATTTCACATTAGTTGATAAAGACATAAAGTAATAATGATTTTTACATAATTTTTATAAACTTTGTCAGGTCAGCAGTATAGAACGAGAAATATTGTTAAATTAGTTATGATTTTTTAATTTCTATACCATATATATTATATGTAATATGTATATACCTGTATTATGACATTATGTAGTACAAAAGAAGACAGATAGGAATTGTTTTTAATAATTAATATTATAGCTTTGGATTATTTTTTTCTTATACCTCCTAGCTACTATATTATAGTAAAGGACTAAAGGCATATTCTTAAGGTTCTAAGTCTAAATATTAACGTTAATATAGACAATGTCAATACATATTTACAGTGAATTTATTGTAATTTGTAGAAAACAATATTCTGTAATGAACATTAATTTAACGAAAACAATGGGAACAAAGTATAATCCACTAAAGATAATAAATAATTATTTCTTTTAATTTAAATTTGTTATTAATTTCTTTTCTAATATTTTAAATTTAAAAATATATATTGCACGAAGATAATTCCAATGCAGCATTAGGCGCTAGAGATCAATATTAAATTTTGTAATTTGTAATAACATTAGAAATAAATGTTGTTTCCCATTTTTACGTGTTAGGTATACAATATAAATCATTTAGATTTCGATTAATAATTGACCATTTTATTATAAATTTGTATATTTACTCGTAATTTACTCTTGGATTTTAGTTGGATATTAGAACCATATATATATATATATTTTCTTAATTTATTTCCTTCACAATTTAACGCTAATAATATACCTACATGCTACATATAATTTTAATTTAAAAGTTATAAGTTAAGGCCAACTATTTAGCTTTAGCTATAAATTTAAACGATTTTTAATCATGTTGAAAAGTTTCGTTATACAAATACACGTTGAAATACATTTCTATATAGCTAATAATTATTTATTATTTGCCTAGTATATATAACATTTTTAATAATTGTATACTTCAATGCTTGTGAAACATGAATTCATTTGCTGCAAGTATTAAAAGTCGATTTAGTTACTTGTATAATGGTTTGTATATTATATTTCATATAGGTACTTATAAGATTTTAATGGAATGGAAAGGAGAGGCCAAGGGGCAAGGGGAACTTATCTCTTTCCGTATAGCGAAATTTTAAATTTATAATATATAGGTACGCAATAAAAATGTACGTTATATAAATATTTATTTTAATTATACTAATTATTATACTTATACCACAATAGATCTAGATGGATTTAAATTGTAAATACCATATAACTAAGATACAGCGTTTGACATTGAAGTATGCATAAGAAAGTCCTTGAACATTATTATTATTATATACCGGACTTTATGACGATAAAAACCATGTATGAGTATTATATGGGATGTTATATTATATTTTTTATAATACGTAACCCTCGTGTAACCTAAATAATTATTTTCTTCTTTCAATTAGACTAATAACAGTAATAACTAATCACGATGATTTTTCATTTGGTTATAAAATCGCGTTTATAATGTTGGTAGTTGTAATTCTCGTATATAATTGTGTAAAACATGACAATTTTATTTCTTTTTCTTTTTTTTTTATATAATCTATAGATCCATGAACCCTCTAATACATAAATGATGTACCAAGGACGATAGTAATAATGCGTTTGATATAAGAATATAAATACATATGTTTTTTTGTACGTTTCTCTAACGCTAAAGTTGTATAATATATGGTTTATGTTTGCAAGATGGACGCAGAATGATACGCGTCGAATAAAATTTAATTTAGTTTTGAGTTTGTTTAACTCGTTATTGTAATATAAATTGTCAATATGTGTCGTTGATAAATCTATAATTACGTACCCGAAACGAAATTATTATTCAGATATATAATACGGTATATTAAAACCTGTATTATAGTTTAATATAACACAAAATACTGTTTTTTTTCTAATAAAAAATATTGTAGCTATCTAATTATTATTTTATTTGTTCTTGAAAAAATGTTTTGATTAATTTTGTCTTAACGACGTAGTATGTTCATACTTCATCGTCCAGACCTTGTTATTAGATTTTGAATTTACTAACCTATTTTATTAAAATTACTTTTTATCCATATAATCCACACATATTATAATTTATAAGCATGTACCTGCAACATTTGTATTTTGAACGTTGTGCGTTGTGCCCAAATCGAGTTATGATGTAGGTAACTCATTCTTATGTTATATTTGACCATTAATTTTTATGTATAATTAATTAGTAAAAAAAAGAAAAAAAATAAATTTCATGTAATACACTTAAAAATTAGTAGTTTATTTATTTTAAAAGATATTTTATATTCTTAAAAAAATATTTGCTATTATTATTTCATATAGTTTTCCTTTAAAACGAATACATAATTATAATAATTTTAATTTACTCAAAAGACTATTGATAGTTGATACCTAGGTATATTATTTGTATAATAAGACTTCCCTTAAGTAATTATTAAAGTCCCTAATTTTTTTTTGTATTTCTCTTTGAATTTTAACTGATGTTTTAATTGGTCCGTCGAAATAATTTAATAATATTTAAAAAATTAATTTTGACATAAAACTATTCTTTTAAAAAAAAAAAACAATTAAAATTAATCTATATTATGTGTTTAAATTATTAATGTTTGACCAATTGATAAAATTATTTTTCCCATACATTTCAGTCTTTTTTGGACTAATCGTTCTTTTCACATTGTGTTTAATGTACCTATAATATTATGTTTATTATATAATATTATAAATATGTACAAATATAATAATAAAATGTAATTTTAAATTCTATAATTTATCTTAGGTTGTTCAAGGATTAATTCGGATAGAAAGTAATTGATATATGATATGATATTAATATTTATCATTTTTTATATATAATTATTTCTTACATTTTTCATTTGATGTTAGATAAATTATTAATTTAATAATAATTCGGTATTGACCGAATATGTCAACAATACGTTGACGGTCGGTATCGGTATAATATATTAATATAGATATAAATTTATCGATTGTTTATTGTATAATTGCGTTTAGAATGTTTAGACTAGTATAGAATATATTACGAAAGATAAAAAAATTAAATGATTTTTTTGAAAAATTAAACATATTGATCACATACAATATGTAATTAAAATCTAAAAAATTAAAATTTCTATTGGTGATGGTCAGTTGATTAAAAATAAAACTATTCCGTCAGTTTATAATATACCTAATAATATTAAATTATATAGTCATTTTTATCACTGTTTATGTTAATTTAAAAGTTAAAATCAATATTCAAATCTAATATGCATAAATATATTAAATGAAATTATTCATGTATTAATGATAGTGATGGATTTCGGTTAGGTTAGGTATCATGTGTTCAAATAAGCACGATTTATCGATTGGTTTAAACAGAACAAATCAATATCATAATATAATTATTATTATATTTATCTATATTAGATTTTGAGCGAAGCGAAAAAATATATTTGTTTTTTAATGATGTGCGTCTTTTTTTTTGTGTCTGAAGATACGTTTTTTACCAGAAATAAGCTCCGATTTTCACAAATACCATATGTTTCCGGTTGGAAAGTGGATGTAGATGGTACTTATTATATAGGATATTTTGCGAATTTCTCAAAATTGATCTTATGCGATAGAAGAAACGACCAAAAAATGATGAAAAAATGAAATTTTTCAAGAAAACTGAAATTTCAATGAATTTGATATCAATATTTCATTATAACTCAGGTAATTTTGAACTTGAAAATTTTATTGGGTTTTGAAATAGATACTATATATATGTGATAAAATTTTGGAATCATTACGTTAATTTTTCTACATAATATACGAGTAGAACTTTGAATATTACCTAAAATTCTCGTTTTTATTTATATAATGTTTGACGGCTATTTAAATTTAAAATTTGAGTAAAATCTATATTTAAAGTATATTTATATGGATTCTTCTTATTTTATTTTAATATTTTACAATATGTTATATAAAATTGACAAAACATTTTGAAAATTTTATTGAAGCTCAAATACATTTTACTTAACACACTTTTTTTTAGTTAATTGTGAATATTACATTTACGATTTTTTTTGTAGTTTAATGTTTTAAAATAAGGGATGTAATTCAGGTGTGGAAGGGATACAGGTGTAGAGAGAACAATGTTGAATTTTGATTAAAATTTGAATGCAATGATAAATCATTACATTCGAAAACGATTCTGAGCGAAGTACTGTCAAATTTGAGTATTTGGATGATTATTTAAGGGTTTTTTTTATGGGTTATACTTATATGACTGATAAATGTAAAAATTTTAATCAAAATGAAATTAGAGAACTTTAAATTTGTATAGTAGTATAGTTGTATGTGCAAGTATAAAATATAGAATATAATTTTTGTATACAAATATTATCCACGCAATCTCGAACTTATCAATTCGCAATCTCTTTTATACGCACGAGTAATATTACATTCTTAAATCTTACATTCTTCCTGGATGATTATATATTTATATGGGCCCTACCTAACGTCGAAAATATTTACCATATGTAACTACGTTATATATATATTTTTATTTGTCCATAGGTATAATAGTTATATAATCATAAATTCATAAATCTTAGAAAAATTACATAATAATATCAATGTGTTATTTTAATATATTATTTATTTTCGCATTTTTATATATAGGTAGGTAGTAGGTACAATACGTGCGTTCAGTCGTACACGCATAAATTTACATAAATTATATATTTATATTGGTTTTTATATAAATATATTGTGTATTCTATTTATAAGTATGATATTTCGCTACTTCCGGAGTGGGATTTCACAACACGATATATTATAATATAGGTGTGGGGAAGTGAAATATTTTTTTAATGTATACGAATAATTGAAAATCGGTTCAAAATTTCAAAATGAAACGGACAAAAATTTCCGTTTTTCTAAGAGACACCGCAGACTACAGACTTTTTATATCGGCCGATAGTTTGGTCGGGTTGGGCTACTATCGCGCACACTTGGCCAACTAAACAGTTGGGTTGGTTCGCCGACTGTATAGTTTGAAGGCAATCGTGCAGCCCATCAAACTTTTTAATCGGCCGATTGTAAGTCGTTATAATGTGCGCTCTTCCATACAACTTTGTACTGAATAAGAACCCGACCAAACTATCGGCCGATATAAAGTCTGTAGTCTGCGGTGTCTCTAAGTTTATAATATTATTTATTATATACGTATTGTAATATTATGTAGGACGTAAAATAACGATTATAATATTATATCGTGGTACGTGGAAATTCGTTTATCGAGAGAAAATAATTTCCCTACACCTGTTTTTTTCAAAGTAGGAGTTTTCATTTTAAAATTTTCAGATTTTTTAAACGTATGTCTTTTAGGGCTGAACAACGCACGTCTTTTGTGTCATTAAAGACGTAACTCATGTAATAGGTAACACGTTTTTTTTTTTAAGATTTTTCGAATTAATCTACCGCATCTTATGCATGTTATAATGTATTGTACCAGAATATGAGTTGTATAGTTTAAAACTGCTATTTTTTTTATTTTTTTTTCTACATATAATACGAACGTTATTATATACATATTATAATCGACAGTTGAGTCTTTATTAATTTATCATTGTAATAAATGTCAGTTGACAGTTGACGGTTTGTCGATATAAAATGTCTGCACGAGATGAATATAAGCAATAAGCGTATATATAAAATATAAATAACTAGTGGTGTATTGGTAAATATTTATGGGTATACGCACCTTGATGATCAGAATAGGGGAGGGGTTACCCCCTTCCAGACAAAAAAAAAATTCTCAAAATGTTATTCAATTATTAAAATTAGTATAACTAAATAATATCGGTAGGTACTTAAAATAAGTATAATACAAAAATACAGAAAACTTTTTAATATTATTAATAAACATTTGTCTATAACATTAGGTATACTTTATAATTGATCAAACAATTTAAAACTTTTAAATTCCTTTATATTACATAATATTATGTAATAATAATAAAAATAATATAATTAGCTATTCCTGACGTGTTAAAAAACTATTGAAAAGTTATAATGTTGTACTTATCGAAGCAGTCCTTCTGGTCAAAATTTTGTACACAGGATGAAAAAAAGGAAGAAAAAAACAAATAAACATTGTAAACCCATTAGATCTACTCAGAATCTAAAAATAACATGCTTCCTTCATCATGTCTAAATATTAATACATCCTAAAGTAGCAAAATAGTATATATTTATATTGTATTAATATGCTTAAAGTCAAACCATAAAATATAAATAGATAAATAATCAAATTATAAAAAATCATAAACATGTAGGTATCATCATATTTTCAAAAAAAAAAGTAAAATGAACAAGTAGTTACTCATTTTTTCATCAACGATTTTTATTTTTTTTTGTCTGTGAAGAAACAGTGAAGAAACTCTTTATCTTATTTGTTCCTTTATTATTTGTAGTTTCCATTATGAATCAATTAAAACACAAAAATAAAATAAAAAATATTAACACGCCGACGACTCACGGGGAAAATAACATTTGAAATAATGATTATCAAAATGTGATGTTTGTATTTGTACTTTTTCAAATGATTAAATACCAACTTGGCAACTTGTCAATGGTTAAACTCACTTAATATGGTTAACACTACCTTATGTCTAAAAAGTCAAACCTCAACCGGCAAACCGATTGAAATAAAATATTATCCATCTATTTTAATCCATGCAGTTACAGAATATAGCATGTTTATTGTCTTCATAGTCGTAAACTGCGATAGCTGATGAGGCAATAACAATGTGGTAGGACGGTTTTTATGTAGGTACCTATAATTTATAAGGGAAACCGAACATAATAGTGTGCCGTGGCCCAAGTATAACTATTAAAAATCGATAAAGATTACAAGTTGTGTTTCACAATGTTTATTATGAAAACAAAAATTATTATGAAAAATGAAAAGTATATATTTTAAAAATGAATTGATGAATGAAAGTTTGCTTACTGATGGAAAATAAACATTTTTATTCTGTAAAACGAGCGTATACCCATAACATACACATATCGTCTAGGGTATACGCAAAAACTCGTAAATAAGGAACTGGGTATACGGCGTATACCCGCGTATACCCACCAATACACCACTGTAAATAACACAATACCTCATCGTCGCGTATTATACGCGTGTGTCGTATGTGTCTGGTATACGGAGTGATTTGATGATATTTTGTTTTTTCTTATAATCGAGATTTTTCGTGATCTCGTTATAAAAAATAATTACTTTTTTGTTTATAATTTTCAGTGAATTGCTTTCACTCAAAAAAGTGTATAAACCATAATAATTTAAAAGATATACTTGACAAATAATTATATAAAAAAAAAAAAATGTAATCACCCTGTATACGCGCGTTCTGTATCTTCGGAATGCGATTTGGCGCTTTCAAAATGTGCGAGGGTGAGACGCGTGTAACAATACAACGACAATGTAACTATTATAGTATATGTATTATACTTCCTGATTGTGTTGGTCGACTGGCGGAGGACGTTTCCTTTTTTGTAGGAAAACGATAGTAACGATTTAATGTGATTTAATAAAATGACATTGTAAATAATGAACCTAAGTACTTATTCTTAGTACTACCAGTACACTTAATCATATAAATCATATTTTATACCGTATAGGAAATTAAATAAATTCGTTTTAATTATTTCCTTCTTGAAGTTTACAATAGTAGGACTACTATATGTTTTCGTTTTTATCTAATTAGTAATTATTATCTATATTGTTTTTACAATTTTGTTGTTATGCGATTTATTCGATTAAATGTCATTAAAGTGATAATAGTATAAACTCGGAGATAAATATTAAAAATAACAAATATAATACGTTTTTTTTTTTTTTTTTTTTGTAAAGAACTAAAAAAGTAAAAAACAATAAAAAAATTTACATTGCATAATATATATAACGTATATTTTTGAAAAATCGTACGCTTATATTTAAAAAATTCGAAAGGCGTATAATTGTAAAATTCATTTCTTTGCATATTCATATTACATTTGTAAATTTTTCATATTTTTTTTAGTTATTTCCAAAAGAAATTTGGTATATTATGCGAATATATATCGTGTATATATTGTATAGTTTTAAGTACTTTGAATTTGAATCCTTCCTGTCAATATTAAATTTTAATTTCGTAGTTATCATTTAACCGAATAAGTGTTTTCTCGAACGTTGGAAAACGTCGTTTCGGTAAAATTCTCCCGCGAAAATTGATTTTTTTCCAATAATTACGTTAATCTCACTTCCTGAATTTGTACCTACATGGCTACACGTACAATTACTTAACTACTACCTACACATTAAAATATAACTAATATAATAATAAAGGTCCGGTCGACCTTGTACGCGAGACCGTACTGAATATATTTGAAATATTGTTCGCGCGCGCTTATTATACTCAAAACGTTTAGGTCTTACATAACATAATATTATTATAATTCTGTTAACGCGGTTGAGACGATTACGTGCATCCGGAACTATAATATAATTATGTCTACGTTCCGTTTCTATACCTATATCATATATTATAAATATTATAATATTAAACTGAGATTTTTATTGATTTTTCAGGACACAAACTTCAGTTTTTTACCGATTTTTTTTCAATTTGAATTTCTATATTCTTCCCAGATTCATTACATTACTCTTATATATTTTATATGACTATATGTTATTATACGCGTATTATGTTCGTAAGTCCGGTCGACCTTGCTCTCGCAGCCGAGCCGTCGTAATTTAACTTATGTAATAAATATAATAATGTGTGTACATAGGTACGTAAAATAATAATAATAATTGTAATAATTAAAATCCGATCGGAGCGCGTGATATAAAAATATCGGCGGCGGCGGCCTAATCGAGCGGTTCCGGTGAAAGCTCGGAAGTCGGAATAATAGTGATAATAATTTTTATTATTATTATTATTATTATTATTATTATTATTATTATTATTATTATTATTA
>JAIUCT010000007.1:8378698-8415858 GCA_021307375.1 Tetraneura akinire
TATTATTATTATTATTATTATTATTATTATTATTATTATTATTATTACTATTATTATTATTACTGCATACACGCGGCATAAAAAGACGCAATGTATAGCAATGTTATTTATAATGACACGACTGTTACGAGAAAATAATACAATGAACGGGGAATAATGTAATATACGATATTTAATATATTTTTATAATCGTATATTATTATTATTATTATTGTGTGTTTTTTTTTTATTATAAATGTATATTTTCGTTTATTAGAGGCCAACGTCGCGCGGAGACCTTGCGTGGCCTCATCCCACTCTAAAATAAAATAATAATATTAATAAGATTGTTTCTGAATAACATGTAATATCCGCCGACATCGCGTACACATTGTTTCGCGGTCTCGTCCGTCATCGTCGTCCGTTCGCTACCGCTTTGGTTATCAGTTTATCACGTTATTTTTATTACCGCTGTAACCGTATACACGATATACGTATTCTAACGCTGTTATCGAATTTTTATTTTATTTTTTTATTTTTCACATTTTTCTCATAATATATAAAACGTAATAATGCGCGTGTAACATAAAACAGACACGTCCCGGCAGTCGTTCGTCGCGGGTTACGCGAGTTGCACGTTATTTTTATTTTTTTTTTTATCAACGACCCCCCGTCCGTCCGAAGGGGTAAAAAATAAAACCGGTGAATTTTTTTTGTCGTCCATCCGGACGTTCGTGTAAAAAACAAAAAAAAAAAATGTCTTGAAGAAATCTCGCGTTCATCGATCATCAAGATATTACGATATATACGTGGAAAACGGGTTTTCACAGAGATGCGCGTTTCCTACAATACGTCGTCCAGTTAACGAGTTTTTCTTAAGTTCAAATTTTTCAGAAAGGATCTGTCGAAAAGAAATTTACATCGGCGCGACAGGTACGTGAATTTAAATATGTATAAAAATGTAACAAAATATAGACTTGGCGAAATTAGTTTTTTTTTTTTTTATTATTAATTTATAATATTAACATTACACAATCTCAACCAGTCGTTTTTTTTTTTTGTTTTTAGTTTTTCATTAGCTAATTATATTTAGTTTCTCGATCCGAAGAATTATTTGTAAATTTATTAAAGTTAGAATCTATTTAATAGTGTTTTTATTCGGGAATAAACCTGACCTGGGCAGCGTATTGTGGTGTCGTCCATAATTACATCACATAATGCAACGCACGTATGCATTATATATTTTAATCGTCATATTTGTTATTTTGTTCGAAAGACGAAAATATTTCCAATGGTTCTTAAAATTCTTTCTTCTAATCTTTTAATTGTTATTAAGTAGGCGTACTTTTTAGATTTAAACGATACCTATCTTATAAGATACATTATAAATGCTACAATGACCATTCAATCTCAATTACGAGGATGAAAATATATTAAAATAAAAAAAATCTATAAAGAAGACAGAGAGTGAAAAATCTAAATAATTATCGTTTTGACGTTTCAGAACACATAATAATATTATAATATCTATAACAAGACATATAAATGTTATATTCACTTTTACTTTGTTCTTACGATATTGTGCAATAATTTTTGTAATACTACTCCATTTTCAACACGTACTCGTATGCATGCATATCTACGTATATTATAAATAATTACATTTATATTTTAATTCGAACGGATTTATTATTATTATCATGAATTATATTTAATCTACGATCAATAACAAAGTGGTCTGAACAACATTTGAAAATAAGTTTATGATTTATGAGAAACGTTAATTGTGACTTTGTCAGATCAATTAATCGATTTATTTATTTATTAATCATATTTACCTAACCTGTATTCGTTTCCCGAGAAAATGAATATTGATATTATATAATATTTTGCACTTAATTAATTATTATTTATTATTGTTTTCATACCATTTATATTAAAATAATACAATAACGTAATAATAAATGGCTTTAATTTACGTTTTAAATTTATTTTGGTTTGAAATAGTCTTCGAATGGCGGAATTATTCATCCGATTACTTTGTAGTTTATTTTTTTATTTTTGTGGCGTATAAAGCCGCGTATACGCTAGGACCGAACCGAAAAAAAACAAACTGCTGATTTAATATGAGAGTGCTGTATATTTGTATTGAACCGATCATCCGACCCGAATTTCAGGTCGGTTTAATTTTAAACCGTTCAAACATATTTGAATATTTCGGCCGAAAAAATTAAGGATAGGTACCTTCCGATTTATAAATATAAATGTTTTACCACAAAACCTAGCAATCTTTCTTCATCTAATATTTATTAGTGTGAAACGTCATCAATGCACCTAAAATTTTTTTTAAAGATTTTATTAGTGGATTTTCTAATCAAAAAAACAATCCCATTCGTTATCTGAAGAGCTATTTTTCTCCATATTAATACAATACGAGTAGTTACTAGGTACTATTATTGCACTCCGTAAATTATTATGTTCGTCAAATGTTTAAATATCTCACAATATTATAAAAATATAAAACGTGTTATCTTTATCAAATAATTAAATATATATATATATATACTATACACAAATAATATATGCATATAACTATCATTGAATTAATTCCGCCCGGAAATAAAATTCGGGGTCAATAAACGCACCTATATACATCTAAATCATTCGGGCCAAATTTTTTTCGGTTCGGTTCCAATTTATGCGTAGCTTATGGACGAATGTTTTATAGCTATTTTTTAACATCCTATACTCTTCAAGTACCTACCTAATAATGAAATATTTATATATTTATATATTGTATGTGTATTTCTGTTGTTAAATCATAATGCGATGTTTATTTTTGGATTCAAAATCTCAGACCTCCGTAATGTAGACTAGACTATAAAATGTGATAAAGATTAATAAAATTCATTGCAACGATCAAAATACGTAAATAATATGATCAATTATTATCGATCTACCGGGAAAAACTGATTTTCTCGTAGACTGCAATAATTAGAGTAATATACTAATATAAATATTATATACTTACAATTATTATTAATATAATTAACAATACGTTGTACAATTTCTTATTTTCAAAAAATACCAAGATATTTTTATGAATTTTATTATTTTGTATAATTTAATTAGTTAGGTAGATACTTAATCATATTAATATTATCTTATGGTATTCCATAAAAATAACAAATTTTTTGATTTTATTCATCAATTTGATAATTGTTTTTTTTTTATTAAAAAACAAAATTGTTTATATTTTATATTTGTTTAAGAAATAGAAATTCTTGGTTCAGAAAATTATAATTTTTGTCATCGAGTAACAATTAATAGCTCTTTTTCAATTATTTTCTCATATACGCATAATATATATAATTTCGTCTGCACCATTACGCGAACGTATGCAAATTTATATTGTTTTAGCTATCATTTATATTTTAACGACGATAACGATTATGTGCCTAATTTAAATTCTGATCAAATTATAAATATTACAACGTATAGTAATTAAATTATAACATAATAATGTAGGTACGGTAATTGGTAGGTCGTAGGTAAAATGATTCACTGAATAAATATTATAGTTTATATATGTATATTTAAGTGGCAGTAAAAAAAAAAAAAGTCAATATTGTCAAACATATTATTTAATTTAACAAGTAGATGAAAAATAAACACTTCCAGTTTTGAAATAATAGCACAAAATATTATTTACTAAAACAGTGAAAGGAATATATATATACGAACACATGGCGTACGTAAATATATATAACATATTTATTTACTTTTGATATTTTTTGAATTTAAATAAATTGTATTACTTTCTGCGGTGTTGTAATTCGAATTATTATTATTATTATTAAAAAATTGACTTGTAAGTTTGTAACTTATATTACCAATATACGCGCGTAAACTCGTAAGTCGTATACTCGAGTGATCAGTTTCACTTGGTTGAATTTTCAAGGTAAAATCATATATACCTACGTATAATTTTGAAACGTCTTGAATTTTCTAAATCCAATTTTCGATTACTTTACATATATTACGAACGTAAATTACACCATAATGCCGTATACTAATGGAAAGTGGTTTCTATATAATAAATCCAACCGAGTTTCGATAGTTCCCGAAAACTATATTATGTATACCTGCGTTAAATACTAAAAATATTGATCACGGAATATACATATAAGTTTTCAAAACGATCACATTTACACATTATACAAATATATTTTAATGTTTCCTGAACTCGATTTTTTTTTTTCAACGTCGTCAGTTCTATATATAAATATTATTTTTTTTTATTATTTCATAATGTAAAATATATATTATTATAATACTCATTCAATTACGGAATCACGCGGTATATGATTACGGAACGATTCGAACGAATAATATTAAAAAAATTACACATTAGTAAATCTATTTCGATTTAAATCCGTTTTTCGTAACCTCAACAAACGCCTGTACAATTATTATAATAATTATAATTATAATACCGCGGGTATAAAGCATTATAAATTTATAATATATGCATTTTAAACATGTTCGTGGTGATGATTGTTGATAAATTGACGTATTAATTACATCGTTCAGCGTGCCGTTATTATATAATCAATTAGGTATTATTATAGTAATATAATAATTATAATTATTAAAAATTACGAATAACAATATATATATATGTTATATTGTAGTGTGCATTATAAGTCTTATGTGGGTATAAACACATTTTTCTCTTATGTAATTCGAACAAAAATTCAAACGCGCGATATAGGTAAACTTATAAGATCTTCGAATTATTGTAAAATTATTATTATTATTTAAATTCCGTATATAAATCGACAAAAACCTCGAAAAAAAAAAAAATATATGAAAGAAATTACGACATTCGATAATTTTTCCAATCAATCTTCGTGTGGATGCGTGTGCGATATTAATTTTACATATTAAAATCGTTTAAAAAAACATATGCCCAACGGCCATAACATTTTCGTTTGTTAATAATATATCATATAATCATATTGTATTGTCGGCCATGAAAAATCCAATATCCAAAAATGAATAATTATATCATCATTATAATTTATGCGTAGATATTTGTGTACTTTTTACAAATATTTATTATTTACGCAATACGTGACGCGTGCAAATCGTGTAAAAGTTTATCGGGCAACGATTATTTTGACTGAATAATAATCATTTGAAAATTATAGATTTTCGGTGAAAAAATAAATTCACTCGTATACTTTAATACTATGATTGTATTTTTAATAAAGGTACACTTAATAATATTGTCCTAGATATGGCGAAATTATTTATAAAATACGTTCTCCGATGGGTATTTAAATACAAATCTGTTCGGATAGACATCTGTTCTAAAATATCCAAAGTTTCGTGCTAGTCACTTCGTCTCAAAATATCGAGTAGATAGTGAAATCGAAAAGGGAGTAGGCCAGCTGGGTATTACATACTTAAAAAAGTATTACATCTGAACTAAATAAAAAAAAAATTAAAATAATGAAATTTTAAAACAATGTAAAGTATTAAAATTATAAGTATGTACTAAAATGATAAATTTGTGAAATTGATTAACACACACTATTTTAAATATCGTTCTACACGCTTCATTTTTCGTATACATCAAACAATTTTGGGGACTGGAATTGACGAATCACGACTTTGTTTATTATTTTTCTCTGTGAAAAAAATTAACGACATCAAACAAAAAAAAATATAAAATAAATAGGTAAATCTATTTGAAATATGAAAATGATTTATTCGTAGCTGTGTTTATGAGACGGCGGACAAAAGAATTGGACAAGAAATAAAACGAAATAAAGTTGCAGCAAAGATCAACTTTAACATATAGTAGCCACACTCCACACATGCTCGCGCACGCAAAAGTCACTTTACCCCGACCTTGGTCACACCCAGAGTCACACAGAAACTGGTTCTATGCGGATCTGCTGGACAAAATTAACATATTAGCCGATATAATATTATTATTATTATAATAGCTAATATGATTTTCCAAATGCATTTTTTATTCAACACACTCGGGCGCGAAACGCTATTTATATTACACTGAGTACCTATCTATTGTGTGAACGTTATTATCTCGGCCGTGACCATAATGGTTATTTGACTGAAACACAGCGTTGATGTATACCGAATAATATAATTATTAAACTTTACGATTGGAATTTATAATTGACATTTTAATCGTCATTGATTTTTGTTGTCTAGTAAAACAAAAACCACAGCAATAAAAATATTGTTATTATAATGACGTGAGAATTATAATATTTTTTTATCTAACGCGTCGGATTTGTATACGATAGGAAACGACGCCCAAACGCTTAAAATTATTGAAAAAAATCAGCGTGAATTATTATAAAAAATAAATCAACGTGGAAATATACAAAATATTTTTTTCGTTCGAACGAATATAATTACATAAAGGTAATAATAATATATTGATATTTTATGTATACAGACAGATTGTATTTTTTTTATATTTATTGTCTTATAACAAATATATTATTTTATATTTTTGCGTGTACTTTATAAATGAATAAAGATATGGTATAAACGATCGCCTATAAAACGTATATGAATTAACACGTATATTTCAGACGTGAAAAATGCCTGGAATGATAAGATAAAATATTAAGAATTCCTAGCGTTCGTCGAATTAATAATTAATATAATTACTATTATTTTTGGACCGTTGATTTATATGACGTGCTGAATCGTAGAAAAAAAAAATTACTTAATAATTATATTATATGCATAAGAAATAAAATAACTATGTCGAATTTACCAGTATTATTTTGTTCGATATTACGAAACGAATTTTATACTCGTAATATTTATCGTACAAAAATATACATAATAAAGGAACTATATTATAATTATTAATTATACATATTGCATATTATTATAAAATCAACCACGTAACATAATTATAACGTCTACTGTATATTAAAACGTATAAATTCACAAAACAATAAATTGTTATAATAATGTAAAATAGTTAGGTACCTATACGTTTATTATTTGTAATTAAAATAAATAAACCGCCGGACAGACGGGAAGAAAATAATAATTTTTATAATAACAAAAAATATTGTGTGTTTGTTTTCAGAATGAAGTGGCTCAGGAGTGACGGAGGACCCGTGTTCTACGGTTATAGCAACCGTACACCTGTCACCGGGGACGTACAAATGATAACAACTTGTCTGGTCTTTGGTACGATTTTCACGGCTTTTCTTATCATTTTTCCGGGAGTTCGCAAAGAAGTGAGTATATACTGCTCTATCTAAAATAGAAATTAACGCTCGACCAAAACATTTTAAATAAATTTAAATAAATTTAAAATAAATTTTAAGTAAATTTATTTATGTAGTCAAATTTTATATTTTATTTATGTTTCTATTTAATAAATAGAAAAAAGAGCGCTCGTTTTGTGGATGCATATAATATTATGTACAGATGATGTTTTTCTGTGTCTATTTTTTAATATTAATAAAATACCGAATGTAAATAATATTAATGCACTACGATATTATGTTGTAATGGTGTAATAATCGTCACATCTTATCATTTCCGGAATGAAAGTTGAAAGTTTACATTTCAACCTTGTCGAATATTATTATATTTATTACTCATAACTCATAAAATGTATATCTACTGAGTATACCAGCAGGTCGACGGTAATGAATTTTTATTATTATTTTTTTTCTTTTACAGAGGTTCACCACCTTCATAACCGTCACCTTGAGTCTGTTCGTAGGAAACGTCATATTGTGTAAGTTTTAATTTTTTTAATTTTTCTATAATAACGTTACACATACAATATATTAATGCAAGCTTATACCATTAATAAATCGCCATTTTTTCCGTTAATAATAATTAATAATTCCGTAATATTATAATAATATGGCCGTGATTATTCAATGATCGACGTTTTCAAATGGTAACACAATTATATATTTAAAAATTTTTGTTATCGTAAAAAAAAAAATAATACTCCGATTGTAACTTGAAATAAATTTACGGATTTTGAATAATTCATCTGCAAATGTTAAATTCGAAGAGATTGAATTTTATTTTTCAACGTATGAATTCGTATCAAAAATCAAAATATGTTACATTATATATATATTATATTATCCACAATCGCGTTCATTATAATATTGTATCAGATGACAAAATGATTTTTCCAAGTCTGCGGTCTGCGTATACACATTGATCTTAATTCGCGGATCTTGACCATGAAAAAGACACGGTCGTTCAGCCTTATCGCGATAACAAAATGTTTCCTCGGGCGATTGCTAAAAAAAAAAAAAAAAAAACATATAACTACCGGATTATAATACGACCGAAAGAGTGAACGACATTATTTATCATATTATTATAATATGTTACGATATATATAACATATTTGATTTCGTCGTTAACTGCCGATCTAACGTATAAATTAATGCGTATTCACAGTTACAGTTTAATTTTAAACGCGTTTTTTTTCTGCTTGTTAAAATTAATAACCGTTTTTTATATTTGTCTAAATAATCATTCGTAATAACTAACTGCGGTAGTACACGATGATTTATAACGTCCATTTTTATATTGTTATCGACACGCGTTGCCGACGGCTTCCAATGCTTCCATACATACAAAATATAATATTATTATAAATTAACAACGATCGGATAATATGCGTTTAAATCTCGAGCGGTTTATATGAACATAATATTTACGTAGGTATATCGTATAGCGTTTTAATAATTAAATAACTAGCGTCCATGGCGTTTGTTGTCCATCGCCAAGATGTGCATGCGCAACTTGTTGCGTTATATCCGATATATTATTATAATAATATATTAATATATTTACCGTGTCTTCGGGCAACGCGATCATTCATCCGGAGCAAACCGCAATGGCGTCGTTATACCAAGAGTCAAGGAAATCCTAGTTCGACTACCTTGACGGTCCGGATATAATAAAATCGATCTTTGTTTCACTTCCTATATATTCGCGGCGCGGATACGAGTAGAAATAAACACGTGCACATTAATAATGATAATATTATAAACGTCTGCGCGCATTCTTCGCCCGTATACCAAAACTATTCGACCTTGCTCAAAATGTGTACGATCGCTGAATCACGCGTAACATAATATTATAACAATCTGTTATAGTTATATGCATATCGACCTTCTCGATCGCGAATCAAATTGTATCGCGTCGACGAAACAATAATATTATATACGCACTCGTCATTTTAAAAATATTGTAATTCGATAAAATACGTCCTAAATTAATATCGACGATTGTGAATTTCGGTATTTCACGATTTTATCGATATAAAACTATACACGCGAGACGAAACCATAAAAAAATAATAATAATTTACGCGACGACACGCATATTTATTGGATTTTATTTGGCTTATTCTTTTCAACGAGACGCGAGATTTTAAAAGTTGAAAACGGATGTGTATTTATTTCGACAATTTTTGAAATACAATTATAACAATAATATTTATAACTATATTTCGTAGCATCTAACCATAGATTATGCCGCAACGAAAACATCTTCTTAGTATCTTATAGATATATTATTATTACATAATAAACACTCATATATTATAGTCATATATTTATATGTATAATATTATGAGTCACTATTGTCGTAGTAAATCAGAATTATTATTCATGCAGTCGACCTTTAATCATTATTTCCGCTTCAGAATGATGTTTTCACTGATTTTTCAGCGAAAAATGAATAAAAACGATTATTCTAATTTTTAGTTGTGCGTTTACTATTCATAACAAGTAGATTTCGGTTTGGTTCATTAGTTTAGTTATTTGGCCTAGCTTTATTAATTTTGTTCTATTCATTTGTCAAATTATATTTCTTCTGTCGTTATTGTCCGATTCGTCCTTCACAAATACAGATTAAACCAAGTGCTAATACTATATGGTTATAAAAATTAAACGGACGAAATTTTATCGAGAGAAAAATACCCAATAAATATATTCGAAATCTGTACAATAATGGATTTTTATTAAATTACCTTCGAATAATGAAAAATATAATTTCTGTAAAATTTTATTAGTCAATTAATTCGAAGGACTTTTATAAAATTATAATAATTATTATATATAATAATGTCAAATAATTATAAAAAAAAAAAAATTGTACTAAATTATTAAACAGATAAATTTTTACTTAAGATTATAACATAATAAACAATTTTCATATTTCGTTTATATTAAAAAAAAAAAAAAAAAAAAATGATAGTATCGATAATTGTATTGCAGAAGAATGTGTACACATTTGTGTTTATACCAGAAAATCGAGTGTTTTTATATTCCAAAATAGATTCTATTGAATTATCTAATAGGTAATCATATTTATTAATTAACATATCTGCAGTATTTATGTAATTATACTAATTACATTTTTTTCTATCATTATAATTATATATGTACTTATGTAGTTGTGTAACATATAATTATACGAGTACGTAATACTATATATATATTTCTATTAAGTATTTTAATATAAATGCTAATTTATCAGAAAAGTTGTTATTGAACTGTATTTTATAAAAAAAATTCATTAACTAGATTAAATAAGTATCTAACTTATAATGATTTATTGCACTTAATATTAGATATTGCTTACTAATTAGTATATACAAAGAACAAAGTATTATATTATATTGAGTTTTGGGTATAATTGTATATCTACATACTACATAGCACGTCATGAAATTAAGTTAAATATAAATTATAAAAAAAAATAACTAAACAAATTTACTATCGGATTTTAAATTATAATGAGTGTAAGTGCAAATGTTTTAAATGTTAAAATTTTAATAATACTAAAATAATAATTACAAACCAATTAACAATAACAATAACTAATTAACATAACAAAATAATTATAAATAATAAAACAATATTAGTAGGTACAAGAATATTGCGTTAATCGTTAATGTGATATTAAAAATATATTGTTCACATTGAATCCATAATATTATGATTCGGTTAGATTAGGTTAATATTGCATAGAAAATAAATGTCCATTTATAGTTTGAGACGTTTAAATTTTTATATTTTTATTTTCATAATTACTAGCACGATTTCTTATGTTATGTTACTCCGCAATTTACAAAATGAAATGAAAACATACACGTAAATACTAAATCGTTGAATTCAATTCAAATCATTAATAATTATGATATGTTTTATCATTATGACTATACAGCATTACAGCAATGCCATAATATATATATTTATATTTTATAAATTTTTACATGAATAATAATAAAATAATCAAAGTTTTAGTGATTTTATACTTTGTCTTCTCACGCATACGTATAGTCCTTGGTTTACCACTGCGTTACCGCGATTACCAATAATTACAATTATTAATAAAATATTGGTGAGAATGTAGTTTTCTAAATAATGATATTGTTGTTCCCCGCACGGATTTTGCGGTTATCGTTTATTGAAATATAATATAAGTAGTTAATTTTTTTTTTTTTTTTTTTTTTAAATATGTATTATAATAATTAGGTATAAAGCAGGAAATAACTACTCTTACTATACGATGATAGTTTTTTCCCAACTCGAATTTCTGTAAAAATTGAAATACGTATATTATGTAATATATTATCAATCAGTCGATGGAGACAAGTCCATATACGCGTGCCACCGCGTATAATATTTAAATGGAGCTTATCATGCGTTTTCACCTGCAATCAGATATAATTATGACTTATGAAACGACTCGTATACATATTTTTTATTATTATTATTATTATGTGTGCGCTGATTACCGCGAACAATGGCACAAGAAACAATATTGTTTTTCCCGTCAATCTTCAAGGATACATATATTATTATATAGTGTATACAATAATCTCAAGGATCGAAAATATTGTATCGTTAGCTGTACAGAAAAATAATGAAATTAATTAAATACATTACGTACAATATAATAATATAATATCGTATTGGACATATAGAGGTGTGTATAATATATATATATATATTATATACAGTATACACGTGTTTGCGTGCATTTATATATTATTATTTATTTTTAATACGCGCACCATATTATAAATACATTTATATTATACGTATTATTATATGCAGTGGCACATAAATCCGAGTGAAAAGTCATTGCGAAAATTACGGACTAGTGGCCTTAGTATTCGTTGGAACTACTGACCGAATCGAACGCGTGTCACATTGCGCGAAGACGAAATAGATCGTTCTTCATCATCCGAAAAGTTATCCGATGAGAGTACTTTAGGGTCGTCGGATTAAGTCAGACGAGCATTGTATCTACTCGTATTGGGAAGTTTCCTTTAATTTTTAAATATCAATAATAATAATAAAATAAATATTATATAATCAATAAAATATATTTCTAAAACTATATCCACGATTATGTACCCATAGGTTAGCGTATGTATTTTTGTGTAAACATACAAATATTCATGCCGAAAAATAGGATAGGTACATTTATTAAAAAACGAAAATCCATCTATATTTATTATTCAAAATCGGTGGCAACGGTAACGTTTTTACTATTTTTTGTTTAAATATAGGTATACGAACAATTTTTTTTTTTTTTTAATTCTTATTTATATGGGTCGTCGAATATTTACAATTTTTCCAAAACGAGTCGTATTCGCATGAAAATTTCGATCCATACTATATAATATTATTTATCCTCGGCATAAAATTATGACTAAGAACGACTTGTTAAAATATTGTTAATTATTCATAGACAATTGAATATACGATTTACCCAAAGGGAATTCGCGAAACGCAAAATAATACGCATATATATTTATTTTTGTGTTAACCGACAGGCCCCCGGCGAGATCTGTTTGAGTATATACTTTTCCCTCGATATATACCCAAGTCTATAGGTGATAGGTCGGGTCGGATGTGTAAGGTTAAAACGGCGCGCGCGAACACGTTTGGGGAATCGTCTCCTGCGCAGCTCGTACACATAATATAAATGGTAAACGGTTAGGTTAGGTTAGGTAAACGGGAACGTGGAACGGTCGACCGTCCGATATTAAAATCAAAAAGAATATATTATAATTATATTACTGTGACTGCACAACAATTAAAATAATATACTCGCGTGTTGCCCACATTTCATAAAATATATACGATAAAAATGATTATAATAGCCGATTGCTTACCACGGTAAAATGTAATACCGTGCGTTATAATATCGCATTGCGTAATCGTGACGGCGAACGATAACTACTATAATATACGCCATCTCATAATGCGTACACGTTCAAAATAATTTATGTACGCCAGAACGGGTTAAAAATCCGCATAAATTATAATATTATCGAACGTTTTATTATGACCGTAATAATATTGAATACTAGTTTTCAATGCGTCTCAGGTACCAGCTATATATCATATACTAGTTTTTGAAACGACCCAAAACATCATTATACAATTTAATCTCGACTTTTCCGGGTAGCCAGCTGTACATGTTAACGGTACACTATATACTTAATATATTATACCGAAAACGCGGTTACGGTATATACTCTACATACACTTACGCGGTATTGGGTTCGAACGGCCGGGAATGATTTATCGCGGATATTTTATATTATAATTAAATAATTATTGATAATATATATCTTTATAATATTATAATGATGACGATGACGTCGTCATTGTCAACGTCTAAATTTCAGAAATTCCGCGGTTTACGGGATCTTGGAGCAATTTTACGTTAAAAACAAATGTAGAAATCGCGTACGCGTTCGTTGAAGTCTCCATTTATTTCTTGTAACAAAACATTTCGATCACTCTGTAGTCCTGTACGGCCGTATCGTTACACGTTGTAAATTATTTTCATTTATTAATTTTTTTTTTCGCGTAATTTTTGTTGTATGTTTTCGTTTCACTTTCGACCTACAGTATGCGCGATTTATACTGCGGTACATATAATATTATGTTACCTACTTAAAAACGCCCCGGAGGATTGATTATTCTCGTACCGCAGCGTGATTGTTTTAGGCCCGGGAGATGTTCGCCGCGCGCATTTCGACACTTCGATGAAATTGTTTTCTGTTTTTTTTTTCGCAATATTAATCGATGTCCGTAAAACATATTTTATTACGCGTATTATACTTACACGCCGCGCGAAATTTGACGATCAATCGGTTCGGTTTTCTGTCCTTTTGTTTTCATTCCTCCGATAACTTTCACGTGAGAATATTTTAGGTATATACGACGACGTCATTTACCATCAACATAATTTTTATTAGGTAGGTAGGTATACTCAACACACATACAGTGTATTTGTCCGGTTTATTTCGTATTTTTTTAATATTACGTTTGCAAATTTACGCAATAGGATATATATATATTTTTTTTTTTATTTCATCGCCGTGTTTAAATTCGAAATTAAAGAAAAAATTGTTTAGTTCTTTTTTAAAAACACGGTAATTTCGTCGCACTACATAAGTATAATATTAATTTATAAGATGTTTAATGGTATCTACCTGTATATATGTTATTGTTATATAATGCATTAATGCTACGCCGTATGAATAATATATGAATATACATCTGCAGGATAAGACCAAAAAAGTTAAGGATATGATCCTTCTTAATTTTGACAAAATACGATAAGCTATACAGGTCGTGTCTATATTTATGTTATGCACGAGAGGTATATGTGACCCGTAAATATACTCGCTTAAGATTGAATCTATATACGTGATGAAATCTGTTTTTACGTTAACGCGTTTATACGTCTTCAAATAATATTATTGTTTTTAATCAACCGCGAGTAGGTATAATACAAAAATGAAACGCTAAACCGAATATTCAATAGTTTACGGTGAAAATAATACGAATATATTTACAAAAATTAAATTTCAAAAAATGTGTTGCATGTTACCTGCGAACTCGTATACATATTATAATAGAAATGTTATAATATATCTTGTATTATGACTCAACGAGATATTTCATACATTATAATATTATAATATATAAAATATACCCACTCACGGGAGATAATTATTGAACCGTTCGCCTTTAAGAAATGCATAATGTACGTTTTATCCGCGGTAAGGTCGATTCACACATGTTCATATAAATATAAAATACAGCATATAATATTAAGCGAATGAGAAAAACTATCCGCGTCCGACAGGTCGCGGCCCTCTTCTCGCGACGATCGTCCAACCGTGACCGTTGCGACGACGGAAAAACATAATATTATTATTATTATTATTATTACACGCATTATACCATTGGCCTCATTTTCGTTCCCGCGCGTTACGTATTATCGCATTCTTCGGATTATTATTATTATTATTATTATTATTATTATTATTATTATTATTATTATTATTATTATTATTATTGTTCGGACTATGCCGAGTATTCGACTGAGACATATAAAATATTATAATATACAGTAAAATACGTTTTAGTCCCGTTTAGAAAAGTACATAATAATGTATTTATTTTTTTTTAATAAAAAGAGCATTTGTGGATAATGTTATGTAATATATTAATAACTAAAGTTATCGGTCATTTTTATTTTTTCAAGATGAAATTTTCATGGCGCATTTCAGCCGAATGTATAGTTATTTGTGTATACCTATCTCCAACCTCAGTCGTGGTTTAAGAGTGAAGGATGAGAACTGATAAGGATTATGCCTATAGCAGTTGCATCGAACTATAGCGACTTAAAGAAAAAAAATATATTTACAAACTTATATTATTATTAAAAATTATAATATCTGTTTATTTTAATATTTACTATAATACAGTTAGCGAATCCTAAACCGAGGAATGTACACAACTATAACTATATATAACATTAAGAATAATTATAGTTAACGTATTCTCGTTTTTATCGTTAAAAACATTTTTTCTCGATCCTTCAAATATAATATACGATTTTTTTTTTTTTTTTTTTTTTAGAGAGAGATTTCATTCGTTCTGTTTATATGTAAAGGTACTTATTTAAATTTTACGAGATATGCTAAAGTCCGAATGATTACTATATATAAAACAAAATATAAACATTATTTATAAAATATTTTTATAACTGATAAAATCGATTTATTTGTTCAAATTATATAATAACAGTTATAGGTCGTTCGATCTCGCAGAAGAATATAATATTTTTTGAACCACAGGAGTTATTTTTATATCACATGGTTTAGTCGGTATGTAGTCGATGTTTCGCATTATTGATCTACAACTATATAATATAGTTAAGCAAATATTCGTTTTTAAAATAAAATTACATTTTGGTCTATTCATCCTTGAACGGGCGTGTTATATTCGACGGAATGATCGCACACCTAAAACAGGAAGTGTTTGCAGTGTAGGGTAGTAAACTATATATAAATAGACTATCTAGTTAATACTTAGATATTATTTTTTAATATATTTGAATAATCGTGACGTACATCCGCCTTGAAACGTATTCAGAGCTGTTTGCGTTTTGCCTCTTTTCGTTGACATCAGGGCCGGACCAGAGATTATCTTGATGATTTTTTGTTTTTTTTTTTTTGTTTTTTTTTAGTGTTTAGGCCTGTTCCCTGCTCTTTAGTAGATAAAAATAAAATACAAGCAAGGTAAAAAGCCGCAACTAATTATTATAGTCAGTACGGTGTCGGTAGTTAAAATTTTGGAAAATATTTTTATATATTTTTTTTTTCTATATTATTATTGTCTACTCGGAATTCGGATGATAACTTGATGCATTTGACGTACAATGCGTTTTATGCATTTTTTACTACACGTTTCACATTTAATGTTTTATAATATTATTAAAAATACCAGTTGACCTCCGCACAAACGAATCTCATTTTCTTTTTGCATTCAGTCGGATTCGATAAAATAACGTTTTATTATTGTGTATTTGTGTTGTACATATAGAATATAATATTATATGTAGGTACTTATAGTAAATTATAATAGCTGCGTGGGCATATTTTATTTATAGACGACTTTCTTTTTTAACACGAAAATGTTTTTTTTTTAATACGCGCGGATTATTGTTAAAATGTATATCATAAACGATATATTATCAATTCCTAATCATTTTTCTTTTCTCTTTTTCCGTACCACTATAATATACATATATCGAAGTTACAACAGTTCGTTATACAATATGTATACATATTACATACAGGTGAATCGTTATAACCGCGGTTACGGTTGTCCATATCGTAATTATTATTATTATATTATGTAGTTAACCGAAGTTCGGTGATCACGAACATTATTTCTCATTGTTACACGGAACAATAATGTGGGTAATAAACAGTTATCATACATATATGATATATACTTTATCACTAAGTGTATATGTCTACCTATATTATTATTATTATTATACACGGTATCAAAAAATATTAGAAAAATTCCAAGTCTCTATTTTTTTTTTTTTTTTATATAGCCGTTTAAAGTTGATAATTTTAGTTTAATCGAAAATCTTAAAATCCATACAAATATTCTTCTTATTATTTCTCAATACTTTTACAATAATATTTAATAAACTAACCAAAATATTTTGAAAAATTTTGGAAATATTTTTGAAGCATATACGTATATTGATATACGTATATTTAAACGTATTTCCAAAATATTAGAAAAACCTCAAGTCCCAATTTTTTTTCTTTTTTATACCTAGGTGTTTTAAATTGAACTTTTAGTAAAATCAATATTTATGGTATATATTTGCGGATTCTTATTATTATTTCTCGATATTTTACAATAATGTTATATAAAATTGAAAAAAAATTTGAAATATTTTAGGGATTTTATAACATTTATATTGAACGTAGAAACTAATAAATGTAAAAATTTTAATCAATACATATATTATCTGATGAACTTCGCTCAAAATCCTTCCCCATGCTTTTTATTAAAAACATAATATATATTATAAATTAAATTTAAGTACCTATATAATATAGTTGCATAAGAAGAATATAAAAAAAATTTGACACATAATATTTAATTTTATGTAATCAAAAGTAGTTTATACAAAAAATAATAATATCTCATTCATATTTCATAACGAGTAGGTATAGGACGTAGGTACAGCAAGATATAATAAAAATTTATCGATGATAACTGCAATTATATCTTTATACATATATAACGTCTAATTAAATTTTATATTATCGCGTGTTGTATTATATTTTTTATGAAAATATTATTCTGCGATATTTTATTTAGAATTTAAAGTGCTTGACTACGCATTAAATACAAAACATTGATACATATCACGCAAAATTTCAAAAATATTCAAAAAATATGGTGTTACGAAAAATAATAATGTCATGAGTCTATTGGGCAAAACATAAGGCAAAATAATCGAAACTGAAAAATCAAGAATATATCAAATTCAGTACGAAGATTTCGATAAATGTTATATTGGCCAAACAAGAAGAAACATAGGTATAAAATTTAAGGAACACATCAGAAGCATAAAAAATCAGGAAACTTATGTCTCCTATAGCAGAAAAATTTAATAGAATTTAATCATAATATTAACACAATCAAATTATTAAAACTAGTCACAAATAATCAAGAATTAAATATAAGAGAATCTATAGAAATGTCAAAAAATAATAATAATCCGTAAAATTATTATAATTAATTATAGTTAATTAAACCGACATGACATTTATCGTGTGATGACGTCATGGGAACGCACACTATATAAAAGGGAAATGTACACGCCGATAACGGTCAGTCTGTGTTTTTCACTGAAGATGGTAACATTGCAGTTATCAAAACATGTATTTGCTTAAATAAAAGTTAATTTTTTTTTGTGGATTTGGGTTTTATTTTATTTAAACGAAACATTTTTAACATAAAGCCCGGTATGGATCTCGAATCGTTATTATAATAATGTCAGTATTACTCGCGGCTAATAATTCGATAAGAATGAAATTCATTATTGTTACCACCGTAATTGTTTATTAAACACAAAATAATCTTCATGCCGATTACTTACACTGACCGCAATCGACGGAGGAAAAATGATAAACCAATTGCGTTTTCCAACCTTCAAATATCCGAGTAACCGTGTTATTCGACTGATTGATGAAGTTTTTATGGAAATCTAAAAACATTTATTTTTAACGCGTTTGTATATTATGATATAATAATGCCGTTAGAAGTGAGTTGTGAATTGTGATGAACATCAGACAGAGTATTAATAATCATAAAACGATTGTAGAAAACATAATATTTTTAAACGATTTTTACAACGCAAACCATACAACGTACTTAGGAGCAATTATTACTTAGCACTTAGGTACAATTTACTAGTTTTTGTTTGTAAAATGCAAATACAATAATTAATTTTTAAATACAAACCATTCAAGGATAGTAAGAACTGTTAAAATTCTATGAGAATTATTTAAAATTCATAAAAACAATTTACAAGATTTCAAGCGTCCTCAAGGTTAGATTTACGATTATCGGCTATAAATAATTTTAAGGTATATAATCTCTGTAAATGTAATAATGCAAACTTATCAGACGTTCATTTTTGATTTGACCACAAATATTATTAAAAAATTAATATAGATAACTTCACGTATAATATCGTTATATTGATAATAATAATTAGATAGCTAATTCCTGATCGTCATCATAACAGTATATTAGAAAAAAATACTCTAGGATTGAATTTTTAAAATGGGTGACCTACAATTTCCCGTATCCACGTACACTAAGGTCGATTGATTTTTACTCGTGTGTAATTTCTTAAGATCGTATGTGTTGAAAAATATTAATTACAAAGGAATCTCCGGGAGAAGTAATCGAATCTTCCAACAATAAATGATTAAAATATCGATAAAAAAAAATCAGAAGGTTAGATATTATTTTATCTTTTAAACTTTATCTGGTTAAAACGAGAAAGACGAACATTAATGTATATTGTTATGTATCTGGTTAGGGGTCTTAGCGTTAATCATAACACTTATACATAACAAAATTAAAATTATAATTTTGTCCGCCTACTTTTTATGAACGTATCTGATTTATGACGATCGTAAATCATAGTTTTTAATAATAGGTCTAGTGCCAATATTTATAATTTACATGTTTTGCCCGCATTGATCATTTAAATAAATTAGATAATAATATATCTATGATAACTTTTGTATATTTTCTCTTTCCGTGTTTAAACTCGTTTAACAAACTTGAAACCAATTTTTATTATATTTTGTATACATAATATAATATAATATAGTAAATTATTATTTAAAATAGTCATAAATACTCGTATAATAGTCATTTTTCGTTTAAGTAAAAATTTATTATATTGTACTTATAATATTTGAATGCATTTTAAAGTGAAAATGTGTAGGTACCTATAGTTTTTCAAGAAAAACGTGAAAAAATTCTTAAAAAATAACTACGTTTTCTTTATACTTTTTGGAACATTGGAGTGTTTAAATATTAACTCGAATTTTCAATTGTGGTGATAGAAATAACAACAATTATAGATTTTTATTTTCCGTTATTCGTATAACGTACAAATTACAATGATTTCATTAACTTTTAACTTTTTAAGATAAAAAAACAAAAAAAAAAAAATCGAAATTTGTTTCTCGCATTTTAATAAACATTTTATTTTTCTCCAATATAATATAATACTTAAATCACTTCATAATATAATTATATACTCGACCGTTTAAATACATAGTATGCCCGTAGCGTAAATAATAATATAAAAATTGATATCTCATTTGTATTTTATTTGTATTCAACGAAAAACCATATTATACTAATTAGGTCGAATGATGGTACACCAGGGCCGCGGTATAACAAGGTTTGTCGAAAAACCATCGGATTCAGCGCTTTATATTTGCGGTTCAACGATTTTGCGACCTACTGTAATTTTTAAATTTTTACTAAACTAGCTTTCGCTTTTTCGAGGTCTCCCGGAAAACTATGTACACAATCGTATATTATAACTAAATATAGCATTTTACATTATCGTTTTTCGTTTAAATTCTCTATTTATATTCATTTTATCGTTACAGTGTCAATATTGGGTTCCAGCTGGCACGTGGCCGAAACCGTCATCACGAGCTCCTATCGAGCTCTTTCCAAAGAACTGATCACCGCGGAGCTCGGGGCCTACGTCGGACTGGGTCATATCAACATAACTCTCAGTGGTAAATATTTTTTTTACGAATGACATTGTTGTTTTGTTTCGCGAATTTTTTCCGACCAACACAGAAAAAATAAATAATATTTATATATTCCTCATACAAAATTTATACAATACTCGCTGTATTATCTTGCAGCCTTACCGACGGACAACTCTTCGGTGCCGTTAGAAGACATCAGTTTCAACGAACGTTTTTCATGGTTGGGTGCTCACGAAATGGGCGAAAGTTATCAAGCCGCTCTGTACCGGGGTCTTCCATTTCCCATATTGACCGTGGCCGAATACTTCAGTTTAGGCCAAGAAGGATTCGCCTGGGGCGGTCAGTACCGTGCCGCCGGTTACTACGGTAGCATATTCTTATGGTAAATCACATTGGTTACTGGCTAACCAAACCCAACCTAATTCGCATATCTGTATATATATATATATATATATAGGTAAATCGTAAATAAAATAACTAAACGGTCGATTCCTGAAGTATTATAGGGAAAAGAGGTTAGGTTATTGTATGTTATCAAGGCAATGTGAACGCTAAATTTACAATCGCAACATGTCTGTAATTTAATTTAATTCATAAATATCATATGTATGTCTATTGTCTACGCGTTATTCCCTATCAATTTTTGTTATCATGTAATATTTTTTATAAATATTGCATGTTGGAATATGGCGCCTTACCTCTACTACCTATAACTACTACTTTTATACTTTCAGATAGGTATTTAATATGTAATTTTTCCAAAAATTCTGTATAATCTTCAAAATTTACATGATTTTCTGTACTTTTTTATACGTTGAATTAAATAACGAAATTTACCTCTTTTATAATCATCGTAAAAAAGTCTCCTTCTTAAACCAATTTTTGCAAATCACATTTTCGATTAAATTATTTTAAAAACGTTTGATTTTGGTCTAATAATTTATATTATAATAATTATGGTTTATATTACAAAAATTTAAACGATAATTTTAGGACAGCGTTCGTGTTATGGTTCCTAATGAACGTGCTACTTATTGTGGTTCCACGGTACGGAGCATACACCATGATAGCCACAGGAAGCCTCATGGTCGGAGCTACCGCTTCCTATCATTGCATGCTTCCGTGGACTCCTCTAGTCATACGTTTTCAAGACGACAAATTTTTGCTGTTCAAACTTGGTTGGTGTTTCTGGCTGACGCTTTTCACTGGTTGGTTTGTGCTTAAAATTTAAAAAAAAACATAATTATATAAACATTAATTTTCTTCGCCGTCCTTATACAACACTAATAAGAAACTACCCAACTTCATGTTATGTAAATAGTGAAATGATTAAACATCCTACTTATCTTTCATTTCCCTATAACTATTTCTTTATTTATACTTCCACATAACCTTTAACTATTTTGAAGTTATTGAAAAAGCTTCATCTTTGATTATATTTTTTCTTCGACAATATTTTTGACACGATTCTACTCGTTCATAATTTCATTTAAAATTTAATCATATATATGACGACAACTTTTAACCATATTTTTCTTCCGCAGGTCTACTGTGCATTGCGGTAGGAATGATAATCGTGATCATAGATTGTGTGTATCCTCATAAGTTCTCTACTATTCTCGAAGTAGATTTTGATACGCCATACGACCGACACATCATAATCGAGGACAGTATCCATCGGAAAAAACGGGTTGGGAAGAGCCTAGAAGAGCCCGAAGGACTGGGGCGGAGGATATTGAGGTTTTCTATCGTAGTGTGCTAATCTACGTAAATCGAATAATATTTTGATCAGTTTTTTCTTCGCCATTATATTTCAGACGGTTATCGTCAAAAAAAGACGAAGATGGTAACAATCAAATGAAGCTCAATGGCAATGATAATCGTGGATTCGAACTAGACCCAGCGCCTCCAAATTCGCCGTGGAGGTTCCCGTACAACAGACCGGCAGCTCAAGGAGTCAAGTTTAATAGGAGCGTATCGCAAGACTCGATGACCAGCCAAACGTCTAATTTGACAGTAGCGTTCAATAACCGTGACAAGATCAGACTTTCAATTTTGAAAAAACCTCTGACGGCCATCAAGTAATATAATGGAATTATCACAGACACGTTTGTAGACGTAATTTAGGGTCTGGGAAAGAATTAAGATTTTGAAAAATGCCGAATGATTAATTTTAAATTATATTTTTTTAAAGTTTAAAAACGTAGTAACGTAAAAACATACGTTAAAAAATAAGGATAGAAAAAAATAACCAAATTCTTCTCTTTCTATATTCAGTAAATCATAAATCATTAAAAAACATCGGATAAAATTTAAAATATAATAATATATTATAATCTTTTGAAAATGTTCACACATAAAGTTGGCTAATCTATAATATTTATATAAAAAAATATGATTTTTTGTTTTGTTGAACTATTCGTAACTAATTCGTATTGTTATTTCATTTATATTTTATGCTATAATATTATTATTATACATATTAATTTGTTTTTTGTATAATTATTATTTCTAGATCTACACAGGGACAAGCAATAGTTGTTGACAGATCCAAAGAGGTGTCCATGTGGTAAATTTATCTCAAAAAAAATGAAAAATATTGAAAAAATGTGCCAAGCAAAACGATTTGTGAAATTTTTTTAAAGTCTGATCGTAGACATAGATATAAATATTGTGTATATCATATATAAATATAAGTTAAAAACAATGACAGTCACATAAAATTTTACTTAATATATTATAAATGTCAGTCATTTAGGTATTTTTTTTTTTTTTATATAATGAAACTTTAATTCATTAAGATTTTGTAAATTTTGGAATTCACCTATTCCAAAACTTGCAGCATATTAATTTATTTTGTAAATGATAATCTTGATATTAAAATAATTTACGAGATCAAAATTTTTTTTTAATTTTATTATTATAATATGATATATAGGCAATTTCAGACATGCCGTTATGCCATATGAATATAGTAATAATATTATAACGTTACCTATATTTATTTATTAATAATGTAATATTATATTATACATATTTTTTGTATATATAGTTTATAAATGTTTGTAATAATATTAATAGGCTAATTTTAAAATCAAAACATTTTTTTTTCTATTTGTATTAAATTATAAATTATTATTTTTCACTTGTGTATTGTGTATCACTAGGTATTTATTTTATAATATTTTGTACTATTGTGATGGATGAGCGCAATTGATATGTGCCTCTTACAATTTTTATAAACGGAAAATAGAGACATCATGGTAGGTATATATAATAAATAAAAGACATAATATATTTGACAACGATATTGTTATTATATATATTTAATTTATTTATATTAATAAATTCACCAAAAAAACATAAGACGGACAATTAATTAACTCTATTTTTATATTAACAAAATTAATGTGATATATAGAAATTAATTACGTTTGTACGAGACTTTTCTGGTTAAAATAGTAACATATAATTGGTAGTAAATTGAAACAATACACTATTCGTATAATATTATATAAACAATATTTTTATTAATATAATTAAAAATTTGTAGATTGAGTGTTAAACATATAACACTCAATAAATAATAAATTTAATTTATAAATTATATTAAATATAATTTATCTCCCAGTGCTCCTCTAGTTATGACTTTGATAGTCCAAAGTACTTCTATAGTAACCTATTAAGTAATAAGTACCTAGTTATTATTAATAGTTTTAATTCTAGCTACTTGAAATATCAAAGAACACATCACTGTGTTCGCTACGCTCAGAATTTAAAAATAATATAGGTCCAAATAATTAAAAAAAAAAAAACACCAATCCAAAGTTGTTAAAACGCCGTCGTCGTCGTCCTCTACCGTATTCCGTATATACTTTATTAGTATATTATGTAATTTAAAACACAAATATTACTTAAAAATGTCATTTTTACAGACTGTGGCAACGACGGCGTCTGTGATGATGAAATATGCAAGACCGTCGTCACAGAGACACAGACATCCAAATCATTGAGGACGAACGCATGATCACAAAGTAATATCCGGCACATAGAGACGACCGGTTCTGCTATCCGACGGACGTGTTAGATAACACCAAGTCACCAATAACATATTGTAATAATATACATATATACATATTATATTATTATCATAATATTTGTATTTGTGGTCCCATTGCGTTTTACGAAGACACGCGAGAAATAGAATATTCGTTTTATGTACCGCAGGTTCCAACTTAAACTTTGGGTTTAAGAAATCGGATATAAAACAATTATGCCAAATTAAAGTTGGATTCACGCGCCGCGGTGTGGACATGTGCAAACAAGTGTGTGTCCACCAACGGACCAACTTTCCAGTCAGTGACCAGGTGACTCTAATGTTGGCGTACTGTGAGAGTATGGATTTGTCGGCGAAGTGCGTTTGCCTCTTTGAAACGAGCATCAGACAATCCTTCAAATTGGTTATATATCAATTTATAATCAATAACGCACATGTTGCATGATAACGATTCACGAATCATCGCGATGAGAAATATTTTGATAATTGTCCCATGTTTTTGTTTTTAATTCAGAAGAAAAACAAAATTATTATTTAAAAATAAAATATGTTATCAGCTGTGCCACAAGCCACTACCAATTATACAGGCCAATTAATTTTTAAACCTGGCTAAATTACTACAATATTGGATTTTAAATACGCAAATGTATACCCTGCGCGGTCCAAATGACGCCACTGCGGCAAAATGGTCCTGATTGCGAGCTTTTGTGACTACTTAGACTATATGACGTGCTCGTGCGTATACCAAAACTCACCAGTGAAAATTGGAATCCATGAGCCGGTAATGTTCACGTTCCAGTCGAATGACCAAGGATATCACAATCAAAAAAGGATGTCACTAATTTCTTAAAGGATAAAATTATAAATTATAATTTATAATATCCTTAATAACACATTGTAATAATATACATATATACATATTATATTATTATCATAATGTATTGTGGTCCCATTGCGTTTTACGAAGACACGCGAGAAATAGAATATTTTATATTTTATAGGGTGATCATTTATGTACTATATGTGTACCTATATGTTTCCTATATGTGTGATAAAATTTTGCGTTTTAAATATTTCATAAAAAATGTCAAAGTATTAATCAATATTATTAACATTATCTGACTGAACTTCGCTCAGAATATGTAAAATCATAGGCGGAACTGAGACAAATTTTCTAGGGGGGCTAAGTCAAAAATTACCTTTACCTCTACACAACTTTTACACTATCATTTATATATGTATAGGTATAGGTATATATAATATAATGATATAAAATATATAATATAAAATATGTAATAAATAGTTTTATGTACTCGTATGTTAAATTATTGAATACTATAATATGCACAATTAAATTAAATTATATACATTTAAATATTAAATAATATAATATTAAAAATATAAAACATAATATAAACATTATTTATATTATTATATATTAACATATTTTAAATAATAAAATATTACTTTAAGTGCAATTGATCTATTTTTTACTGAAAATAGATCAATTATTTCTTCATTGTTAATAGTTTTAATCATGTCTTTTTCAATGTTAATAATGGATAATGAATTAAATCTATTTTGAGTCATTGATGTTCTCAACCATGTTTTTATTCGACGCATTGCAGAGAAACTTCTTTCACATGTAGAAGAGCTGATAGGTAACATAATTGCAACTTGTAATAACTTAAAGACTGAAGTCAATAATTATTGATTTTTTTTCAATACAATTCCGATCACCTGCACAATTCTTAGAACTTGTCGTATTAATCAACACACTACATACGTTTGATTAATTTTTACAGATAAACCCCCGTTTACTGAAATGGCAGTTTTAAATTTTAACTGCATGTGTAAAGTAATAGTTTCTTATTATAGCAACAAAAATATAAATTAATTATTTGAAAATTGATAAAATATACTTTAAATATATCTATTATTTTGTAAAATGTACAAATAAAAATATACGTATATACGAAAAAAAATTGGAGGGGCTAATGCAAGTTGGGGGGGGGCTAAGTCCCCCTAAGCCACCCCCTATTTCCGCCTATGTGTAAAATTAACATAATATACCTATATATATTATTTAAATTGCAAACATTTGTTGCCTGCATTAGTTACCATCTAATGCAGTGGCGTATCTAGGATTTTTTTCAAGGGGGTGATATATCCATCATAGTCTATAACCATAACTATTTTGTATATTAGGAGCCAAGGGGACAAATATCTTCAAGGAGCCTAGTATTTTATTTAAAACTATACCAACATTAATAATATTATACATTTATTTTCATAATAAGTACTAAATTAGATGACAAAATAATGTCCATTCTTCGTGGTTTTTGAGATAATTCATCCAACACTTCTTCTACATTAATTTCTATATCTCGATTCAAAAAAGGATCCAAAAAATTCTTTCCTGCGAAGATCCACTCGTTGATGTAATTGTTTAATCTAATCTGTGGTAATACCCGGGGTTGGACACTTTCGTGCTGCGAGGCGATAAGAGATATTTCTGCCGCCGTCCTATAAATACCGTGTTATTTCTTATCAGTGTCCATTCAGATTGTTCTATTCTGTAGTAATAGTGTAATACTGAATACTAAGAAATACTAAGAATACCGTTATACAGAGTCAAGCACAAGCATCTAAAAGAGAAATAAGAAAAGTGAAATGAAAAAAAAAAAAAGGTTCTGGGGGGTGATATATCACCCAGATCACCCCCCGTAAATACGCCACTGATCTAATGATTCATAAGATATTTTTATATGTATACATTGTGTTTGTCTTTATATTATTTTATGTATGGATATTACGTTATTACCTTATACATAAGATAATAATTTCACCTAAACTATTATAGGCACCCTTTGATGGTTAATTTTCATCCAGTTGTATATATTTAATAAGAGTTTTATTTAGATGTATATAAGTATTTTAAAACTCAATAACTGAGAAACTACAAAATTTAATCAAATATAAAAAAAATGCATTTTAAAATAATTTAATAATTTTAACATACAATTTTAAACAATATAATATATATTATATTATATAGTATATGACAGTGAAATCAACACAATTATTTTACTAAAAAAGCTTTTAAACGTTTACACATGAGACTTTTTATTAACACAGATTTTTTACTCTTAAATATTGTAGATTTTAATTTCTTAAAGTTATAGATTTGGGAAGACCAAAAACATGGCGTTTTTAATTTTTTAGACGTGGGCACTTTAAATAATATAATGAATGATAATAAAAGTATAGAGCCAATATTAATATTATTTTACATGGGGCAACAATATTAGAGTTAACTTTCAATTCGACTAATATATTGATACTGATTTCTACTTTTTTATACTATTGATATATTAAACAAAATTAAAAGTATTACTATATTTTGATGCAGTCAATTCATTATTGGAATAATTATTATATACGGCATAATATCGTTTTTTAAAAAATCAACTACAAAACGTAAACAATAAATATATTATAAAAATTTATTAAAAATGAAAACCATTTGACGTAGGTATATGCTCGGCGTTGATCGCTATATCACAGATAATAATATGTCGATCGATAAATCCTTGTAAGTAAATTATCATTAGATTTATTAAAAAAGTTAAACCACTAAATGCATTTGATGTTTGTATTAAATTTTATAATCAATGTAAATACTGATATTTTAATTGTGTTTTAATATCAAAGCATAACTATAGTGCTATCTAGCGGTATTGATACACGTTCAAACTCAATTTTAAAATTTCGGCTGTGGTAAAATTTAAACTTTGTAAACTTTCTTTTTTAACGAATTTTCCCACGATTGACGATTTTTTTTTAATTTAATATTTAACTAACTTGAGTCAGTTGAATCAATAATATTATATTGCTGAATGTCTGAACTCAGAATATTCGTTTCGAATACCGTTACGCAAAAAAACGATTGGCGCCGGACATAGAAGTAAACGAGTTCGTTGCCGGCCCAGTTATCCTTCACCCTGTTATCAAATTGTACTTGAAAAATACGAAGTATGACTTTGTATGATTTATTTTTCGTATTTCGTTGTAAATTGTCATTTTTACTGCGTAATTTCTACTTTCTAGTGATTAATTAATATTCAAATTATTATTTGGGTAAGTAAATAATAATATTACTCAACCGTAATCACTAATCACGTTACAAAACGACGACGATGATAATTTTTAGATTTTTTTTTTTAAAAAAATATATATTTCAGTTTAACACTTGAATAGAAACGTAGATGAAACTTGAAAATAAGTCTTACCTAGCAGTCCTCTTGAACTCACGTCGTTTAATATGTCCAACAACACAACCGATTACGATACAATGTAAGTTTACAATATTTTTATCCATAACATACATCACTCCGGTATTTGTTTCGTATGTGACTACTGGATTGCATGACTTACCACTTAGGTACCCTGTAACGAAAAGATTTTGTATAAATTATAGACAATATTTTTAATAAAACACTAACACTATAACACTAAATATTCTATACGAAATTAATATTTCATTTATTCTATATAAAAAAAATTAAATTTTAATCATAAATAAAATAAAGTAATAATATCTTTTATATTATGTCATATTGTTATAATTAATATATTTTATATTATAAAATGTAGTTTCGTCTATTAAAATTTACCTATTCATTATATAATCTAATTCCATATCTAATAAATCGAAATACTCTTAATATATAATTAATGATACATTTGTTATGTATTGATTATTTCAATAGGTAACATACTAAACGAATACCGTGACACCGAGTATTGCACTAATATTAATTGTACAATTTAATTTATATCTCAGCCTCAAAGACCATTTGCGTATGCGATTAATGGAATCTGGCTGGAATGATGAGTTCCACAAATTGATTCAGAATGCGATTCACAAACGAGTAGAAAATGGTCAAACACTAAAAGATATAAAATTTGAACAAATGTATAACGATGTAAAAGATCATGCTCGCGGTAATGATGTTATATATTTGAAATTATATATTATAAATACCTAATTATTGTTTAAAATCAATTCTATATTATATTATTATCAATGTATCAAATTAAATGGTATTTGACTAAAATTTATTGAACCACATTTAAGTATTTAATGTGATTAACTTATTTAAAGGGCAATAATTGATCATTGAAATTTCTTTAAATCGTTATATTCAATATAACTAATGTTGGTACTAAGTATAATTTTAAAATCAAAAATTTCAAAAATTTTTTTTTTTAAATTTTAAGTTAAATTAACTTGAAATATTTAAATTTTACAATTTTAGTTCCATCACAACTAATTATCCTTTATATTAGACATTTGTAATTCATAATACATATTAAGCTGACCTTTCTTGATATACTAACATTTTCCGATATTTAAAACATGAATTTTTATTAAAGTTATAATTATTCAAAGTTCACCATTTTTTGAAAATCGTTATTAATAAATATCTTATTAAATAATTAAAATAAAATAAAAAAAACACATATTTTATATTTCTAAAAACTTTTTATTAATACTAAGTACTGCATGATTTTAATAATCACGTAAAAATTAGAAATATAATACAAAACTTTTTACTTTTAACCGATAGATAGTAATAAATTATAATTGAAAGTATAAACAATTTAACCTAATAATTAAATTTATATGAAATTCTTCATTTACCTAATCATAATTTATTAATTTTATTAAATTAAAAGATGTATGAATCATTTTTAATAATATAAAAGAGATAATGTATTTTTAATTAAATAATTTTTTAATTTTTTAAATAATTAACTGCTTAATTTTACTATTTATAGTATTTTGATTATTTATGATTATTAGCATTAATAAAATGATAAAATAATATTTTTTACAATTACATTTTACAAGTATAACAAGTAAAAAAGTATATTTATTAAACATTTGGTTTTTCTAATTTTTTAGATGCAATATCAAATGAATTGGAAATTGAATTCCATGAAAAAGTTGATAAATATCTCATGTCAAATCAAGATAAAAATAATGAAACTCCTAATTTATCAGAAAATTCACCTGTCATTCCTTCAGATGTTTCTCTTGATATCCCTTCAGATGTTATTTCTAATGATAATTCATGGATGGAACCTGAATGTTCATATTATGAATAATTCTAAATAAATTGTATATGCTTTTTGGGTTATTATGACTGATAATATGTTATTTAGTAATAGAAACAATTTTATATTTTTATTATGTAACTATTAATTATTTTATAAATTGATTTCTATTGTTCTAGATTATTTTAAATTAATTACTTGCATTGGTATTATTTAATATAAACACTTTTTACATTATACCCACCTATTGACTATTTACTTTATTAACATTGATAATTGATGATAATTTCCTATTACTTAATTGAAGAAGTATAAAATTATTTTTAAGTAAAGTTTTTCTGTATTAGTTGCAGTGGCGCCCAAGTTCTTAAAAACATGTAGGGCATATTAACATATTTAAATTCCTCGTGGTAGGTAATTTAAACTCATTTTTTACTCAATAATAATTAATAATATTAACCTAACCTAACCTAACCTAACCTGGCTATGACCCAACCACAACATAGACTTGGGTGGCAGTTGTATGTTGTTGTATGTTTATATACAAATACATACTTAAATGTAATTTTGTTTTAAATAAAATAGGAGTTGTATATTAGTTTTTCTGAATCAATCTTATACATATATTATGATATATCATATTTTAAAATATTATTTAATGAATAAGTTGATATTATATATTAATACTTAATTTTATATTTAATTGAATGTTATCTTAAGATATCACAAAGAATATTGTAAAAAAACCTTTCAAAATATAAAACTAATTAATTTTTCATAATTTTAAATAAATTATTATAAAAAATAAATATATGAAATAAGTGATTAATAGTGTTTAATAATTAAATTCTGAATACTAATTAATAAAATATTTATAAGCAGTTAATTATACTGTATTTTAAAATTTATTGTACATAATTATAATAAATGTACTAACTACTAATTTTATCTGAATATAACTATAGTTTAGACAAGGTTTAATTTAAAATAGTTAATATAATAAGGACTACATAAATTATATATGTAATATAAAATTTTATTTTGTAAAGATGTGAAGATAAATACAGTCCAACATAGAAAAGTGTAGTTAGAAAAAATTTAAATTTTGTTAAGTAGTACAAGATGTATATATGTAATTATAGCACCCTAAAAATTCTGAAAAAATTCTCATTTCAATCTAATGGTAAATGATTGAAAATTGTGTATTACTGATTACTGTTTGATTAAAAATAAAAAAAACACTGAATATTTACAAAATACAAGTAATGTACAAGTATTTATAGCAACAGCATAATATAACCAAAATATATTCTATAGTTTGGGAACTAGAAGAATCGTCACTTTTTTAGTGTGATCTTTTAAAAAAAATTAACATCTATGATATAAAATCAGAACGCAATTATGGGTGAATTTAAATTGATCATGGAGATTTCAGATTTTCTATCACAATTCACTGGAAAATATTCACATAAACATAAATAATTTACCAAGACTTATTAATTGTCTAATGTGTTTTCTATTTTACTATATTCGTCCAGACCATCAGTTGTGAATAAATATTATTCATTTTATTTATCATGATTAATAATTATAATAATGTTTAATTTGATGTTTTAGACATTAACAATAACATTTACAAATGGATAATTTTATTAATAGAAAGAAACAATATTGATAATTATTTTTATTGAAACCTGTCATAGTGTTATTTATAAATGATATATTATAAATATTAATTTGATTGATCGACTTTGGCACATGAGGAATAACAGTAGTATGTTTTTTATTCTTTATTTATTTATTTTTTTATCAATATTTTTTATCTATTAATATAATTTCAATAATTCGCATAATATAAATCGTATTTGTGTACTTATAAAAAAGACGTACCTAGCTGTTGCCTGTTTGTGTAGAGATTGTATAAAAGTTTATTCACCCAACTCGATTTTGATAACACAATAAACATATTGTTTTTAATATTAATAATTATTGTTAATCGTTGTCTGCAAATATGAAAATTGAATCATTTAATTTAGTAAAAAATATTTGTTACCTATTACAGGAAAATAAATAAGTAGGTACCTAGTTATTTAGGTACTTATACCTAATAATAATATCAGTAGTACACCTAATTAAAAAATATTACTAAACTACGCTTAAACACACCTAAACTAGGTTACTAATTAAAAATTGTAAAAATTGTGTGTCTTATTGATTTAGGTACATCAACATGCTGATTAGTAGTGATAAATTATAAATATTAATTGTTAATATATTATAGTTATAATATTTGATTAGGTACGTCAAACTTATCATTACCTATTAAAATAACATTGCGATTTTTATTTTCTTTCAAAATATTTTTGCATATTTATATTTTATACACAGCGATATAGGTAATTAATGTATAGTGTATACAGTTGAGTAAATAGGCGAGTCGACGCCTTTTTTTAAAAAAAATACTTATAAAACAATACATTTAACCCAATCCCAATGTAGGTATACATAAAAATTAGTGTTCGTGTATCGTGTGTTCGTTTAATAATTAAAATATTACGGTAAAATTAAATCGAATATAAGTAGATACCTATTTAATTTTGTTATTTTTTTTCTCGAAAAATTAAAGTTATATTAATTATATATAAATAAAAATGTCCTAGTTACCGAGTAGAGATATACACGTAGTTAAATTTTGATCGGTATCGATTGAATAAAAAATATTGTAGGGAATTATTAATTATAATATAGTGTTATACTGTTATGAGAAAGACGTTGAAATATATGCACATATTTTTATAAAATTAATATAGGTACGTATTTTATTAAAAACGTTGGTTCCTTTAAATTCGACATCAAACGGTTACGTTTAAAATTTACTCGTTTTTATCACGTAAAAGACTGCAATCAATTTTAGTAGCTTTATCTCCATTAACACTGTATACTCGTCGTACGCTTATTCGCCCACGCTGACCCATGTGAATTCGGTCAAATTATTATAAATTTATAAACGACAAACGGTTAATTAACAATATTAATAATTTAATATAAATACGAATATACACGTATATAAATTGGTATAGTCGTGTGTACAGTATACAGATTAAACATGATTTTATCGTCACGTATGATGATTATTGTAAGAGTTGAGGTCTCCAGAAAAACAGACAAGTGACGTTTATAAATAAAATGTTTTCATTATTTTTTATTTTTCAAATAATCTTTTAAACCGTATTTATTTTTTATTTTTTGGATAAAACGTTAGATTAAAAATATATACGTAAGGATTATGATTGTGATTTATGTTCTCTAAATATAATCTCTGTGACTTATTTTTTTTTTTATATATATGTATAGGTCCGTACTTACGTCATTTTTCCTATTTTTAAGACGTAACAATATAATAATAATACTATATATGAATAAATATTTTGATAATTTATAGAGTTTGATGAAATATAATAATATTTTATACTTAATATACAATCGTAAAATTGTATAGGTATATTATGCATATCCCGGTATTCGTGTTCATATTTAAATTCGAAACGTGACCTATACGCGTTGTGATATAAATTAATATTATGCATTTTGTATAGTGTATCCAATTAATAATTAATTATTTAATACATTTTCCTTACGTATATTTAACGAGAGCGACTTTTCTTTTTGATTTTACGATTTATTCTGAAATTCTGAATCATATACCTACCTATTCATATTGTGTTTCACTCGTTTCTGATTTCTGAATCAAATGTAACGTAGAAAATCGAAAAAATAATTATGGTCATACGAAGTTTCAAATTGCACGTGACTTTTTATGTTTTTGTTTATAATATATTTATTTGAAGCGCAGAAAATATTAATAGTAAAAGAGTAAACATAATTATAATAATAATCAGTGGCGTATTTAGGTAGTGGCAATGGGTCCCGTTGCCCAGAGCGGCAAATTTTTGAAGATTATGAGGGGCGGCAATTTTATAATTTGGTTTGCTGTTATTACTTAATAATTTAATTTACTTTATATAATATACCTACGTAAAATGTATATATATATTTTTTTTTCATATGAGATATTATGACAATATATATAATATATAAATAAAATAATATATTATATCAGATATTAGATATTATAATATAGTAATAATTGTTATTTATAGTTTAATCCTGGGAGTTATTGATGCGTATGTTACATTGTCATTGTGCATGCGACGACAAATGAGTAATAACAAAATAAAAATAATAATTATTAATAATCCAACCTGTTTCTGTGGGCTGTGGCACGATAAGTCGGTAACGATTGTCGCCAATTGTGTATAGTGTATACATAATAATTATAAAAGCATGATGATTATATAGCCTAAAGGTAGGAACTATATATGTATGTAATTGGGTTTTAACGTGTACAATACTCTTATTATTTCGGGGAACTTTCAATAATTATTATTTTTGTATATTTTCCAATCCAATGACTCATTGGATGTACATTATAAATTTATAATTATTATTGTACTATGGTAAAATATCTATATCAACTTGAAATATGCGGGCACTTTTCGTATCGCAGATTATAATGAATTAATGAGCGACCGAGAGGCGAGAATATTATTAATATACCTTATAATAGTGTCATCTTCCATAATCATTTTCCCAAGTTTGTTGTTATTTAATAGATTTTAAACTTATGTTATTATTTATAATACGGTGTATTTTATTATCGCGTGTGGCGTGCCTACTACAAAAGTACAATATTATTATTAGTCAACAAACTTGATCACTCGGCATTTGTAAATACTTATTGATCATTATTTTTTTGTTATTAATTTATTATATTTGTTATAAATTACCTATTCTAATTATGACCGGAAAAAAAAAATTAAGTGGATACGAAAATCGTAAAAAGACTTTGTTAAAAGCCAAAAATCAATTGATGGTTATTAACAAATGTAGAAAAATTGAAGACATGTTTCGTGAAAAAACCTCAACAGTTGAAAGTAAATATACACTACTATATACCTATAATGCTAATATAAATTATACTTACAACTTACAAGTTGCTAGATATATATTAACGACCATCCTATGTATTATGTATAATGTATTAATCAGAGCTCCATAATTCTCAAAATATGCAAAAATTAATAGTTTAAAATATGTAAAATCAATAAACCATGTTAAAACATATTAAAAATTGGTAAAATGTGCCAAGAATGTCTAGATAAATCAAAATTAAATTTGTATTAGAATAGTATTATGAATCAAGTAGTTAGTAGATACAATATACAATATACAATATAATGGTTACAAACGATTGACTTGAATATTTTAATTAAATAATTATTATTTATGAATTAATAAGTATGACTGACACGTCTTTTAGTTTATTTCCCTGTTTACCAAAAAATTGAGTTATAATGTTAAAATATAATTTTATTATTGCTTAATAGTAACTCCAGGTACTTACATTTTTTATATTACATTTTACATTATATATTTTATATATACATTCTAAAAATGACAGAGACTGTTTACAATAGTAGTAAGCTAATATTATTTATAATTTTTATTATGTATATATTTATATTAAAATTAAAAATAAATAATACTTATATTTATATTTTAAAATAAAAGTCCCTGAGGAAATTAAAATGGGAATTCAAAATATTGATCAGAATATTCCAAAAGTACCAGAAACTGTTCACAATAGTAGTAAGCTAATATTTTTTATAATTTTAATTATATATTTATATTGAAATTAAAAATAATACCTATATT
>JAIUCT010000007.1:8415868-8499363 GCA_021307375.1 Tetraneura akinire
AAATAATACCTATATTTTTATTTTAAAATAAAAGTCTCTGAAGAAATATGGCAATGAGTAATATTATGATATAATATTATTTAGTTTTGGATTTACCAGCTGTATACACGCATCATATAATTTTAAAATTTATAGTATAAACGATTTTACGTTAGTTGTCTGTAGGTGTAGAGTGTAGACCTTTCATACATCTCATAGACTAGTGTTCAAACCTTTTATATCGTTTTAAGTAAGTTTTTTTTTTATCATGGGTCGTAAGTTAAAGCTTAGCGGATCACAATATAAAAAGAAAGCAGCAGCAAAAGCTGAAAAATATGCTTCTGTACTAAAACAAACTGCTAAAATAAATACTTTTTTTACGCAAGCTTCGGAGAGTACAGAAACTATTGCAATCGAGACTAATATAGGTTAGTTGAATTTAAGAAATATAATTATTGTGTTTTTAATTTTCATCATGGTAATAATTGTGTTATTAATTAATATAATACAATATGCTAATGCTTATATAAATAATAATACCTATTACCTATATAATATACCTATTTAATAATAAAATTATTTATAATTTCTATAAAATATACGTATTCTCAAATAGTCAGATCTGACGTAATATTACTTTATTGACAAATTATAATTTCTCTGGATAGACAAAACTATATTATTTTCTTTTATTATAAAATTATTTTATCTTATTTTACAATAAAAAAATTAAGTATTTTTGAAAAAGCACCTTCATTAAAAAAAAAAGTATATTTGTGTAATACTTGTATAATAAGCAGGGTTCGGGACTTAAAGCATTTGCTTATTTTTTTAGATTGACATTAAATCTAGCAGAGTGCTATGGAAATTTATGTCACGTTGCAACAATTACAAATATGAAATTTGAAAGTGCTTTTTTTTGCTTATTTCAATGATTTATTCGAAAAATGCTTTTTCACGCTCTTTTCTTATTTTAATTGCATATTTCCAACTTAACAACGCATGATACTAAAAATTTGGGGTTTTTTTTTAATGTTTGTTGGCAATATAGAAAAAAATTGAAACTAAAAATAATTTTACCATTGTGCATCAATATAATATGTATTGTACCCAAATAGTATTCTCTTAATTTATTAATTTTCTTATTTTATTTTTAACGTTATGTACTTATTGTAGTCACATTATGTAGATACGGGTAATTAAATTATTCTAACACTGTAATAATTTAATTACGTTTTATTTTAGATAAACAAACCATAAATATTAATTCCTGACATATAATAAGAAACACAATAATAGTAGATTACCTATTATTTAATTATTAAATTTGTAATTTTAATATGAAAAAAAAATTATATTATAAAGTTTTTATATTTATCTACAAAATTTGCAGTTTTAGGCAAAATTTTTTTTTATTACTAAAATTTAGTAATAAATTTTATTACTTTCAGTAAAATTTTAGCATCTTACTTTTTATTTTAATGTTTTGAAGTGCTTATTTGAATGCTTATTTTGAAGTTTTTAGGCGCTTTTATAAGCGCTTATTTTGATGATTTTAAGTGCTTTAAGTCCCGAACCCTGATAATAAGTAATTATAATTATAATAAAAACTTAGTAATGTTTGATCACTTTTAAATATTAAATCAACTCACTTCAATATAATTTAATTGCTGCTCCGGGGTAATTTAATTATTTAATTGTTTTATTAAAATTATTAACAATTTTTACTTGATATGATACATGTAAAGCACTACTTTTGAAGCACGAAAAAAAATTTTTTAAATTTTTAAATTTTTTTTTTTTTTTTTATTATTATTATTATTATATAGTAATTTGTTTATAATTTATTAGGTTTGGAATATATATGTATATTAAAATAATTTCATAATCATTAATGATAATTTATAATAACGTGTTAATTTTTTCTTAAAGGGAGGGCGTCAAAATTTTCGTTGCCCATACCGTGGAATTCCTAAATACGCCACTGATAATAATATGTAATACGAGTGAATAAAAGTGTTTACTGTTTGGCCTCTAAACAATACAACAACAATAATAATAATTGGTTGGCAAAAATTTGCGAAAACACGGTCATACTCTAATACTTTAGTATGAGTATATATTAATATTATCATTATGATATTAATATTATTATTTTGAATGTTATAATGTGGTTGTGGTATTAAACGTACGGCACTACGGTATAATATGGTAATAACCGGTTCGTTCGGATTCGTTGGAAGAAAACAATATTTATATGTTTACAAATATTTTTTAATAAAAATAATAAATTATTATATGGCCGTAAATAATGGTATATTGTAGGTGTAAGTGTAAGATAGACGCATATTATTATTTCTGGTCTTGTTAGTTGTTACAGAGAACGAAGGCACGAGAGAATATAATCGATTTTAATACCAATAATATTGTATTGAAATGTAGGACACTATAATCGTTAATTCATTAATATTTCCACCAGAATTTCTCGAAATCTCTCGTCGCCACCAATCTAAATGTATATACAATAAAATATATAAAATGGTCTGTTATTGTTATTAATGCGTGTCGTTTTAATGTATAATATACTATAATATCGTAATATTATAAACATAAAACATAAGATAATATTATGTGGGCTCGACCTACGACCAAACTGAGTTTCCGTCGTCGCCAGACGTGGTCGTAAAAATGCGGTCGATTAAAACGAATAACCGCTGTCATATCTCATATTATATAATATATTATAACCGCTCCTACATAGATGTTCGACTATTATTATATTGTATATGTACATTGTACATGGTTAAATGTACAGAACGATGAACGACGATCGAAGTAATTTTTATCATTAATTTTCTTATTTCATCATTTTAAAACGTTTGCTCAATATTTAAATATTATACGTACAAAAGGTTAACTATATATGAGAACGATATATTTACCCGTGAGTGCAATATCAAATGTTCAAATGTTATATAATAATAAAATAATTATCTAAAAAGTTTGTATCGACGTGAGAAAAATCGAAACGCGTCCTATAATATAAATATTTAAGTATGGATTGGTATGTATTTATGGTCTAGGGAAATTCATAATAATATTATATATTAAGGACTAAGGATAATAATGATCGAGTTGAACATTCTACTGTTTTAGACGAATCGTATCCTGTATAATATATGACTAGTCACTAGTGTTACTTACTAAATTTTATTTTGACGTTTATAAATAATACGTATTACCATTGATCATATAGATAGTATCCATAATCAATGGTATTACGTAATAATTAATATACATATTAGTATTATATTATCAGTCAGGCTAATGTTTCGAATTACAAACTTATAAATTAATAATTGGAAATCGAAATCTGACGTAGGTACTAGGTTCTAAGTATACAAAAAAAAACAAAAAAACTTCCGATATTCTACGTCTATATATAATATTATATTATATAAATACATTATGTCCTTATTTATTTATCAATGCCGATTAACAAGGTACAGATAAGGTTATTCATGTTCAAAAAAATTGAAACAAAAAATAAAAATAATAATCGACAATCGTTTTTTATTATGATCACTCTGTATAATGTTATATGAATAGAATGTAGACAGATAGTATAAATAAACACAATAAACCTTTTTACTTTTTATAATATTATATTATTTGGATAATATTAATATACGTATAATGTTAATGCATAGCCTATTATGCATATTATGTAGTAGGCATGTTATATAGTAGGTATAGTAGGTACTTTTATTTATGTACACTTACAATATGGCGACGGTTTTTATTTGGAATTTATTTTGTTACGTCGAAATCGAAGAGAACTCATATAATATTATGTCACAGGAGTCACGATATGTTTAGAACTTAACTTTCCGGTTTTTTTCTTATTCTGTATAATATATTATATATAAAATAATAATTTGATTTTTTGCAAGATCATGAAGTTTGTGAGCGCGTTGTTTTGAAACTTTAAAAACCGAAGAATTAAATAATATGTAATAAAATTTAATTATATGTATAATATTTAAATTTTAGTTAATTTACTACTGAAAATAAAAATAATTTATGTTTAAAAATATATACAGGTTAAATATTATATACAGCGATATATAGTCGGTATTATACATATAATAGCCGTATAAGTATTATAATTAATAAAACGTATGTAACATTATGTAAATTATTAATGGCGTATGTTTGAAATTTTTTAAATTTAAATTTTGTCCATCTACTCGTACGTGTTATATTTTTCTTTGTTCTTTTCAATTTTTTGTCATCGTTATTAATTCATTTTTATTTGTTTAAATATTATGGCGCGTATACATTATACGAACAGTAACAGTGTAAATACCTATAGGTTTGTTTTCTATATTTTATTCACACAACTATATTTTTACGAGTTTAAAGTTTTACATATTCGATATTCCTAAGTATAACCAACACAAACACATACATTATACATATAACTATAATGTCTTCTAACTTCTGTTATTAGGTATAACTTCATTGAGGCGAAAAAATAAATTTTACGTATTTATAAGAGTACTTGTATTTCTTCAAAAACTAAATTCATATTATACCAGGGTGGTACTTTTTTTAAAAGTATTTTCTCGGATCACACAATTTGTAGAATATTATAAATACATCGCGAATATTAATTTATGTAAAAATATATTGTGTTGAAATGAAAAAAATATCCTCTCTTTACACTGGAAAGTCGAAATTGATCCAACAAAATCGATATTAAGATTTTATAACCGCAAAATTATTAAAGTACTTTAATGCAAGTACCTACCTATAAATGTATTTTTTTTAATCGAATAATTATTTTGTATTGTGTTAATTTTTTATTTTTTATTACTACCTATTGGCTGTTATCCTTCGAAATGGGCAGTTAATAAGTTCTATCTTCTATTATAAATTTATAACCGATCGTCAACAAGACAACAAGTCAACAACAGTATCTAAATTATTATTATTTGACATTATTCGTTTGAAAATCAATTGGTTTAATTCGTTTAAGGTGATTTTCATTAGGCATGCTCACAATATACAAGTTAAATTGATTTTTTTCAACCTGTTTAAATCGAGTTCGGTGACTGGCTTCGGTGAACGGTTAAAAGTTGTGTATAATAAACTTACCTAGGCAGTTTAAATAATTAAAAACGTTTAATTAATACTAGATAATTCGATAAATTGAACAAAAACATTTGTGAAATTCGAATATATTATTATAATGATTAGTGATTACATACAGCACGAAACCGTATCACCGACAGACAGTAAAATAATTTATGTTTATATTAGATTAGGTATTACTGTGAAAAATGTTTTTTTTTTTTTAAATAATAGTTACAATGTGCGTCATATTTATTCATATTATATTTTATTGAATAAATAAATTATGTTTGTGGTTTGTTGTTAGGTATAATGCGTTAAGATATAGTTAAACGCTTATGACGTAGACCCTGCAAGCAGTAAGTAAGTAACATGACGTGTTTAGTATGTTGTATGTATACAGAGTGATGATCAAAACGTTAAAAACATTGATTTTTTTAGTTTAAATACGCACGAAAAGGGAGAAAAAGTGAGTGTAATATAATTTAAAAACATATAGATTATAATCTTGCGATATACAATTTATGGATACACTTTTAAACTTTTTTTTCTTTTTTTTTTATGCGGAATTTTCGAAGAGGTTTGTTAAGTGTTGAAAATTGATAACATTTTTTTATTTTAAAATAAAATTCTTATTGCCTCACAGTGATGATCTTTTAAAATAATACCAACTGTATAAATACGTAATTATTCATCTAACCGTTGTTGTTAACTATTTAAATCACAAGATTAAACTTTGTTAATTTGTTATATACTAAGACTATATTACTATAAAAGTATAAAGTCATATTAAGATGGTAAATCTAGAATCTATTGGCCTATTACTATTATAATTTATAATAAATTATAATTATACCTAAGCTGAGTAAGCTGTTAATCATTTATTGCATTTTTATCTTTTTAATAAACAATTTAAATTTTATATAATTATAATTCAATTTAAACATTGATTATATATAATCTATGATTTAAATTACAAGTATGAAGTAATGAAGTACCTAATTAGATTAATAATTAATATTGTTACTTTGTTGCTGAGTTACTTACTTATGTTCCTAAGGGGGAAGGGTTCACGAGCGAGTCAACTTGTGGTAAATAAATGTAACACCCCTCTCAAATGTATGCGTCTATGTAACTTTTCAAAAAGTTCTGCATAAAATTCAAAATTTTTAAATTTTTTCTTTTTACATAATAATCATATTAAATATCATAATATTATTTGCGAAGAGTACCTGTTTATAGTTTTATATACCTAAAGTCCTATAATATAAACTAATATTATTATATCAGGCAATTATTGATTATAGAAACTAGTTTTATCCATACCCGATGGTATATTTTTAATTTTTATGGGAAACAAGATACTAGTATATTGTACAGTTTGTTTCTAATTTTACAAAATAGGTAGGTACATCATAAATTCATAAATAATTATTAGGTTATTAATGTTGTTTTTGTTCAACTGTATATCTATTTTTTATTCGAATAATATTTGTATAGTCTAGACGACCGACAGGTTGCCGATCTTTAAGGAGTTTTCCAACTTCAAACCATCGTTTAAATTTCCTCCGAATTGAATCATTGAAAGTATTCGTACGATAATAATTGTTATTTAACAATTTAACTGTGTGTAAGTAGCACAGCCGTGTGTCAGACGTATTATATTATAATTTATAATCATTAGGTCCGTCCACAAGTAAGAGTAACGTGACCGCCGACGGCGTTTTGGGACCGTTTTCGCGGGACACATGTAGTATAGTAGTATACCTATTTGCGGAGTTTTTCGTCTCGCCTCCTTGTGGCGTACGTGCCTGTTACCACGTAACGCGACTATATAATAATAATTGTCAGTTGTAACTTGTTATACGGCGTACGGTTGGACGTTGGTGGCCAGGCAGTGGGTATACGCCGCGTTCGGGCGTTCTGTATTTCTGTGAGTATAGTAACTATTGCCGGGCCCCGAAAGCACGGAGGGTGTAGTGACGTATCGAGTTTGTTGACACGTCGCGCAGCGCCGCGCTACAGGCACCGCTCGCTCCCACCCCCAAAACACCGCCAGTCGACGAATCATAACAAAAACACAACGGCGGAGTTAACGAACGAGTACAGCACGTTGAGTAGCACCAGTGCATCAGCACTACCGTACGGCTTCACGCACACAACAATAATATTATATCGTTCTCTTTGTTCCGCGGGTGCGCTCGTGTTGCCGATACGTCGTCGTTGTTTTGTGCGTCGTATCGTACCGTACCGCGTCCGCTGTTTGTTTTCATTCGTTCTCGGGGCTCCGTCGGCGTCCGATGTACGTTCCGTCTTTTTCCGTCTTAACGTTTTGTTTTTGTTTCGCTTGTGATAACTCGATCGATAACGCAATAACTATATTATACGTTTTACGTTTATATAAAAATATTTCGTTTTAATTATTATCGTGATTGAACAATCCGCATCGTATATTATATTATATTTTATTTAGTTTTGATTCTTCCGCTCTTATTTTTTGACAATAATAATAATAATCGTTTCCGAACGTAATCAAACAGGTAAACGCGATCGGCGTACGTTTGTGGCGGTCATTCAAACACGATCGTGCTGCTGATTTTTATCCCTGGTTTTGACGCGCAAAAATAATATATTAAGATGTCTACCACTCCGAAATCGTTGCCTGAAGAATCACTCGGCGGTAAATATTATTATTTATATTATAACTAGTTTGGTCAGTTATAAAAAATATGTATACCTTTATAATATCGTTATTGTTGCGTACTGCATACGCTAGTCGGCTATAAGTTTGAACGTCGCGACTCGTTGTCGTTGTATTGGCTACGTCGTTGTTTTAAAACGACTTTTTTATATTAGGAAAAGAGAGAGAGAGAGAGAAATAAAAACTATGCGCTGGAACAGCTGTTTCCCGCTATGTTTGTAAACGGATGTTCGTACCTGTTGTCTTTTTGTTTATGGTAATAATAACGCGTCGTCCGAGTCCGAATGTTCGATTATTCCGAGGATTATTCAAAGTTGAAACTATACCATCGATAGCCGAAATCGTGTTGAAAGTCGGTTTTGAGTAGGACATTTAGTTGATACTTCCGGGATTTAAGTACGATTATGAATTTTCACGATATTTTATTTCGTGAAAAATGTGTTAGGTATCCCTTTAATTGTACTGGAAAAAAATTATTTATCGAATATTTTCGTTGGCAGAACAAATTTTAACGTTGTCAGAGCAGTGTGGTACACTGTATTAAATTATAAATTATGATTTGACAAGTATTAAATAAATATTGTTTAAATATTTCCTTTTTTTTTTTTTTCTGTGAAAAGTAATTGATATTATTAGCTACAGAAAATAATGTAGTTAAAACATGGTAAAAAATTGATCCATTTTATATCTTTCATAGTTTATAAATGTACTTTAAATAAATTACAATTTATGTAACAATAATTGTAGAAATTGTAATTTATTAATAATTATATTTAACATTATCTATTAATATTCATTGGATATTATTTATGGGGGAAACAGTTCATAGTAGTTTAACTTCTTTGTAAGCAGATTTTTTCATTATCAAAATAAAATTAATATCTACGTATTAACTTTAACTTACCAATTATGTATTCATCTTTCTGTATGTAATGGGTATTTAATCATTTATCAGCATCATCTTATATTGTACAATGAGACATCATATACGAATTAATTATTATAGTTCAAATAGATTTTAAAATTGGTTATTTTATTTTATTTACAGGTATTTTAAATTTTATTTTATTTGTCAGTAGATGCATTTTTTTAATCGGATATCAATTTTAAAATATAAAATTATTTATTTACAATAGCACATGCTTTATACTAATATAGATTATAATATATTGTACGTTAATCTTAGCATAATATTATATTTTAATGTTTAAATAAATGTCACTTTTCAAGATTTATTGTAACATTTTTGTCATAAACTATTTTTTATTTCATAAATAATAGGTATTACAAGTTAAGTTTATCTACTATTATTTATTTATTTTAAAAGCATTATGCAATCATTTATTTTAGTATATGTATAATAATAATAATTTATGTAGAAGTTAGAAAGTAGCTATAATGTTCAACATTGTATGAGGTAATATATATCAAATTCTGGTTAAAACAGACAATTTGGAAAATAGCCCAATAATCACATATATATTTTTATCAACTCAGTTAATACTTTGTTCATAGATCATAGATTCACATTTTCATTATTTGAAACAATGGTTTATTATTTTGTGAATCACAGCTAAATTAAATGTACCTAATTTGTGTCTTTATTCTTTAATAAAAAATAATTTCAACTAAAATTCACTATTTAATCTATTGATTTAATGATTTTATTGTACATTTGTATTAGAAAAAATATGATTTCTTAAATTATAAAAATAATATTCAGATATTAGTCATGATTAATTATTAAGAATTATTTTAGAATAATTTTAGTATTCTAATAAATTATTTAATTTTTTGTGCATCTGCAGTCATCTGGCCTCATATTTTTTTGTTAGTATTTGAATTATGAATATATTATATATTGAATATGTTATTACTTTGAAGACTAAAATGTTTAATTATTTTAATTTTTAACGCAATATAAAATATTTTATTAAAACGATTAAAAACTAAATTGAGATTGTGTTTATCCCAAGATAGGCAGATATTCAGACATTACTAACAGTTACAGTTGAACATGAAATAACTAAAAAATTATCATATGATGATGACATCATTTATGAGTTTTCCGATAGTCCCTATAGGGAAAAGTCGATGTAATCAAGTGTAACATAATATAATGAATAAAATGAAATCAATATTTTTAATAGAATAATTAATAACTTTAAAAGAGGCCACTTTTTATTAAAATCCCTGGCCCTAAAATTTATAAATTAGGCTCTGGTCATCTGGTTTATTTTACTAATAAATGTGGTGTAATACATTAAAAATATAATATGTTAATTATATTATTATTTTTTCATTTAAATTTTTTATATTCAAAATAAAATTAAAGTGTTTTTTTCCTTAAATTTTTTTTTAATAAATTCTGTATAATATAAACACTTATTAAATATATTTAAAAATTCCAACTGCTCAATAATCTATAGAATTGATTGACTTTTGTACTAATTCCATTTTAAATGGAATATAAATGTTTAATAACATAATATTACAAAATTTGGTATTATATTGTATGTTTAATAATTTGAGGTTTTTTGTTATATTGAATTATTATGGGCATATTTACACATTTATATTAGAAAGTAAATTTAGAATTTATAACAGGGTACATTTTATCAGAGTAACTTCATTTTTTTCTTATTAAATTATTATATATAACTGTTAAATGTATATAATTGTCGTTATAATAATACCATTATCATATTATATTTGTGATTAAAAAATATAAATTGAAACTTTAGCCTTTAAATATGTAATAACTAATAATGTCGATAAACGAGAAAACTATATAGATCGTGTAAAGTGTCCGTTTTTATGTTTACATTTCTTGATATTAAGGTCAGCAGAGTTTAAAATGTTTAATCTACCGACTACTGTGAACAAATTTTAACGGTCTGTCGTTGCCTGTCGGAATCAATTTAGTTGAAATATACATAATTTTATGTACTAATAATTATTTTTATAACTCATATATTATTATTTATTAATAATCGAGTATAAAATTTGTTGAGAAGTTTCAGAGTGCATTGCGCACAAACTCGTCGAACGCTTGTTTTTTATATGTAAAGATTATATTATATTATAATTATTATAGACGTAGTACATAGATACAGTCTTTATATTATATTCGACTGTAAAAATATGGTTAATAATATATAAATCATAATAGGTATAATAGTATAAATAATATTATGTTGTTTATGTTATTCAAAATAGATACTAATCCCAGTATGTACAATGTACAAACATGTTGAGAACAATTTCCGAACATTCAATACAAAAATTGGAATCAACTGATTGCGTGTCCGTCGTTCTTTGACGGCCGTGTGTAAATTGAACATGATTTTGTCTGTCGTATCGTGTAGTGTCGTGTCGTGTCGTGTCGTGCGAGTGTGAATCGGGCGTTAAACAATAAGAATAATAAACTAATAACGATACTACGATATTTTTAATTCACAATTTTAAATCGACAGGAAGTAATATCAAATCGAATTATAAACTACGATAAAAAAAAATGTGACCACAAATTACACATTTTTTAAAACAAAAAAAAAAAGACACTCATCATTGTAAATCCAATACATTCTTCGCTTCGCTCAGAATCTAAAACATTATTACAAAATTATTTTATTTTACACCTAACCGACTTTAGAAATGAGAAAAAGAGAAGTCTAGACAGCATTCGGTTGTACGTGTATACACGTGCCACGTGCGCGTACCGCTTACGTTTTCGCGGAGTATGTTTTGCATGCGTTCGATCACAAGGTCGCCCCTCACCGCCACCTCGAGTTTTATCGACGACGACAACGACTTTATCCAATGTTGCCACGCTACGTTTCATCGCGAGACTGAGAGAAAAGCGCTCGTACTATTCTTTATTAATCTGTGTATTATTATTAATTATTATAATAATAAAAACATGTTTTTGCGATTTCGTCCAAATTATCCTATAACCATTGGTAATATAATGAAATAATAATAAAAATAACAATTAATAATTTTTTCTATTTGTCACGACGTATTATTATTTATACGATTTTTTTACGAGGGAAAATGAAAAATAATATTAACGACAACACGTTGGTAGACTTGTGCGCGCGACAACTATCGCTTTCATTAGTCCGATTTTTAAATCATGGGATCCATAAATATACGTAAAACGTGTCCGTTATCGCCGGCGGGCGAAATTAAATTGAAATTCACGGACAAAGACAAACGAACACTTGTGGATGTCAAAATAATAATATTCCGTCGAGATGTACTTTCGCTTTGGTTCGTTCATTTTCGTAGAATATAAGTACGTTATTCGCAAACGTCTTGTGTCCCGTCGCTGCCAATCACGCGGTCCGCGTTGACGTTTCACGTTATTACGTCTTCTACTTCAGTTGGTCGTCTTTTTCGTTTCGCAATCTACGTCCTCCTATTAAAATTAGATTATTATTAATTTTTTATTTTTGGAACGTACGACCTAACCTGTCGAATTAAATAAAGTTCGCCAGTTCGCGATATTTTCACGACTTGCCCGTAGTTTTCTATTTGACTTTGATGAGAATTTGCACAAAAATATTCATATGGTAGTTGTAGATTTTTGTTACTATCGTTACTCATATCTCATATGCGTTCAATTCGCCCTGTCAGTCAGTTTAATGACCGAATTACACGACAAAACACGCCACGAACAGTCATGTTATTATTTCGTCGTGTTGTAGTAATATCTGCTGTAATATAAAAATATTTAAAATGGTCAATTTAATAATAATAATAATAATAATAATAATAATAATAATAATATAATGGTTACGATAACGTCGTCGAAAATGGACTAATCTCTTTCCCATTAACGTTACGACGGGTTGTAATCGAAAGGCAAAATGTTAAATAAGTTTGTTTACCATAGTTTCGGATCTGTTTATTAAAATAATAATATTGTGTGCGTATTATTTATATTGGGTGTAAATACTTTAAAGAGATTCACACTGAACACAACAGTAAACTTATCTTTCAAGTAATTAATTTGAAAATTATCTTATTTTTTTAATACGTAATAAACTAATAACTATTGCATTAAATTTTCGTATCTATTTGTTTTCTTTTCATGATTATTTATTTTATTATATTATATTTATTCTTGCAAACATAATTTGTATGACGTAGTTCGTTTGATATTGCTTCCCATATACGACCCTACCCAACTGTAGTAAACCAACCAACCAATAATGTGAAAAACTAAAAAAGAAAAAAACAAATAATAAAATAATATTAACGAAATATTATTACCTATAACCTCATGAATTTAGTAAAATCATAATTTTTAAATTTTTAAAGCATGGTTTATTACGTTTACAGTATACTGCGGATAAAATATTTTAAATTAACAAATATATTTAATTTACTACTTCATTAATTGTAAAAGAAAAACTAATCGTGGTTAATAGATTGTTAACAAACTTTTGTTAATGTATTAACAATTAAAATTAACAGCATGGAATAAAACACTATTATATAGAATTCATTGGACGTTTTTACGGTATTTTTTACCCTTTTTCAATTCCAATAATACTACTCGTATGATTGTGAATTTATGAATATTACATTTTTATTTTTTATGGTTTGGATTGGTGGAGTAAATACAAATTTAAATTCAGTGTTAAATAATATTAAATATTAAAAATTAATAAAATACCTATTATGGAAAATAAGAAATAAAAATCTTAAAATACATTTTACCCGACATTTTATTACATTAAATAATAGTATAAATGAGATAATTTATTAACCTACCTATATAGTTATATACATTATATGTAATAATAATAATTACAGCAATTGTTAATAATTATTTACGTTATTATTGTTTTGTACTCCTTTATAAGAAAATTAATAGGTACTTATTTTTTAATTGTTGTTGACTGGTATATATTTAGAATATCTATTAGTTTTTCAACATAAATTACTTTTGTTTCACAGGTTATCAACACATTTGGTTTATTATAAATTATAATTTTACGTTAGAAACAGTGTTGGGAATTACATATGACTTCAATGTATCTCCACTATTTTGTTATACAAATACATAATATATATACCTATATATATCTTTATTAATAGATCCAATTTTATAGTTCATCTACGTATTTAACTATGAATCAATAATTATCAATACGTATTTATTTCATATTTTAATTTCACGTCAAGTGTTAGGAATTTTTATATGATATTTTAATATAGGTCTTAAATATTACATAGGTAATTTATAATTTAATGTACGTATCTAAGGTATTTAATTGATAAAATTTGTATATGTTATTAAATTATTTTTCATTAATCACAATCTTTCTATCTTATATCGTATATCGTATATCTTCTTATTTATATACTATATTATTTTATATTTAATGGATTCCAATAGTTTAATTATAAATATAATTATTAATTATAATAAATTACGATACGATTTTAATTAATATTATAACGATTATATTATAGATAATAAATCTAATAAAGGAATAAATTAAATTAAAAATGTAATATTTAAGCAATATAACATTATGAGTTTATGATCAATTTTGTCGTATGTACGTTTTATTCGAATTCAACAGTTCATAATAATATGCGTTTAAAAATTATTGATTATACAAATTTATAAATTTTTAATATAATAATGCGTAGAATTATATAATTAATAAATTAATTCGATATTATGTACATTATAATGATATGGCTATAGTCTATATTAAATAGGCACCTAACTGTTTCAATTATTAATTATTACCAAATGATAAATACTGATTTATTTAATATAATCTAATTAGTTTTAAAAATTTAGGAATTATGTTTTATAAATTTAGACGAATATTATTAAGTAGTTATATTTATAAATTGTAATTTAATATCCTTTATAATTATTATAACATAATTTTGTATGGTTTTACAATAATGTTAATAACCACTGAACTATGTATACTATATAACTATATAGTTCAGTGTTAATAACTAATAAATAATTAGGTAGGTACACAGAGAAAATTATGGTTTTATATTATATCCTATTATAAAAATTATTGACATATTATAAATGTAATAATAAAATAATAATATATTATCATTTTTTTTTTCAACAATAACAAATAAATACATACAATTGTATGAAATTATGAGTAACACTCCTTTAAAAATAAATAAAGAATGTACTTAACGTACTTTGATTAATCATTATATTTTATGATTTAATGTGTTTTTATAGTTATTTATATGTTCGAGAAAATTTATTTATAAAGAAAAAAACATTAACCTATTGACTTCAACCTAGTTTTCTGTAATTTTTTTAAATATACACTGGAGGAATTGTTGATTTCTTTAAATTGTAGTTTGTACAATAACATTTTATTTTTTATATTATTATCTTATTTACTGGTAATTTAATTTTTGTGCATTTTTATAATTTAATTGCTTATGTACATAGTTGCATATGATATTGTTACAGTTAAGTATTATAATAGATTTCATGGTTGTTTTTGTATATTATTGTTGCAATCTATACAGTTTAATACACATAAAGTGCATAATTAAAAAATATGATAATATAATTTATTATATTTGATCTATGATGATTTTATCTATCGAAAATAACTCATTTATGGCTCTTTGTTTAAAACGTCACATTATTGTAACACTATAGTGTTATGTTTAATCGTAATTTATTGATTTGGAAAAGACTATATTTTACTCTAAATTTGTTTATGGCTAATCGTATTAATTTTTACTTATTTTTTAATTTTTTTTTTATGTAGTTCATTACAACTTACATGTGGATTGAATATATTATTAGTTATTACTATTTAACGTTAAATATTTTTAATACGGTCGTTGTTTAATATTATTTTGAAAATATTCCTCTGTGGAATGATAATAGTGCATTGTGCGTTTTGCGTTTCTTTTTTTCCTCCCCGAAAGAAATATTTTCTTTGCCATCTTTTATTTTCATAATCGTGTTGTGTTGGAACGTAGGTAGCCCGACAAACCGGTTTTTTACATTCACCCACGATTATATAATATATTATAATAATAATTGTTTATAAAACGAGAATATTTTTATAAAGCAATGCAATGAAAACAAATAAGAGCTGATACTGCTGTGGGTCTAAAGACGATAGTGTTGAATTTTGATGGAAATTTGAATGCAACGATAAATCATTACATTCGAGAAAAGGATTTGAGTGAAATTCGTCAGATAATATTGGTATTGATTAAAATTTTTCTTTCATACCGTTTCTACATAAAAAAATATAAATGCCCATAAAATTCCTAAATGAGTCATCTAAAAAATATCCAAATTTGATAGTACTTGGCCCAGATTCATTTTTCGAATGTAATGGTTTATCATTGCATTCAAATTTCAATCAAAATTCAACATTATCCTCTTTACATCTGCATCTCACTATCTCTTCTACAGCAGTATCAGCTCATCTTTTTAAACGCATATGTGCCCGTTTTAGTCGTGTAATTTTATTAAACGAACTTGCTCATGCGCACATGGGACACGGATAAATGGTAATAATAATAAATTATAATAATATTATTATAATACGAGGCGCGTTATATTCTCGTGTGATCGGTCACGTAGACACATCGTAACCACCGCGCCACCGCCACTGTATCACCTAAACCATCACCACCACCACAATATTCTATCACAAAGAACATCCATGTCGTCATCATTATCAACACCAATTTCGACGCATCCTTGGTTTTGGTTCAATCGGTGAAAACCGACTATCCATCTAATCCGACCTCCGTTTCGTGGTATAGTTTAGTTTTTATTTGCGTATAGAACAATGACCAATGACGTGGGCGAACGGTTTACTCTGGCGAAAATTAATGAAATGACGAAAAATATTTAACGTTAAACGCGTCCAGTTTTTCGTCTGGTGGACACAGAAAATTCGTTATTAGCGTAGAGATTTTTCATTTTTATTCGTGCGATTCTGACGGCCACTGAGAAATCGAATTTAGTAATTTACTCGAGTTCTTATGTAGCGAAAAGGAAATGTCTTTTTTTTTTTCATTCGAATATAACGTATAATTACTTATAGAAGATAAAAAAAAAAAGTTTAGGTTTCAAGAATATTGAAGGCCATTGATTCTAATAATTGGAGGAAGATCAACCTCTTTCAATAGAATATCATAATAAAATGTTATTTATATTGTGGAACAACTTTTTTTATGTTTTCAATGCTATTGAATAGTGATAATAAAATAAAAAATAAATTTTTTAATATTGGTGGTAGATGTGATTCTGTTAGAATGTGTTTAGAATTTGAATTCAGTTTTGAAAAAATGTTGAAATTATTATATAAAATAATATATTTCATTTTATTAGTGACGGCATTTTTCGATGGTCATGAATTCATTGGCAATGTCCTTATGAAATAATATTAAAAACGCACTATTAGCGAATTTTTTTAATAATACAATTGAGTAAACGACACCTCTTGTTAACGATTATTGATTAGTATAAAAAATATCGAGTTTCACATGAAAATTTAATATATTATGAGATAGGAATAATTAAAATTTTTTTTCTTACAAAATATTTAAATAGGAAAACTAAATCGTCGATTCTCAATGAAAACTTATTATTTTATATTGTGTAATATAGTTTTTAAGTTTTTTAATATCCCAATAAAGAATAAAATAATAATTGGGTTCAAATTACATAATATTTTTTTTTTTTTTAAATAATTATATAACCTAGTGTTTTTTCATATTATAATGAACCGTTAGTTTTAAAAAGATTATTTTCAGAATGTACTTAAAAATTTAATAGGTAGTTTTAAGTTAGGGGTCGATAATTCTTAAAATAAATTTCTAATTTTATGAAATATTATATATTGTTCTTGTTAAAATCAAAAATGTAAATATTTACGTTCAAAATTATAACATTAAAATGTGGACACATCTTTATGTTAATCGGTTTTTGACGATTAAGATTTTAAACGGAATATTTTATATTTTAACACATTTTGTCATTAAGGTACGTATTAACGATCAAACTTAATAAGTTAATAATCATTTAAATTAATTTAAGTATAGAATTCAAATTTAAAACCGATAATTTAGCTAAACTTTTTTTGTCAGCTTAAACAAGTTTTGGAAAGAAAGACATTTATATCGTATGATTGAACAATTTATATTGAAGCATTAAAATGTTCGTCAATTTCTTAATGTTTTTTTTTTTTTTTAATTTTAAATAAAATTAAAATTTAATACAATATTGTATATGTTTAAACATATATTTTATAATAAATTAATTTTAAATTTAAAAAATATTTGTGTGCATTTATTTTAACCAAAAACATGCCTCTTTTTAATTACATTTTTTAAAGATTTTTTTTTCAGGCGTGCTATCTGAAAATATCTAAAGATTTTAAATGACATTAGATTAGGAAATTACTAGATTGATGAAAATGTCTCAAATAGGTATGCCGAAGTAATTGGTTTTTAATTTTCATTCTTTATTGCAATTCGCACTTAATAATAAATATATTAATACCGTTACATTTCATAGTTACAATAATTCTATAGAGTACTTATAATATACTCGTTTTTTTTTTTTGGTTTATTATATAATAGGAAATACACGAGCATGCAACAATTGGTTTTTAACGACATATACATATAATAATATTGAAACCATATAATGTATAGTAAGTACTGATTGTTGTTCAGTACATTTAATATTTTATACGATTTCAACATGATTATTATAATGTGCTCTATTCCATTATATGTTGAAAAATAGTGTAAATATATTATATTGTATACTTACAATGTATAGGTACGGCGTTACTATATTATTATCGCTCAGTTTAGGCCTATGTTCGTTTCGATTTTCGAGTACGTTCTAAGCTTTTTTGTGCTATTACATTGATAACGTGAAAAATGTATACGAGAAGATAACAATAATATTTATTTATATAAATACGTGTTTGAATTATTAATAATTAATAATGCGCTTTAATCTAATTGAATAATATAATGTGCATTTACGTTGTTGGTAGGTAATAATTATTACTTAATTATTAATAAACGATAATATTATGTTCCTGACTATAATAATGTTTATATTATTCTAGGCGTGCTATTATTACTTTTTTTTAAAAAAAAAAATAATAATTAATTACTATTGTTTACATATACTACTGAGTACAGGTATACCTACTTATCTCTCTATTGTGTTATTTTATTCTGCACAGACCTTGTTGTTGTCGTTGAACTATATTATATTGTATGCGTTTTTCGTCTAAAAACCTTGAATTTAATACGATTATTATGGGTCCTGATAATTTTTATTTTCGTTTGTTCCTTCATTGTACATTGTATATATACGAGTATATATTAAAATAATTGGTTTATACTTTATAATACGTGGTTTACAAAATATTACAATCGAGTCTCTTTCTCTCGACATTTTCGACGTAAGTAAATTAATGCATGGGTATTGGGTTCCCTTTTTATGCTCGGCCTTTGTTTTTCAACTGGTAAATTAATTATTTTTCGTGAAATAATAATATTAATTTACATTGTATAGGGTTTGTCCGGTAATATAATAAATGATAAAACACAGTTTTGGTTGTGTTTGCGCTGACGAGATTCCAACGAAAGGACTGCGTGGAAAAACGATATTATAATAAAATATTAATTATATGATACGTTTTTATTCGTATTCCTTTTTTTAATTTACTCGACGACGGGGCGGAATATAGCGTACCTATCGTGTGGTAGGAAAATATTATATTTTTCAATTGTTTTTTATTTCATATTATATTTCCATTGAAATTTGAAATATACAACGTGTAAATGAATTAATATTTCACGAGCGTTTATTATTTTGGTAATATCAACATAACTCTGTTCGTTCTTATTCGTGCACCTGGGATTTTAGATAGTTATATGGCGCGGCGTCGAGAACGGTTTCTTCGGACTTTCGGTGCCAAGTGTGCGCATGTTTAGACTCTTTTATAGATTTTTAATAGTAATAATGATAACCGAAGTATAAATAATCGTACAGGGGAATGCGTTTTAAAACACATCGCAGAATGATAATATATTAATATTCGTCGAACCACGAATGGGCAACGAAGCGTTTAATTCCCGTGTAATATAATAATATAGAAAAATTATTCGACCGTGTCCATTATATTTATATACGTATAACGTAACGTTATAACGTCTGTTCGAGATTATAATATTTTCAATATACGATATGATGATATTATGTGTACAGCGTTTTAATACTTTCAGCCTTCTCGCGATGATCCGAATCGTATATCAGAATCAACGTGCGCGTCAAACGAAAACGAATTCGTCGATCGATGATCGTGTTTTTCTTTTCTATACACGGAATTACGAGTAAAAAAATAACACGTAAACAACTAAAATAATACAATTAAATTAAATTTCTACATAATATTATTTTCTCGATTCGTTTTATTATTATTATTATTATTATTATTATTATTATTATTATTATTATTATTATTATTATTATCACGATAGAAAGGGGTCAGTTCGTATTTAAATATTCGAGTATTATGTGACGCAAATACGCAATACGCATATATTATTGTAATATTAAACGGCGTGTATCGGTCGGTAATCGTTAGATTTTATCTGAACGAACGACACGTTGAAAAGCTTTTATGCTCCATGATGTAATTATAATTGTTAATATATTTATTTATTTCATTTTTTTCATTTTTTTTTGTTTGAAGTAAACAACACGTACACTTATTTATTATACATACATGACGGTAATTAATAGGGATTTTGTTTTTTATTTTTTTTCATCGATCGTTGCGAAACTGCGTATATACGATCTTATTTTTGTAACCCGATTGCACAACGAAAAATACGGAACACAATACTCTTATTATAACATATGTAGTATACGTGCACGGTAAAGCAACGCACTTGAAGTTTGCATATATTATAATATACATTATTTTAATTTATATTTACGTATACATTTTGACACCGATTGAATAATAATATTTTGTAGGTACTCGTATTTATTCATTTAGTTTACGTTTTGAATAATTTTCGTTTGAAATCTGTACTCGTCGACTATAATGTTATAATATAATATTATTGTCGTCATCGTCGTCGATTGTATAATATACGTAATAAGAAGATTGTATTATGACTTTTTTTTTTTTTTAATAATGCCCATTATGTACTTCTAATCAATAATTTTATTCAGTAGATTTGTTGTTTCGCGTTGTCGTATATAATATAATATTATGCTGTTTACGTATTACGTGCTATAAACGAAACAAATTGCCGCGTATATTATTATACCGCGGTAGTTGACCTCCGGCACACACACGCATTTTACGTAATTATATATTTATACCGCGGTTGAAGATACGCGTACATAACATATTAATTTACATTGCTATTGTCGCGTTCGATCGTCTTGTGTAATATGGATTTATATTACGCAGATTATATATATAATATATAAAATAATTAATCACCGTTGGAAATATAAAAAAATTATATTTATAAAATGTAAGAGGAGAAAACTCCTTATTATTCTGAAAGTTTTCGCCGAAAATATGCATTTACTTTTCTTCAAACAAGAATTAAGAAATAACCGAACGAAACTTTATAGGTACGAATGTACGATCGAAATACTTTACGTATTATACAATATTATACATACCATAATATTTATTATGGTAAACTTAATTAACAAACTGTAATAGCTGTTATAAGAATAATTGTATAATTAATAAAAATATTAAACAAATTTTTTTATAAAATTCGTCATAGTTATGTTCGTATATTATTATATAGTTTGTATTTTAAATTAATTTTAACACTATTAAATTGTGTATGATTAAAAAAAAAAACGTCTCGATCGTTACATTGCAATTTACTCGGGATAACTCATCGCGTTATAGAATAACGAGATAATATATGATATAATTTATTAATAACAACAATGTTACCAATATTAAATTTATATTTTCGAGTGGATTTTATTTTATTTTTCTCGCATCATGTTGTACCTATATTTTATATTATTATTATTATTTATTATGTTACACTGATCAACGGATGATGAAAAAAAAAAAAATCACATTAAAAAATAGTAAGAATTGCATAATGATCGTACGACGGCATCCCCACTGTTTAAGTTTTAACGAATTTCTGATGGTTTTGTGTGCGTAGTAAATATCGCGATAGTTAACATGGTCACGGTCACATTCGTGAATCGCGGCCGCCATTTTAGGTTGATGTTAGGTTAAGCTATTAGGTACAAGCTCGCATATATTGTATATTTTAATGCGTATTGGATATCTTGTTTTAAAGCGACGTGAATGTATTTAAATTTAAATTTAAAAATTAATTTTTTATAAACTTATAAAAATTGTATTTGTGCCCCGTGATAAAAAGGTACTCGAAAATACAAATTTATATACCTAAGTTTTTTATTTGATACCTACTGTTACGGTTCGACAAAGACTATAGTTTTTTTTGCAAATTACCTTGGCAATTGCACATATTATTATGGGATAATGTATACTCAACCAGGATGTCATGTGTAATATTATATATAGTATTATAAATAATATAATATTTTATATTATTCGTGTGCTCAAGGTCAAGGGTTATATTTGTCACATTAGCATGAAAATAAAAATAACACTGCTTTTTTTCTCGCATTGTTTTGTGTGCAACGAAAATGTTGCATTTAAAATATACATTGTATGTGGATATGAACAAAACAATAAAAATATACTCTGAGGATTAGGAGAGCGATGATGAGTCTCTATTAATTATTTAATTAAAATATGTAATTAAATATTTTATTGGTACGCAGTAAAAGAGGGGTCAAGTCAAAATTTGTAATTTTGCGGTTTCAATATATTTCGATTTTAAAAAAACAATATTTTTTCTTGCTCTGACGGAATAGCGCGGAACATCTCGGTTTATTAAAGAGAAAAATCTTTTTAAAATATAATTATTCTTGATATTATATCATAATCTCCATTTAAAAAAATATATAACATATTTTTTTTAGAACGTTTTTAATCATTATTGTATACATGTTATATATATGTACATATAAACTAATAACATATAATCCGTTTTGAAGGGGAATAATTTAGTGTTATAGTATATAATGTCGTCGCAATTTAATTAATGTTAAGGTTAATTTATGAAATTTATATTTCGGAAAATGATCGAAATGTTTGATTTAAATTATCGAATTACAAATTTAAAAAATAATACGTTAAAAACTTTTGGAAAAATGTCACATTTATAATTTATCCGTTGGTTCTTTTTTCGCGTTATAAAAAAAAAAACATAGAAATAGATTACGAATTACTGATTTTAGTATTTTAAACAAAACACAGGTGACGCGTATTATGTTTGTGACTTTGTGTTTACATATATTATATAAAGAAATATATTATAATTTATATTAAATAAAATTGTGTAACGTATATACTTGTTGTTTAATTATATACGACACAATAACCGGCTTTGTTAATTTAAATAAAATACACCTATTTAATGTAAATGAAATTAACAAAATATAATTATTATAATAATTAAACAGTTAAATAAACATTATAACTTTATATTATATACCCATTACCACTTAACGTGGTACAACAGGAGTACACGATGGTATATATATGTACATTTTGATTTATTTTATTGTCGTTGCTCCCAACAGGCATAATATATAAATTTTATTTATTGTTTAACAACATTTTTATTCAAATATATTAATGTTTTGTTAATTTAAATATTTTGCAGAATCTTGGGTGGACATCACTAGTTGCGCGTCTCCGATATCTTTCCAGAACGCAGATCGCGTCACTCCGATACCGTTTATATCGTCTGGCGAAGAATACCTAAGACTGTTAAAGGAGGCACAAAAAGAGAGTAATTCGTCGTCAAGAGTTTTGTCTAAAGAATCGTCCATGAAGGGAAGGTGGGTATTAATTTTAGTGCAGTGTAATTTTTACGTTTTTCAACATTTCGACTAATATGATATATATTATAATATATACTTTAATACGTTTTGTTATTATATTTCCAGTCCTAAGTCGCCACCGAACAGTCCAAACAATGAATTAGAAGATGATCTCAAGGGAGTGTACATAAATTTTTCGAACAGAGTGAGTATATTTAAAGTGACTTCACTTGAAGCGTCATTAATATTTTTATTTTTAAGCGTATCAAAAAAAAAAAAAACGAAAATATTTGATGAATAATTTTCATTTTATCTAATATTGACTATAATTAACATTTTTATTCTGAATATTGAACTGTTAATATTGCTGTTAACCAGCACACTTAAGCACACTAATAGATTTGAATATCAATTTTAATTTATCTCTTACGTTCTTAGAATTTAATATTATGTTAAGATATTTATTTTTACTTATTGAAAATAATTGTTTAAAGTACAAAATTAAAACTTTATATAAGATACGTATTAAAAATAAAGAATTATTTTATAATAAATACACACATATATATAAGAAATTTACATTTTAATAAAAGACAAAAGTTTGTAGTTGATATTGGGGATTACAGATTACTTATTATGGAACAAAGTTTTTATAACTGAGAAAATTATAATAGAGAAAAACTAGGCTATACAATGTGAATTTAAAATTTATATTGGTATTACTGTGTTTATAAATGTCTTGATATCAATAAATAATAAATTGTTTTACACTGATGAAATCAATAATTACAGATGACTCATTCATTATTTTAGTCAAGTGTGTTAATTTATACATAAAAAATTAGATTATTATATAAGCTATAAAAAAAAAAAACAAAAAAAAAAAAAATGCAACGAGTATAATATAGTCATATCTCATATAATATAAAATTATCTTATTATTTATTTTTATGACTTAATTTAATATTTAATTAGTTTACTTATACATGATTTGTTACTTGTAGGAAAATTAACTTAGTAAAAAACGATTTAATATTCTTTTTAAATGTCAATAGGTTATCTAATATTCTAAATTCCCTTTAAGGATAAAATCATTGTTTAGGTTGGCGAACCAGAAATCCATTGTAGATAGTGCCTTGATATTGAATACAATATTTATAATAATGAGATTAATAATATTATCTATCTTATTTCTATTTACAGGGTGGAGAATTGTATAACTTGGACAAGAATACTGATTGGATATGGGATTGGAGCAGCCGGCCAGACCAGGAACCGCCAAAGTAATTATATAAAAGGGACATTTTTATATTAGTTTTATTATACTTACTTAAATGGTGAATAGTATATGTAATACAATAAACATATACAATTATATTAATATTAATAAATTATTATTATTATAAGTATTTCTTAAGCTTATAAATGATTATTTTTTTTCACAGAAATTGGAAATTCATTCATCCCAAGAAGAAAACTTTCAGTATGCGCAATGCTAAGGTCGGCAAAGACAGCCTCTTTTCTAAAGAAGTTTTGTATACTTTGTTTTTGACTAACATTTTATCTTTACTTCTTGGAGCCGGCGTTGGGTATGGAGTTATATAATATACTTACAAATTTTGTTGTGTATTAATATATATATATATTTTTTTCAGAGCCTGGTTATGTAAACGAGGTGGTATTATGATGTCCAGAGTGACTTTGGAATAATCACTATAAAGTATAATACATGCACAAAGAAGAAATAAATATGTGGTGTCAATTCATTGTCTTAAGTCTGAATTTCAAACAAGCATGTTATATTATTTTCAAAATTGACCATAAAAATTCCTTTTTGTAATTATATTTGTAATTTAGTATATAAGTTTTATAAACTTTAATGATAATATTATTCTTAATTTAACATAATAAAATAGAAAAATTTCATAATATATTATAATATATTTTACTATATGCCTATATATATATAAAAAAAATTAAGTAATGTAAAATTCTCAAATTAACTTAGTAAAATTTGCTATTGTGTAATGTAATGGTATCATTGGTTCATATAAATTTCAGTAATTTTGTTTTAATTTTATCTATATAACCTGTGAAGAACAATATTTTCAGATCATATTAAAAGTTAAATGCACATATAACTTTCAAGATAATATACATCAAATAATAATAAAAACATATTAAATTAAACGAATTTAATAAAGTACTATTATAATAAAATGGTCCTTGTTAGTTTTGTTGAACAAAATATTATAAATTGCCCGTTAAATCGATAATAATGAAATCTTAATGGGTAAATGAAGAGGGACCAAATTTAAAGGTATACAAATCCGTATATATGTGAGAATAGCATTTTAATATTCTTGTGATAAATTTGTACAACTTGTATGTAATATTTTCCTTCATTATTATTTCTTTTTTATAATATATTCTTTATTTTGTTTAATATTTTAGTAACTGTGAAAGAAAATAATTTCGTTTGTATGTTTTATAATATTTAGAGTAAAATTTTTATATTTTTAACTATAGTCAGTATACTTCAATATAGGCCAGTGGGCTATGTTGCAAGCTAACTTTGTGTGATAACAAGGAGCTGGCTTATCCTTTTGTTACCCGAATGGCACATGCCGTTTTTGTGGTTATTAATTATTTTCTTATTATAAATTTAGTAGTCTAATGTAATGTTAAGGTTATTAATAACTTAAATAAATAAATCCTTTATATTTATATTTATATTAACTGTGTGGTGTACTTCTCTATATCACAAAATTTATAATTATAATATCTATATATATAATATAAAATGTGTGTATGTGTTTTTTTTTTTTTGTTATATATTTTATTTTTGATATTCTTTTCCAATTATTAATACTTTTTATTCTTATTTTATTTTCTCAATTCTGCTAAAAGGGAAATAACATTTTGATCAATATTTATTCCTAATTTTACACTGAATGTTAATTACAAATTTGATAATTATATCTAAATGAATAATAATAAAAAGTTAAGGTACTTTTATAAGTATGGAATCTATTATCTTTTTACCTATATGAAAAATAAATAAATTACTAAAACAACCTTTACAATTATCACAACAATTATACATTTATCTAATTATGACCTTACCGTAGGAGTGTGCGGATAAGGGGATTTCGAAAAGCCCAAAACGTCTAGATTCTTAAGTCAATGTTATATTATATTTAGAAAGTATTTAATTATGTATTTTAAAGAGAATCCAAAATCTGTCCAAATTTAAGTATATCATTATTAAAATTAAAATTACAGATTTAAAAGAGTTAAACGATTAAATAAATAAATTTAAATAGGTACCTACTTGTTATATTTTGTTATTAAACACAAGTTGTCTGAATTAAATGGGTACTTTGTTAACTTAACATATTTTCCATAATGATATCACAATGATACAATATGAGAATTTATAAATTGAAATATAGATATTGTTATTGTTATTTTATTTTCAAGAAACATTTTTTAGTGAAAACTTAAGGGTTGAACACTCGCTAGTCCCCAATATGTTTTTAAAATATATTTTGTTGGATTATTAGTGATTACAAATAATTAGTAGGTACACTTTGAAAAATTTCTTATGGTGAAAAATATTTTAAATTTTCTCCCCCAAAAAATAATTCCGAAAACGAGGATGGGGGACTTTGGGTGGGTAAAGCTCCTTCATATTTTTATTTAGACCTCTTTAAATATCAAACGGATTTATTTAAGTAAAAAGAAGGCGTGAGAACTTGCTTTGCTATATTGTGAGTATTATTAGCCCGTCCTCAAATAATGTTGATATGATTTCCGCTTACGATCGCGGTTAAAATTAAAAACTCGACATTAAGGAAGTTAAAAAATATGTTCGATTCGTTTAAAATTACATTCGATTAATCGACTATGGCTAGAGCTTCGAGGAAATGACGGTGCGTCATCTCTCGCCTGTCAAAGAATGGAACCGGTTCGATACGATATTTCGTATCTGATCTGGAGTACGATTGTTAAAAATTTTAAATATTAAAGAATAACATGAACGTGTTGGATGTTAGCCTAAAGTCTAAAGACGTGAAAATTGTAAAAAGACAGATCGTATCGTTGCAATCTCTATATAAAAATATTTATCGGATTTTCGACGTTTTAATATAATAAAGTCGTAACTCGTAAGATAATTTTGAATAATAAAATGTATAATTTTTGCACGTTAACTTATATCTTTTCGAGATAAGCAGTGGCGGCTTGTTATTGGTGATATAGGGAATTCAGTCGTCCGTGTCATGAACCGCCACTGAAGATTACTTACTTAGGTATGCCGTATGCGTGTCTGCATCTGCGAGAGAATAATTATTTATTATCATTGCAATATCACACTCGTATTTTTATTTTTTTTAGAAATCTTAAAATATAAAAAGTAAGAGAAAGGATACTCCTGCCGCAGGGATATAAGATGTGCAAATCATAGCGTTTAATTTTAATCAGAATTTAAATGCAATGATAAACCATTGCATTCGAAAAAAACTATTCTGAGCGAAGTTCAGTCAGATTATAATGTAGGTATTTTTTAAAATATTGACATTTTTTTTATTAAATATTTAAATATAAATAAATATATAATAAATTATATAAATATAATTAAACGCTATGATTTGCACACCTGTATCCCATGCGGCAGGAGTATCAGCTCTTCTTTTTGATAATTTAAACAGCTATAAAAAATAACCGTAAATGTAATAATTCACAATTAATTGGAACTGAGTTAAGTAAAATGTATTGCAGCTTAAATTAAATTTTCAAAATTACTACTTAAATATCGATTTTACTTAAAATTTCTACTTTGAACATCTATACAAAAAATTGATACTTAAGATTTTTCTAATATTTTGGAACTACGTTAACAATTATGTAAGTATATGTTTTAATAAAAAAAAATTTGTATTTTTTATTAATCACCATTGTAAAAGTATCGAGAAATAATAAGAAGTATACTTAAATGTATTCTAAGATTTTCGATTACACTAAAATATCAATTTTAAACAGCTATAAAAAAAATCGAGACTTGGAATTTTCTTAGTATTTTCATTAAAACCATGTTAAGTAGTATTTGAGTTTAATTTAGTAAAATGTTCAGAATAGTAGTACGAATTTTCATTGAAAAAATATATGTTATATAATATCCAAGATGGCAAGATCCAACAGAACATAAATATACCAACAACGATATGTAGGTATGATGTACCTACCTACCATGACCATGAGCCGAAATTATGATTTTTACTTTTTTAGAAACGTATAATATATAAAAGCAGTAAATATTCATATTTTAAAAATATTTATTGGCCTATAAGTCGTGTGATGTGTGCATACCTAAAAAAAAAAAAAATCATATTATACCTACTAATAATTTAATGTGTTATTAAAATTAATTATTTGTTTTCAAATTATGGGTAGAATTTTTCTTGAATCGTAAGCAATTATGTTTATTTTGTCTATGTACCTATACTTATTGTTAAATTCGTTTCAGCAGACGTTATACAGAGTGTTTCGGAGAACACAAATCGGTCTCCCACCGTTTTTTTTTTTTTTTTTTTTTGTTCTTTGTAACGTGATTTTCAAATCTCCCACCCTGTATATATTATGGATAAGCGACGGAGAATGATTGTTATTATATACGCATTGCATTTGTATTAAATAATATTATACATATAACGTAAGATTATAATATGATACGATTATAACAACTATATTAATAATAATTATAATAATATAGAATTTTTCGAGTCAGTCGTGTGCGACGATTCTCTGCGGAGCGGTGTCGAACGGAATTCGTTTTGTTCGCGGTCGGTCAAGAAAAATAAAAAAAAAACCCGACGAATCGTTTTCATCGATATGACGGCAGTCCTAGCTACCATTTCGTCTTTTGCGTTCGCATGCTTGTTGATGAACGTTTCGTCGCAACAAAAAGTGAAAAATCTCGATTTGTACGAAGGTGAGTACCTACCTACCTATACCCGCGGTCGTGGGTCGATGTCTTGTCGTCTCCTCGTCTCGACTCGAAAAAATCATTCGTTTTCGTCGACTTCCGAATTTGTACCTAAAATTTTTATTTACATACAAATTGTAATATTTATAATATAATTATTATCGCATTTTCAGTGCACGGAGATAAGAATGTTATATTTTATAATATTGTAAATAATATAATAATTTATAAACGTGTAATTTTTTATGAATAATATAATAATTATCAGTACCACAATATAATATATTCATTGTTCGGTCGAAAAACGTATAATATAATGCTCCGTTATGTACCTACCTCGGTAACGGTCATCGTACGGAGTAATTTTTACAATGTCTTTTGGTCGTTTTTAATTTTTATTGTTCTTCAGCTGTTCATATAATATAATAATATACAAACAAATAAATATTATAATATTTTTTGGGGGGAATTTGTAAGAGAAAAAATTAATAATAAATTTATACGAGTCTAAAGTTGTATACGTTTTTTAAGAACGTTAAAATTTTAATATTTATGAGTTCCCTAATCAATTATAGGGGAAGTATGTCAGAAGAGTAAGGGATCGGAGCCGGAGTACGTGTGCAAGCGTGTTGAACACTGCAAGTCCTTGCCAAAAACTATTAAAAAAAACCAATATCCTGACATATGTTCGTTCAACGGTTCGGTACCAATAATTTGCTGTCCGCCAACAATGGAAGAAGTCAAAAGTTTACAGATCGTTAAAGACAGTACGTGGATTGTGTAAATTCGTTGTCTTCTCTTATTCTCACCGAGATTCTCAGTTTTTACCGCGAAACATAACACAGTGGACATCCATAAAAATAATAATAATATAATAATTTTTTAAGAGTGCAGTCACTATTTTGAAGCCACAAAGATGTATTCCAAAATCAAAAGGCATCGTTCTAAGGCCGGACACAAAGAAAAATCTCGAAGAACGAAAAGAAATGATTGTGTTAGTATAAAAGCCTATAAATACTTATATACATATTGTCTCATCAGGTTTGTCCCAACCAGTAACTTTTGAGATATATTAAATATTTTTAATATATAATTTTTTCAAAATATTTACGCATGTACATATACAAGTCACATTTTTCATTATTATAATTTTTTTTTTTTATTTTGAGTACCTAAACCAAATATTTGCTTTCATATTAATTAAAATTCTAAGATAGTTAATTAAATAGTCTTGATTTTTTTAAAATTATGAAATTAAATTGAAAATAAAAAATGAATTTTTGGCTTATTAAACGCGGAACAATGTATATCAGCAACCGCTTCGTGTTGATTTCGCTTTCGATTAATATTATTATCATATGAGATATAACCCTTAAAATAATACGAGCACTTAGTATCAAAATATTATATGTAGACGTGGTAAATTTTTGTTATTTTCAAAATTTATTACGTATAAAATGTTTCATTGTCATTTATCAAATATAAATAAATAATAATTATTATTATCATTTATAAATAATATAATTATAATAAACGTGGATCCTTTAATTATAATATTATGTTTGTTCTGAAATAGAAATGAAACGTTGAAATTTATATGAAATTATATGATTATAAGATATTGAAAATTTATTTAAATTTAAAAAATTAATATTCAAGTAAATACTTTATAGAAATTAATAAAAATGTGATTTGTATATATATATATATATATACATAAATAAGATGCAAAAGTCAGAATTTAAAAAATGTTTAGTAAATCAAAAGTTATTGGCTGGAACAAACCTGGTGTTTCACCTGTATGTACCTACATGTTATATAGTTTTATTTTATTAAAAAAAAATAAAACAATTTCATATAGTAATATTATAAAATTAAAAATTCGTTAATTTATGCGGACTTGTATTAATTTATCGTCGTATAATTTTGAATAAAATATATCTATTATATACAGGTGACTTTAATGAACGATAAATCTGAAGCGTCGGACAAGAACTCGAAAAAAGAAGTAGTCGTCGAAGAAATGTTTGTCAAAAAAAACGTCAGCTCGCAGTTCGTGGTTGGCGGTACGGAAGCCAAACCGATGGAATTTCCTCACATGGTAAATATTTTTGTAAACAGTTTAAAACGTACGAAATGAATTTTCGTTGAATTTTATAATATAAACTTATATAGGATAACTTATATACGTTTACGAGATATTATGTAAATAGTAAATTCAATTCACGGTGCGTAAATCACAAAGATTAGAAACTATTTTTTATAAGATGACATTTATTATGTTCAATTTTTTAGATTAAATAAATTTAAAAATTTGTTTACCAAATTAAAAATTTTTTCGAAAGGAAAAACGAATAGTGGGTATAGGCAAAAAAGGAGTTATTTTCTCTGGGGGAAATAGCTAAGGATAGCGGAAAGAAGGTGTATATATAGTAAATATCGATAAAAAGATAAAAGTAGATAAATCTTTATATTACGACAAAAACGAATATAGAGAAAAAGAGAGATTAGGAAGAGAAGATTATTCGATTAATATATACGAAAGCGAGAGAATTTTACAGTAATTGCATGTCGTTTTGGATTTTTTTTTTGGTGAATTTTTAAATTTTTTTTTTCAAGTCTGATGTTAACTTCCGCCGCTTGAATAATATTTATCTCGTAAACGTGTAAACGTTTTGTGTACGTTTTTAGGTTCAATTAAATGGTTTTTCAGGCGTTGTTGGGCTACGGTGCGACTGCGAACGAGAACGATTGGGGTTGCGGCGGTTCGTTAATATGCGCAAATTGGATTTTAACCGCAGCACACTGCAAACAAATCGGTTCTAAGTAATAACGATTTACGCGTAACGTTTTTACCTGTACATACATCAAACTTTTTTTTCTCTCGTTGGTATTTTTTATAATATAGAGATCGTTTAGCTCGTTGGGCTCGCGTCGGAGACTTAAACATCATGTCCGTTTCGGATGACGCTCGACCGAAGGACTATCGGATCGTAGAGCACGTGTTACATCCTGATTATAAGCCGCCGTCTGTTTACAACGACATCGCCTTGTTCCGATTGGAAACGGAAGTCGAGTTTTCCGATTACGTGAAACCGATCTGTCTGAATGCCGATCCGACGTTGAACATTTCTGTGCAAGTGGCCACCGGTTGGGGCAGAATCGGTACAGGTCGGTATATTATATAAAATATAAGTTAACCTAAGACCGCGGTATAATAATAATTATAATATACACTATTCGGGTAATCGATTTATATATCGACCGCGATCCTGTTTTACGAATATAATATTATTATTAGGTAGGTAGGTAGTTATTATAATATTGTGTTAAAAATATTCGCCATGTTGTAGGCGAGCTGACCAGCGACGATCTGCTGAAAGTAGATTTGAACGTTATCCCGGCTGAACAGTGTAACGTCAGTTATTTTGTTAAGAACAATCCGAAATTGGAGTTCGGCATCTTGCCCGAAAGCATGATATGCGCAGGATCGCCAGACGGCACCAGGGACACGTGCGGAGTACGTTTAACACGTTTTTATATTGCATCAATTTAAGGTCCATAATATTAATATAATGTTATTAAAATAAATGTACTTATATCAAAATGAGAGCGAAAAGCGAGTTTCGACTTGGGTTAAAATAAGATTTATTTCTGAGTGAATCTTTTGTAGCTACATTTTATACAACGAGTACTCGAAGATGATAGATTTTCCAAAGACGTTTATAAAATAAAAATTATTTGTAAAATTTTTGAACGTCGATGACGCGCGTACTTACAAGGAAATTAGTATTATTATTACTATATTACGTATTATATAAATTAAAATTTTGAACTCGAAAATTACCTCAAAACGTATTGTTATAAATAATATGATGATGTGAGTGTTTCGAACAATCTTAAAACAAAAAATAAATGAAAAAAACGTGAAGAATTTTCATCGCTAAATATTTTGAGTTAAATAAAAAGACTTTAATTATATTTATTATATTTATTTAAAACGCATCATAATATTTTTTTATACAACGCGTATTATCGTGTAAGTGATCTTTATTTAAAATAATCTTGTCGAATAGGCCAGAAAAATAATAAATAAACGATGAAGAATAAAAAGAAACGTTTCTCGATTCGCAGGGCGATTCAGGAGGTCCACTTCAAATCAAAAACGTTCATCATTCGAACATGTACACGCAGGTGGGAATCACGTCGTTTGGGAAATTCTGCGGCGACAAGGACACGCCCGGAGTTTACACTCGGGTGTCGAAATACATCCATTGGATTCGATGTATCGTCTGGCCGGAAATTCGTTGACAAAAAGACACTCATCATAATAATAAAATTAACGCGTTTTTTTCATATTCTCATAAAAGAACAAAATATATTGTAATATGTTTGATAACAAGAAATTACTGATAGGTAATCATTTAATATAGATACGCACGCCAAGACGGCGTATGTGTATTTCATAAATTAAATTTGATGCAAGAGCCATGAAAAAATTTGACCAATTTAGTGAAGGGCCGCGCAAGGTATTTTTAAAATGTAACTATCAATCAAGGTACATTTTTTTAGTTACACAAATACGAATAAAAAATACCTATTTAATTTAATTAAGTTTTCATTTAACAACGATTAAAAATTATACCTAATTATGGTCGATTGAATAAACGAATTTTTTTCTACAAAATTTCAAATAATAACGTATTGTTTTTACTCGAATGTTAGGTTAACCAAAAATTAAAAATAACGTTAGTTTTTAATAATTGTTAGTGGAAAAAAGTATACACAGTGTTGCTATATTATACATTTCAACACTGAATTTATAATATTTATCACTATAGAGTTAAATATCATTGTCAATGTTAACGATTATAAAAAATTCGAAATTCGACGAAGAAACACGGACGAAATAGGGCAAAATTGGAATATCGATGATAATATTGACGGAAAATAATATAATATTATAAATTATTATACTAGTATATTAAATCATAAACCAATCGTCGTAAATAATATTTCATGTGTTTTCAGATTAAATATTGTAATCTTGTAAATTATTAATAAATGTATAAATTAAATAATTATTAAAATATTTAAAACGTACGAGACGTTTAAAAATGTGCGCGGATAGGCTGTATAAAATAGTTATTAGGAAAATTTAATATTGACACGTTCAACGCGAGTGTAAAACGCGTATAACATTTTTCAGCCAACGATCGTCTAGAATAATTTTAGATTTATATACGAAGAAACAAAATCCAATATTATACACGTAGGTGGCGATGACATTGAGATAATCGTGAATCGATAACTGTCGTAAACATTTCCGCATATTGTGTTTGCCACAAAAACATTCCGTAATCATACTCGTATTTCAACTAAATAAATCGAATAAAAAAAAAAATGAATATCGTACGAATACTCGTATTACGATATACGTATAGGTAATATATCATGTTATCGTATACGTGGAATCAAAACGAACCGACCGATTATCGGACGATTTTTAATTAAAATATTTTGTTTTTTATGTAAAAAAATCACTCGTGGATAAAATAATAAAATATCATATTATGATTTATGATAATGACTATATAAAAAACAACTAAATCTATAGAAAAAAAAAATACGCAATTTTTTGTGCATTATGGTCGGTTTTTTTTTTATATTATACTATTAAAATATCTAATTTTTCATTTTATTTAAATGTTTCTTATATATCCGATCACGTGTTTACGATTTTTTTTCGTAAGGACAATATTGTAATCGGAATATCAAACACTATCGTAGGAGTTTTTTTTTTTTTAGTAACAATTCCATAGTTAATAATATTATTCTTTTATTTTTGAATAGTTGGTTATGATTTTTATTATTTATTTTAGAGATATCGTATGACTTATTTTATACTATAAATTTAGGCGATTTTCGTTTAGTCGTTTAGATAATTCCACGAATTTGACCACAAAAATAAACCTGTTTAATTTAAATTTGATACGAAATTATTATTTGTATGTTTTTTATTTGCATGTATGATAATGTAATATAATATTATATATACCTAATACCTATATTATACATATTACAAAATATAATAAATTACATAATATAATGTATGGATAATTTAATTTAAAGAATATTTCAGAGGTTTCTTAAGACGGTAGTATTGTAAACTCAATTCGAGTCTTTAAAAAAGTATTTTATTACCCAAAGTAAACATTACGATTAAAATTGAAATGTAATTTAAACGGTTATTTTATTTTTCTTATACCCGACTAAAATAAAAAAAAGTAATTTAATAAAAACGTTCAAAATAAAAAAGCACACGGAAATACTCAAGTAAGATTTTAACAATAGAACGCCAGATTTTGTCATCAAGTATTTGCATAACATATAATATTTACAATACTTATTATATTTTGCAGTATACTCAAAGAGTTATTTTTAATCATTTTCTTAAAACTTATGTAGAACTATTGAAATATGGCAGAAAAATAGCTTAAAATTTGCTGAAATTATATATTATGTTATAGAGACTTCAAACGTTTTATTGAGGAATATAATTATATAGATGATCAAAAATAAAATTTTAAGATAATACCTATGTCAGAATTTTGCACAGAATCGTTTTTTCAAAAGCCACGATACATAATTATAATGTATATAATTATAATCATCGCTTTCAAATATTAATATTGTTGTATAAAATACAACACTGCTATAATATAATATAATATTATATTATCCTTTCTATGGCTATTGGATTTTCTTTAACAGGGGGTGCTAAAATAAAAAAAAATTATTAGTAGATAGATACTAGAGATATACTTTTCTCATTTTTTTAAAATTTATTTATAAAAAGTTTTTCAACGTTAACATTTTTAATAAATATTACTTTTAATTAACATTACAATAATAATTATGAAAAAAAAAAAATTATTTTAATAAATAAATAAATTTTATTGGTGGTCAAACGACAGGGGGTGCTTGAGCACCCCCATAACTCCCCCTGAATCCGAGCCTGGTCTTCGTTTATAATTCCTTTTAAGTTCCTTCTACATATACCTTTCATAGTACCTTTCTACAAAGGTCATGAAAAATTATGGTCGGTGAATAAAATTGGATCCCGAAGTCGTGCCATCTCCCTCTACTCCCCTCTTATTCCGATAACTTGTTATCGATACATTATAAAATTGTTGTTATTTGTTTATATTATGCGATAAAATAATTAAATTTCGGTTAGTCGCTATAATTTTAATATTATGAAGTATTAAGTTCATAGTTTGGTACCTATTATAATATAGTCGTAGTATTGGCATGATATTAATTACGCAAACGATCGGTACCTATATTATATTAAAAATGTAGTCATCGGAACGTTTGAACGAGAATATTATTAAAAATACAAAAATACATTAACAATAACATTATAAAATATTAAACTAAGCTGGTTTTTTTCGCGTGACGCATATAAACAAATCTACTGTTTCTGCGCAACTCCGTACACCGTATAACGTTATTTCACGTTCCTCGACTATATTATAATAATATAATATATGATAATATGCGTACTTTATAATAAATATTCGTATGATAAATAGCGGCTGCGTACATTATAACGATTGTCGTCCGTATCTCATCGGGTCGAAAACGAAATAAACGCGATTAAGAAGAAAAAAAAAATGATAACATCGTTCAATTCTATACTGTTGGTCGTGTGTTTTTTTTTCGACCGATCGTCGCAAGTGTCGGTGAATAAGCTTAACTTATACGAAGGTACGTTTTAAGTTTGGTTAATATATTCGAAATCATGATCTGAACGCTATATAATATATTTATTTATTTATTTATTTTTTTTTTGTTAAAATTTAAATCAATATAATTTAATTCGTTAATATTAATTAATAATATAGAGATAATATATTATGTATTATCAGTATAATATGATAATATTTATTATCGGATTGCAAAAAATAACGTGTTTCGTCATATTTCACGATTTATTCGTTTATTTATTTTACGCCTTAGAATGATATTTTTGTTTTCGAATAATTTTCGAGGCGGTACAAATAAAACATACTCGTACATATCCTGAAAGTGAAAGTACTGCTGATGTACTTTTATTGCGATCAAATTTGACAATTCTACCGAAAACGTCATATTATAATAAATTATTATTGTGTATTGCACGATTTTATTAGATTTAATTATTTAAGAGAATTTAAGATTTGATAAACGTGTAAAGTGATTTTATGAAGGAGAAATATGTCGGTATGGCGACGGACCCGATACGAATCACCAGTGTAAGCGAATGGAAAATTGCGAGTCCATACGGGATGACATCGTTAAGAGAAAAATCTATCCTGACATTTGTTCATTCAATGGATCACTTCCGATTGTTTGTTGTTCGCCGATAATAGTTCAGGATAGACTGAAAAATCAAAACATCGCCGACAAAAGTACTCGCAACACGTTGTTTATATTTTTTTTTGAAAACGAATGAAATGTGTTAAATAATAATTATTTGTTTTATGATAGAATGTCGGGAGTATTCGGAATTGGCGACGATCGGATTGACGAACATAAACGTGGAGGTAAGTTTGTTATTTAATTTATTTATTTTATAAAAGAGAGTGTACAATTATATTAATTTTTATGCTGCGAAATGACGAAATAAATTATTCGATAACGGTTGAAATTTTTTTTTTTTTAACGTTAGGCGAAAAACTCGACCGACGAAAATTCAACCGTCAACGAAATCGTAGAACTGTCGATTTCGGAGGCGTTAGACGTAAATCCTGTGGTCAGCAGTAAACCTGTAGCCGCTCTGATGGAATTCCCGCACGTGGTAATGTCGTACATTTTCAAATTTTTACACTGTTTACCGAACAATTTTTTTTTTTTTTTTTTTAAAAGGAACAATTATAGTTTAGCTACCCCTCGCATATCGCTTATTTATTTTTAAACGTGTATTTTAAACTATTTTAGAAACTGTTTTAGAAATGTTTAAATTAATATTTTTTGAGTTATCGACATTTTAAGTGTAATAAGTGTGACATTTCATGTAACTATATTAACTATAGTGACATACCTATATTTTAGGTGATACCTATCAGAACACGGGTTTTTCAACATTTATTATAAATATTGATCGTTAAATATTATTATATAATTAAATATTATAATTAAATACGTAATAATCATAATGACCTATGCGTATATTACTTATATATATAATATGAAAGTGAAATAAACTTAAAGATTTTAAATAGTAGAACATAATATTAATACGATAAGGATATTATTATATTTAATATTTATGCAATTTTGTTATTGTAATAAAATAGAGGAACAAATGCACTTTACTACGTATTATTTATTGTATCGTGGGGATGGGGGCATGGGGTTATGCCCCAAGGAACTAAAATGTACTAACCTAATACCTGTTTGTGTAACCTTGATACTGGTGCGGATAGTAAGGGGTTTTGTTTGACTTAAAAAGTTAAAACCTTATGTTTCGCGGACGATGTCATGCATATAATAAAAATATAAAATCACCAAAATGTCATAACTCATAACTCATAATGAAAACTTTCGTTTGCACCAGTATTTCTAAAATAGTAAAATATACAATAAATGTTAAAAAAAAAAAAAAATAGCAAAATGCGAGGGGTAGATAAACTAGAATTATATAAAAAAGAAAAAGGTGAATTTTTAACTTTGAAGTTTTGTTTGATTTTAGGCGCTGATCGGTTTTGGCGAGACGTTAGACGAGGTCCAATGGAATTGCGGAGGTTCGCTAATCAGCGAGAAATGGATACTGACTGCGGCCCATTGCAGACAATCGGATACCAAGTAACGATTTTTTTTTTTTTTTTTTTTTTTTGAGAAATCATATCAGAAAAGTTTCAACTTTCGGAAATATCACGCGTTGTTCCGCAGTACTAACGTGGCACGTTGGGCACGACTGGGAGATTTGAACGGAAAAGCCAAAAACTATCGGATCGTCGAGTACGTAATACACCCAGATTACAAACCGCCATCTTTATACAACGACATTGCATTGTTTCGCCTGGATATGGACGTGGAGTTCTCAAAGTTTGTTAGACCGATCTGTCTAAATTCCGATCCGTTGTCGAGCTCCGAGGCACAGACGGTCATCGGTTGGCATAACATATCTACCGGTCAGTACACAGTAATCGCGAATCCTTTACACTGTCATCTCATAACCTCTCCAACCACCTCTCCTAACCACTGTATATACACGAATATTATAATCGTGGTATATTCCGCAGTAACCGTGAACACGGTAATGCACACCGATGGTTGATATCGAGTTTTGCGCATTGTTCTAGGCGAGTCGACCAGCGACGATTTTTTCAAAATGGATTTGGTCGTCGTTCCGGCGGAACGGTGCAACGTCAATTATTTCGCGGAGAAGGATCCGAAATTGGAATTCGGAATATTGCCGGACGATATGATTTGCGCGATTACGTCACAAGGGGATAATGATAAGGACGCTTGCGGGGTATGGTGTAGTTATACTATATATATAGTATATAGTATATATAGTATATATTATACTTATAACTACTATAATATGATTAAATATATTTTATTTTTTCGAGTTAAAATAATTGTAGACGATTTTGTTTAATCTGTGATTTCGATTTTCAAAAACTGCGAATAAATCGTGTCCGTATCTCGAATTTTATTTTCGTTGTGTATATATTTTAACGTAGGAAGAGGCGTTAAGGAGTTACGACTCGACGTATTTTTTTATTTTGGTCGAGGGAGAGAGGATTCATGAATTTTTTCACGTAAAAATCAATAATTTAAACTCTTCTCGAAATTCACGGGCTGTAAATTTGTAGACGTTCGTTCGTAACTACAATGTAAAACAATCGTTTTAATTAAGTTATAATATGTGCGATTTGAAAACTTTTATTTCATAATTTGAACGTGTTCTAATTCAACGCGATTCTCATTATAAGTGTAAATCCTTTCGTAATAAATATGAATTTTATAGATGAATATAATATATTTCATCGGGTTCGTCATAAAAACAATTATTGTCATTTATCCGTATTTATTTATTTTATCCCTAAGTATTCGAAGAATTGGAAAATAATCGAGTTTTTTTTTTAAACGTTTTGTACTTTTGTGCAACTATACGCGTCATTATAATATTTTATATTCTGCGCGTTTTATATTTAATTTTATATACCCGAGTCGCAAGATTAATTTTTTTTTTCGTGTTCGTAGTTTTCTATAAAATATTTGTAAATTGATAAATCGTTATCAAAGCGAGAGTTTTCTTTAATGTAATGTTTTTTCTTTTCATTTTCGTAGGTCAATACCGGAGGTCCGCTTCAAATTAAGAACGGTAATAATTTTGGAATGTATACACAAGTTGGAATTACCTCGTTTGGGAGATTTTGCGATGACAAGGATGCACCTGGAGTATATACCAGAGTATCAAAATACGTTCCATGGATTCAAAGTGTCGTCTGGTCGTAAATTTCAGTTTGACTTGCGGTTTAAAATAATAATAATAAAAAAAAAAAATGTACGATGATCGATGTCGAGTATTTTTGATGAATTTGTGTGCATTAAAAGTATCCGTTATAAGAAAAGATAATAATATACTCTGTTGTATAATAATAATTGTTTTAATAAACGAAACATTCTTTAAATGTGATATTATCGTCAGATTTTAATTTTATTGCACACTGAATTTTAAACGTCATATTATACTTTCTTATTTTGAACGTAAGATTCGCGATTATAATTTAAAGAGTTTTGAGCGTTTATTCATTTTTTGTATATTTTTTTAAATATTTAGTATGAGAAATAACTGGAAATCGACTTTTGAATAGTTGGCATTCTAAAAAAATTTAGTTAAAAGAAGACGAAACTATGTTTATCGAATGTAATTCATGAAAATATAATAATTGTATTGACTATAAATTAAATTTAAATGTATAGTTTTGTTACATTATTGTTAATTTTACAATGGTTTTTGATTTGATCATTTGTAAGAAGAAATTAAGAAAGATATACATGTATGTATTATGTTATATATAAAAAAATGAAATGAAAAATAAAAAAAAAATATTAAAAATAAAAAAATTTATTTATTTAGGAATTTCTAAATGTATAATAATTAGTAACTACTATAATATGAACTCCATAATTTTATAAAGTAAATTTAAATAGAGAAACACAATTATATCATCAATCAGGAATGTGGATTATTAGCATATTCGATTAAAATATTCGATAATGATTGATAATATATAGGTACGTATTAATGATTTGAGTAATATTTTATTGGAATTATAATATTATTAGTTTTAGTTTCTACATCAAACTTTACAAATTTTTTTATATAGAATTCCCTTTTTCAATTTTAAGTTCTGAAATTAATAATATATAAACATATCGTCTATTGATATAATATTTAACTACTTATTAAGATGATAATATTTAAAAAAGATGAGCTGATACTCCTGCCGCACAGGATACAGGTGTGCGAATCATAGCGTTTAATTTTAATTAGAATTTGAATGCAATGATAAACCATTGCATTCGAAAAAACGATTCTGAGCGAAGTTCAGTCAATTATAATTTTCGTTTGAACTAAAAATATCAACTTAAAACAGCTATAAAAAAAAATTGTGACTTGGGATTTTTATAATATTTTAATATGATGTTAAGTGATATGTAAGTATACTTCAGTAAAATTTTCAGACCAAAATACCCAAAATTGACAATTTTATCACACATTATATACGTAAAAACGTGAATTTTACGAAATATTCAAAGTCCTATATTTTGGAGAAAAATTAATGTAACGGTTCCAAAATTTTACCACATATATATAGTAGCTATTTGAATACCCAAAAAAATTTTCAAGTCTCTATCTTTGAAATTGCCCGAGTTATCGTGAAATATTGAAATCGAATTCGTCGATTTCGCGAAAAATGCCGTTTTTTCGTCATTTTTTCGTCGTTTTTTCTACCGCTTAGGGTCAATTTTGAGAAATTCGAAAAATGACCTAAATAAAGTACCAACTACATCCACTTTGCTACCGGAAACATACCCTATTCGTGCAAATCGGAGTATTATTTCGGGTCGTAATTTTGTTTACAGACATAAAAAAAAAAAAAAAATCACACATGATTGTAAAACCAATACATTCTACGCTTCGCTCAGAATCTAAAATTACTATTCAATGTTCGGAATATTTTTTCATTTCGAACGTAATTATTTATAACTGTTTAAATTTAAATTCCATAACAACTTTCATTCGGCTGTTTTCTTGATAATGATAATGCATCCAATCATATCGTCATGATTTAATTTAACCGTGTAGTTAAATATGTTTTATTTATTTAATTCTCGTGTTCCCGCCTAAATAAATATTAAAATAAAACACTAGACGAGCTGGGAGTAATCGTTTCCTATTTTCCCTGATCAATCTGTTATAGCTGAAACCCATTATGCATGATACGCATGCATGTATTTATAATATCATTGACAAATTTAAATATAGAATGCTAGAGAATGTACGAGTATAAACCAAGAATGACGTAGCGGGGGAATAATTCTAGTACGAGTAATATTATATTAGTAGGTACTTAGTATAGATGATAGGAGCGGATTTTTTTTTTTTTTTTTTTTTGGAGGAATATTAAACTGGTTTTTTCTACTTACGATCATAATCAAAATGTCAAAACGAAAATTTAAATAAATACATATTATACGAGTAGAAATATTGAATATTATGTGTGTTTTTTGCACGTCCGTCGCATAAAAAACGAATCGGCTATTTTTTCATAATTCGATATAACTATATTATTATTATAATTCATTTTCCTAAAAATATTATTGAAAATAATATATTATAGTAGATGCGTATAAGGTATTAAGGCGTAACCGTTGATTATGGAATAGTACGTACCTATAATTATCCTTATTTTATAATATTAGCGGATTATCCATAAATATATTATTTAAATATCATACCGAGACGGGAACAAAGTATAAAAATATTTAAACATGATAATATTGCTCAATTCGATATTGTTTACGATATTATGTTTTTTAAATGAATCATTGCAAGGACCGTTGAACAATCTTAACTTATACGAAGGTATGTTTTATTACATATTTTATTTATCTATATTCTCATTCGATATTTTCTTCGAATACTAATATACCTACTATATTGTACAGATAAAATATATTTCCAGTACAATATTAATTCGTTAATCTAATAATTAGTTTAATTAATTAATTAATTAGTTTTTGATATTTTGTATATTTTTATTCTTTTTATGTTTTATACATTAGAAAAATCATTAGAAATTGAATTTATTATCACATAAACATTATTGGTATTATTAAGGATATTTAGTATTTACTAAGACGAATAATAATTTATGGGATATGAATAATAATATTGTAAGATCTTATTAGGTTCAATCATACATTTATGATATAATTAAACGATATAATTTAGGTGAAATATGTCGGAATGGGAAAGACTCGGGTACAAATTACTCGTGTAAGCGCATAGAAAACTGTGAGTCCTTACGAGAGGAAATTAGGAAACAAAATTATCCTGACATTTGTTCTTTTAATGGATCACATCCAATAGTTTGTTGTTCGCCGACAACGTTTGGTAGACAGAAAAATCATAACATTGCTAACGAAAGTACTACTACATTACCCAGGATAACGAATAAAATATTTTTTAATAATTATAATTGTTTTATAGAGTGTCGTCAGTATTGGGAGCTGGTGAGAAATGCGGGATTTACTTTTAGATCAAAAATGACAAAAAGAAATACAGACGTAAGGTTTTATTATTTACAATTAAAATTTTTTTGAAAATTTCAATGATTATCCTAAAATTTTTAAAATACGAGTAAATTTATTCAAAATTATAGTTCTTTTGTAATTTCTCCTACGACTCAAAAATCTATTGAAAAATTCGAAAAATTATATAAACAAAAATTGTTATACACGTCAATGTGAAATTATATTTACATTCCTCGTTCCGACACCATTTAATATTTTAATTGCGCGTTCTTTATATTAGATCAAAAGAATAATATCAAATTATACATCAAATTTCAAATATCAATTCCGAGCATCAGACAGTGGTTTAAATACGAGGATTGAATCAGAAATACCGGGAAACGTGGAAGTAATGGAAGTCGGTGGCGAACCTGCCGTTGCAATGGAATTTCCGCATATGGTAAAATATTCGTAAATTTTACCGTACGCTAATATTACAAAAAATAGAGTTTTATCGTTAAACATGTTTAATAATTATAATATGAATTATTATAAAATGAATATTCGAAAAAAAAAAATGTAATACGCGTTCATGTTTAGGCGATAATTGGCTTCGGCGAGAAGTTAGATCAGATCCAATGGGGTTGCGGAGGTTCAGTGATTAGTGCGAAATGGATACTCACCGCGGCGCACTGCAAAAATTTGGGTGCCAAGTAACTATTAATTTTTTTTTTTTTTTTTTTTTGAAAAATCGGATCTAATGGGGTAGTTCAACACTTGAGTAAACAACACGTTCTTCTGCAGAAACGTGGCGAGTTGGGTACGATTAGGAGATTTGAACATCGCTTCGGACGCGGACAACGCGAGGCCCAAAGACTATCGGATCGTTGAACACGTACTTCATCCGGAATACAAACCGCCTTCGTTATACAACGACATTGCATTGTTTCGTCTGGAAACTGACATCGAGTTCTCCGAGTTCGTAAAACCGATTTGTCTGAATTCCGATCCGTTACTGAACCCGGAAGTACTGACGGGAACTGGTTGGGGTAAAACATCTACCGGTTAGTAATCATCGTTGGTTCGCGCCGTTCGCGGTCTCGAGCAAAAGGATATTTTTCACTTACACCACATAACCGTGAACTCGTTAACGTAACGTGTCGAGTTGATCTCGAGTCTTGTATCGTTCTAGGCGGGCCGACCAGCGACGATTTACAAAAAGTGGATTTAATCGCCTTCTCAGCGCATCAATGTAACGTCAGTTATTTTGTGGAGAACAATCCAAAATTGAAATTCGGTATATTGCCGGATAGCATGATTTGCGCGGGTTCGACAGAAGGAGATAAGGATTCTTGCGGGGTACGGCATAATATAATAATAATGATTGGGGGAATGAATATTTAATTGGTTATATATTGCCTATTTAACCTACTACGAATAATTGTGAAAAATATTTCATTGAAATTTTCCTTCTACTTTATCCAAATATCATTAAAAACATGAATTAGTGTTTTCAAACCGTCCGAAAGGTCTCTTTGAACACTTTTATGATGTAGGTACCTACGCCATTTTCGACGCATCATACAAATATGGAATAAAGATAAATGCGTCTTTTATTAATGCAAACCCACTTGGAATAAATAATTGTTCAATATATTCACGATCAATGCGTATTATCGTGTTTTTTTTTTTTTAATTACCTAATATATTTTTTAAATTTTCGTAGGGAGATTCAGGAGGCCCGCTTCAAATTAAGAACGCTGATTATTATGGAATGTATACACAAGTTGGAATTACATCGTTTGGAAAAAACATTTGCGGCGACAAGGATGCACCTGGAGTGTATACCAGAGTGTCAAAATATATTCCATGGATTGAAAATATCGTCTGGCCGTAAATCGTCGATTTTGTTTAAATATATATAAATTAAAAACATACGAGTGGACCAGATTGTTTGATGTCGAGTTTATTTTATACATTAAAATTATCGTTTATAAGTAAAGTTAAACGTTTGTTTATTGTTGTTAATTTACTTTAAAAAAATTTAAGATTATTTATTTAAATTATCATTCATTTTCTATGTTTTTACACGTTTAATTTCAAAGGTGTAATATATTATTATTTACGTAAAAATCGATGATAGTATGTGTATATTTAACAGTTTGCTGAATGATGTTCAAAAGTAGATATTTTGAGTGTTTATTGTATTCAAACAACGTACATTTCTCAAAATATTAACTTATAGGTAAATTATAATAATTGTTAATATCATAATGGTTGGTATTATATTGGTTGATATTATAATATAATATTGGTCGTACATATTTTAGAAGATATGATTTCTTCAAAAGCTTTTGATTCTAATACCAATTGTTCTGCAATGGCACTGTATAAAAAAATGTTACATTTTGATTTTATCTCTACCTTGTATTTTTTAAAAAACGTCATGTTTAAAGTAAAAAATATTACTGAGTTACTGGAATCAGAAAAATTAAATATAATTGACGCCATGCAATTCATTGAAAGTACAGTAAAATCTTTTCAAAAATTAAATGACGATAAAAAAATTGACGCATTAGTGAAAAGTGCTGCATCCTTTGCAGAAAAATGTAATATAGATCCTGAAAAAGATTTTAAGAAACGTCATCGACTTCGACGCAAAGCAAAGAAAATAGAGAAAAATCCTGAGACTACTGCCGAAATTAATTTTTCTTAATTTTACCGCAAAGAATTTTAAATTCTTTTGGATTTTTTTACGTTAACTGTATGTCAACAATCATCTTCAAAGTTCAAAGCATGGTTACATTATAACGACATTTTCAAGAGACCTTCCGTATTCCGGCTGACAGGAAAATCTCTAAAAAATAAATAATTATTAAAAATGATTAAAATTTGAATGTCATATAAATCATTATATTCGAGAAAACGATTTTGATCGAAGTTCATCAGGTAATATAATACAAGTATGTACTGATTAAAATTTTTACATTCATGCAGTCTTTACGTTCAATATAAATTCCCATAAAACCTCTATATGAGTCACCTAAATACCCATATCTGACAGTACTTCCCTCAGAATCGTATAATGAATGTAATGATTTAACATCAAAATTAAACACTATCATCTAGATATATTTGGAGGTAAGTATAAATTATTTGATAATGTAATGTCATAATTTCGAAACGACTTTCATTAAAGTGAGAATTTTAGTTTATGAGAAAACTTCAATTAAAAAAATCGGGTCAAATAAAGGGAAGAAAAAAAAAATTGAAAGAATAGAATTTAATGTGGTAACAACTAAACCAAAATTTAAATACACGAGTAGGTACTTATTATTTATAAAAATTAACCCAATTGTGGATACTTAATAAAGCGTGATTTATTATTTACATGTACCAGTGGTTCCCAAACTTTTTGTACTCGCAGCGTAATTTGGATAATTTCATAGTCTTCGGTAAAATAATGACGGTATATTTTATATAAGTATACCGGAAAAAATGAACTCTTAACTTACGTTAAATTTTAATTTTTACTATGCTTATACTCGTATTTCGTATAAATGGATATAAATTATAATTTACGATTTACGGTTTTATTACATTTCGTGTGTTGGAACTATATAATTATATATTTTTCATTATTTAGAAATGATAATAATGTATTGTGATCCAGGTGATTCACATTAAATTAAAAACACCAAATACGCAAATACAAAATAATTGTGAAAAAACCAATTAAAATTGCATATATATTATACATTTTTAGAATAATTTCAGAATTTTGTACAATTAAAATAATCATAGTTATAAACATTGACATTGAAACGGTTTCGTATTTTGTATAGGTACTACCTATTTCCCTCCTTAATAATAATAATAATTATTCTTCTCCATAACTTTTTACATACCTAATTAATTCATTGAATATTAATAACACGTTAATCGAACATTATTCATATACCTACGTTATAATATTATTATTACTTATTATATAAGATTAACGTGAATCAAGTGCACGTTGTAATTTTTTGTAAAAATACTCTTAGACATCGAATTAAAATATTAATTGATCATATTTTAAATTTCCTTTTTAAAATCATAATAATCGTCTTTAACTTAGTTTAAAAACTATAGTTTTTATAAATGAATAAAAAATGATACGAAATTAATTTATAAAAACTTTATTTTTCTTAAGCTTCGCATATGGTATTAGATACCAGTAATTATTTACAAAAGTAAGATTTAGTGATGAGATGATAGATAAAGTTTTTAAAAACAAAACCCAGTGTAGGTGTATACTAAAAAAATAGTTTTCGTAATAATTCAAGGTTGAAATAAATAGTATTTAGTTCTTTAATGAATAACAAAATATTATGCTATTTATTTAACGAAATAAAGCACTGGATGATAATTCGAGTATTTGATAATGATGAGTATTTCGTATGCAATTGATAACGAATTCATAAATATTACATTTTTACTCGGGGAAGGATAATAATTATTATATAATTATACTTCATTGCGCATGAGTATAAAGAAAATACGTAGGTAAATTAGTATTTTAACACAATTGTTATTCTTAATGATCGACTTGTGAATGTATCGTGGTAGCCTTACGTACGTTATTTGTATGGTCAGTATAACCGCGGAATGAGTTTTATATTATTCTTTATATAAATAAACGAAAAGCATGTATGTAAAAACAATTCATATAATAATATTATTGTTGGCGTGTTTTACAAACATTTCGTCACAAGATGAAAGGAAGAAGCTGGATTTATTTGAAGGTATGTCAATTTTAGTATTTTATTGTGATATGCAAGACATTATTGTTTGTATTTCTGATGAATAAACTGTATTTAAATTAATAATATTCTATAAACATGATAATAATTGAATTACGAGCGAAATCTGAAGTTTCAGCATTCCAAACAATATATTAAGTAATATTATTCACGTGCAATTATATTTTATTTTTAATACGAGTATTAAACGAGCGTGGTTATTTAATTTCATTTATGGGCAACACAATTTGATATAAAATTTAAAAAATTTTCATCAAAATAACTTATCCTAATCTCTTAGAAATTACCAAGGCATATACTCGTACAATAGCCAATAGGCATTTATTCTAAGAACAATATATACATAATACATATAAGTCGTATAATATATTTTAAAACAAAAACAATCGTAGATTTTAAAAAAAATAAATAACAATAAAATTAAATTAGGAGAATTTACCATTATCATGTAATTCTAAGATACTTAACTTGGCATGCCTTTGTTCATTTAGGTGAAATTTGTAGAAAAGGAAATGGATTAAACGAAAATCACATATGTACACCAGTTGAAAAATGTGAATCCTTACAGAGAGATATTAAGAACAAAATTTATCCAGACATATGTTCATTTAATGGATGTAAACCAATAGTTTGTTGTTCACCAACAAATTCAAATAATCAACAACAAGATAAACATTTATTAAAATATAAGAACGCAAACATAATTAAAGAAAGTATGTTTGGAATAACATAATATATTAATTTATACTAAAATAATTTTAAATAAATAATTTATAGAGTGCGATGAGTATGCAAAAATAGCAAAAAAATATGAAAAGAAAAAGCTAGTAAGTATAATGTTATAATACTAATTTTATCTTATTTTATTCGTTTTTGCATTATTTGTTAAATATATGGAGTCAGATATAGTAGGTAATTCTTAATGTCTATATGCTCTTTAATTCACCGATCAAAAGTATTTTAGAAGTGTTCCTTGATTAAAATTTCTACATTTTTTAATTTAATTTATTTTTTCAAATCGTTAATTGTATCATTCTACGAGTACAGTTTGTCTATTGAAGACAATCTCTCTTTCTCTTATATTTAACAATTCTCAAGCTTTTAAAATAAATTAAAAAAACTGATTTTGGCTATACATATATAAATACATTTGATTTATGATCATTTGTTTATTAATGACCTGTATTAGTTATTTTAAATTTAAATTAAGAATTTGGAAAAATAGTATAGATACTTATCTAACAATATGATATATAAAATTTTTTTTCAAGTTTCACATCGCTGTGGTTGGTGGTATAAATGCAGTACCAATGGAATTCCCTCATATGGTAATTAAAACTTTAATACTTGTAGATATATGAAATAAGATAGTTGGTTATTTACACGTAAGTCAGACTTAAGTTTGTTATTGTATATGTCAGGCGTTATTGGGATTTGGTGAAACTGTTGAAGAGCAGAAATGGGGATGTGGTGGTTCATTAATAAATGAACGATGGATATTAACGGCTGCACACTGTAAAGAATTGGGGCCTAAGTATTCAAATTAATATATATTATGTAAATTCTTTATAGAAGGAAATTTTAATTTTAATTTACTATTGTTTTTATAGAAATCCAGCACGTTGGGCGCGATTGGGAGATTTAAATATCGCCATCGATACGGATGATGCTGAACCGAAAGACTACCGAATTGTGCAGCATGTAGTTCATCCGGATTACAAGCCATCTTCACGTTACAACGATATCGCCTTGTTCCGTTTGGAAACGGACGTTGAGTTTTCTGCTTATGCCAGACCGATCTGCCTGAATTCAGATCCATCGCTTAACCCAGGAGTACTAACAGCCACCGGTTGGGGTAAAACGGCTACAGGTCAGTAGACACTTTAAATTATTTCTCCTTTGAAAATCTTTAATAATTATCCTTGTGATTCAACGGTTAAATCCTATACTTGGTTAATTCCAATTTTCTTTGGTCCTACGTGTCCAAATTGATTCTTATTATTACTATTACATCATAATAAGCATGATTTTATAAGATCTTCTAAGTTAAAAATAAAATGTATACTAGAACATAGAATATACCAAATATGTGAACAAACAAATTATATTGATGAATTATTATAAATTTTAATCATATTCTGATAAAGAAACCTATAAATTTTATTTTTATTTAGTTAATTGTTTCTTGATATCATTTTATCTTCATATCATATTGTATGCTACAATATATTGAATTTTATTATTATTTTAGTATTTAATGATATTTTTTCATATTATAATATTATGTTACACTTCGAATTTCACTATTGTTATTGCAGTAATCATGTTCTATTACTATTATAAATATCGTACATGGTGAATTGGTGATACTGAAATAACCTTTGTTTTAAAAATGTATTTGTAGAAGAATTAATGGTTAATCAGAAAATAAGTGTAAAGTTTCAGTATTGTAAAATTATGGTTACATCATGTAACCTTAGTTTTATTTCGCATTGTACGTTTTTACGGATTCTATATTTATACATTTTTGTTTGTTTTTTTGTGTATGTATTTATGTATTTATAATTTTTTTTTTAATAATTTATTTTAAACGCACACACTTTTTGCAAGACGTCTTAAGATGTAAATTTGTTAACATTTAACATTTGAATTTTTCAGGGGAAGCCACTAGTGACCATTTGTTGAAAGTGGATTTGTCTACGATCCCGCCGGATCAATGTAATAGCAGTTATTATTCGAGTATAAATTCGAAATTAAAATTTGGTATACTTTCCGAAAGCATGATGTGTGCGGGTTCGTACGACGGCGAAAAAGACACTTGTGGGGTAGGTATATCATGTAGTAAAATAATATGTTACCTATTATTATCTTTTTTTTTATATATATATATCTTAGTAATATTTTAGGATTGTACATAAAACGTCGGGTTTTCTGTTTTTAGGGCGATTCCGGTGGTCCGCTTCAATTAATTAATTACGACTATCAAACAGACTTTATTTACAATCAAATAGGAATCACGTCATTTGGCGCGTTCTGCGGTGACAAGGACGTGCCGGGAGTATACACCAGAGTAGCGAATTATATTCCATGGATTCAAAGTATTGTATGGCCGTAAATTAAGTTTGGCAACGTGTAATGAACGATGTACCTATTTGGTTTTTTAACTTAACGATTAATATTTTAATATGAATGTATTATTGTAAGAAATAATATTTGTAATATATTTAAATGAAAGTAAGATAATAAATTATATTTATAAAGTTTAGATTTTGAGCCAAGAAATAATGTATTGGTTTTACAATGACGTGTGTCTTTTTATTTTTTGTTTTTATGTAATTATGTCTGATTTCTGATGACATTTTACTACCCGAAATAACGCTCCGATTTTCATAAATAGTACATGTTTCTGATTGGGAAGTGGATGTAGGAGGTTCTTTATTTAGGTAATTTTTCAAATTTCTTAAAATTGACCCTATACGATAGAAAAAATGACGAAAATATAACATTTTTCTCGAAAATTGAAATTTCGATGAATTCGATTTCAATATTGAACGATAATTCAAGCAAATTTAAAGTCAGAGACATGAAAATTTTATTAGGCAGTGATATAGGTCCTTTATATACGTAGGTAATGGAATTTTGGAACCGTTATGTTTATTTTTCTACATAATGTAGGACTTTGAATATTTCGTAAAATTCTCGTTTTTATGTATATAATGTTTTATAAAATTGGCAATTTTGGGCGTTAAGGTCTGAAAATTTTACTGAAGTATACTTACATATTACTTATCATTAGGGCTCGGATTTTAATGCACTAAAAAAACCGAAAAATGTCGAATCAAAAAATGTCCTAAATACTCCAAAAAATAACTTAAAAAAATGCTTTAAAATTTTTTATTTTCAAAATAAAAACATAATACAATTGTATAAAAGAACGTATTTTTTATTAAAATTAAAAAAAAATAGTATTATAAAAAAAATATTATTATAAAAATTGTATTTGAGCCATGCATATGAATCATTCTGATTTAATCAGATATTATATGTATCTATTAAAATTTTTACATTTATCAGTATTCAGTCTCTAGGTTGAATATAAATAATTTATTATAATCATAAAATCCCTAAATGAGTCGCTTAAATACTGATACCTAATACCTAAATACTAATTTTGGAGAATAACACTGCTTTTATTTAAAACCTGTCAGAATATAATTCAAGAAAACGATTTTGATTGTAATTCATCAGGTATTATAATATGTACTTATGTTGATTGAAATATTATCGTTCATGCAGTCCTAATTTAAAATTTTTAATATATATTCCTATAAAACTCCTAAATGAGTCCCCTAAAAAGTCATACTTCGCTCAGAATCGATTTTTGAATGTAATGTTTTAACATTGCAAATTGCAATCAAAATTTAATCAAAATTAATCACTATCTTCTAGGTATATTTGGTGATAAGTAGTAATATTTTATTAATCGTAAGATTATAATTTCGAAACGAGTTTTATTTATATATAGTAAGAATTTTAGTTTATGAGAAAACATCAATTAAAAAATCTGGTCAAATAAAGGGAAGAAAAAATAATTAATTTATATGATATTTTAGGTTAGGTACCTAAATTTCGAATAAAGTAAAAAAAATTTTCAAAAAATATAACGTAGATATAGTTTCTTCCAAAAACAATAATTTAAAAATTCTCTTAGGAACCACAAAAATATAAAATATAAGACAGAAGATAACGATAAATCGGATTTATATAATATACAATGTACAGATTGTGAAAAATGTTACATAGGTCACACCAGCAGAAATATAGGAATCAGATTTAAAAAAAATTTAAGAAATATTAAAAATCAAGAAACAGAAAAATCACCAATAGCAGAACACATACTCGTATTAGAAACAAACCACAACATAATTTCAATAAAACTAAACAAACAAGAACTAAATAATAGGAAGGCAATTGAAATGGTAAAAAACAAAAATAATTTATTCAATTGGGATTTAAGTCCTTTAGAAAATTGTTAACTAAAACTATTATAATATTCGACACGCACGAATGAATCATACGACTCATGACTTACAAATGCAATACCATTAGTATTTAAGGGCATGTAGATAGCTATGATCGATCAGTCTATGTTTAGCACTGAAGATGATAACGTTGTTGTCGAAATAAGTATTTACTAAAGTAATAAAGTAAATTTTTTGTGGACTTGGTTGGTTTTTATTTATTAGTATATAAAATATCCACAGAGCTCTTCCTGTAAAATTAAATTTAATGTGGTAACAACAAAAACCAAATTTAAATATACTAATTATTTATAAAAATTAACCATACTGCAGATACTTAACAAAGCGTGAAGCATCATTTACATGTACCAGTGGTTCCCAAAATTATTCTATTCACGGCGAAATTTAGAATTAAGGTAATTTCTTAGAGTCTTTGGTAAAATATTGAGCTCATTGATGTCATTCACATTAAATTAAAAATAGTCGCTGTTTTAATACATTATAAATTCATAATTGTGAAAATGAAAATGAAAATGTATATATTATATACATTTTTAGGAAACGTATAATTTCAGAGTTTTGTACAATTAAAACAATCATCATGTAACATTGACATTGAAACGGTTTCGTATTTAGTGTACCTATTACCTATTATATATGTCCTTCCTTAATTATTATTCTTCTCGATAACTTTTTACATAATAAATTCATTTAATATTAATAATACGACGTTAATCGAACATTATTCATGAACATTAATATTATTATTCGTTATTATATAAGATTGACGTGAATAACGTGCACGTTGTAAATTTTTGTAAAAATACTTTTTTTTTAAAACAAAAAAACCTCATATAGGTGTATCCTAAAAAAAACAGTTTCCGAAAAATTCAAGTTTGAAATAAATTTTATTTAGTTCTTTAATGAGCAATAAAATGTTATGCTAAATTTATTTGAAAAAATAAAGCAATGGATGATGATTTGAGTATTCGATAATTAGTATTTCGCTAATATAAAAAAAATTATTAGTAGAGATTTACTTTTCACATTTCTTTAAAATTTATGTATAAAAGGTTTTTCAACATTAATATTTTTAATAAATATTATTTTTAATTAACATTACAATAATAATTATGAAAAAAAAAAAAATTAAAAAATTATTTTAATAAATAAATAAATTTTATTGGTGGTCAAACGACAGGGGGTGCTTGAGCACCCATAGCTTCCCCTGAATCCGAGCCGGGTATTTCGTATATAATTGATAATGAATTCATAAAAATTACATTTTTACTCGGGAAGGATAATAATTATTATATAATATTATACTTCATTGCGCATGAGTAAAAAGTAAATACGTAGGTATATTATTATTTTAACACAATTGTTATTTCTTATGATCAACTTGTGAATGTATCGTGGTGGTCCTACGTACGTTGTACGTTTTATATTATTATTATATAAATAAACGGAAAATATGTACGTAAAAACAATTCGTATAATAATATTATTGTTGGCGTGTTTTTCAAACATTTCGTCACAAGATGAAAGGAAGAAGCTGGATTTATTTGATGGTATGTTTGTTCGTCATAAATTAGGTTTTTTTTATATTTTATATCTCATATCGTGAAATATAAATATTATAAAAATCATATCGTTCGTACAAGAAAAGATATTTACTTTTAATCCGGCTTAATATAACATATTATTCTTAATATATAACTATTTATACCAATGGCTATTTATAGCAAATATTCAATTAATTTATCTAATATAAGTAATAATTTTATTTTTTGTGATAGGTATGCGAGATTTTAATGTTTTTGTTTCTGGTTAATAAATTGTATTTAAATTAATAATATTCTATAAACGTGATAATAATTGAATTGCGAGTGAAATATTTAGTTTCAACCTATTTTATTAAGTAATATTATTTACATGCAAATTTATATTATTTTTAGTACGAGTATAAGACTGGTGATTTTTTTTCGTTGATCGGAAACACATTTTGATATAAACTTTAAAATTATTTATCGAAATACATGCGTACTTAATATATTAGAAATTTCTAAAACGAATACAATAGACATTTATTCATAAAACAAAACATATATAACATAAATTTTCGAACAAAAACAATCATACATTTTAAGAAAAATTAATTTAGGAGAATTCACCATTATCATGTAATTCTAAGATACTTAACTAGGCAAGTCTTGGTTCATTTAGGTGACATTTGTGTAAAAGGAAATGGATTAAACGAAAATCACATATGTACACCAACTGAAAAATGTGAATCCTTACAGAAAGATATTAAGAACAAAATTTATCCAGACATATATTCATTTAATGGAAGTAAACCAATAGTTTGTTGTTCACCCACAAATTCAAATAATCAACAACAAGATAGACATTTATTAAAATATATGAACGTAAACAAAATTAAAGAAAGTATGTTTGAAATAAAATATATTAATTTGTAATAAAATGATTATAAATAACTTATTTATAGAGTGCGATGAATATGCAAATATAGCAAAAAAATATGAAAAGAAAAAGCTAGTAAGTAATGTTATTATGTTTTATAATTCTAATTTTATCTTATTTATTTCGTTTTTGCATTATTTTTTAAATATATGGAGTCGAATATAGTAATTCTTAATGTCTATACTCCTTAACTCACCGATCAAAAGTATTTTATAAAAGTTCTTTAAATTAAAAATTCCACATTTTTTAATTTTTTTTTTCAAATCTTTAATTGTTTCATTTTACATTTTGTTTATCGATGACAATCATTGGTGATGTTACAGGAATATCAAGCCTAAAATTTATATCCTTATATAGGTGTTGAGTATTTTATAAATTTATAATCATTTATAGTACCTATTATTATATTACTACTATGCTGAATATGATGATTCATATATTATACTTTTATACTAATATAATTATTATACTCTTATATTTAACAACTCCCAAGCTTTTAAAACAAAAAAAATTGATTTTGACACTTTTATATATATTGTACATATTATTTATGATCATCTGTTTATTAATGACCTGTATTACTTATTTTAAATTTCAATTAAGAATTTGGAAAAATAGAAATAAGTTCCTTATAGGATTCACCTATTAATATGATATATGAATTATTTTTTTCAAGATTCTCGCTGTGGTCGGTGGTATAAAAGCCGCACCAATGGAATTTCCTCATATGGTAATTTTTACTTTAACATACCTGTAGTCTGTAGATGTATAAAATAAGATATTTGGTTATTTACATGAAAGTCAAACTTAAGTTTAATATTGTATGTGTTAGGCGTTATTGGGATTCGGTGACACTGTTGAGGAGCCGATATGGGGATGTGGTGGTTCGTTAATAAATGAACGATGGATATTAACGGCTGCACACTGCAAAGAATTGGGGCCTAAGTAGTCAAATTAATATATATTATGTTAATTCTTTGTAGAAAGAAATTAAAATTAAAATTTTTTGTTGTTTTTAAAGAAATCCAGCACGTTGGGCGCGATTGGGAGATTTAAACATCGCCATTGACACGGATGATGCTCAACCGAAAGACTACCGTATTGTACAGCATGTAGTTCATCCGGATTACAAGTCATCTTCACGTTACAACGATATCGCCTTGTTTCGTTTGGAAACGGATGTCGAGTTTTCTGCTTATGTCAGACCGATCTGCCTGAATTCAGATCCATCGCTTAACCCAAGAGTACTAACAGCCACCGGTTGGGGTAAAACGGCTACAGGTCAGTAGACACTTTAAATTACTTCTCCTTTGAAAATCATAAATAATTATCTAGATGATTCAATGGGTAAATCCTATACCGTGTTAATTCCAATTTTCTTTAGACCTAAGTGTCCAAGTTCATTTTTCATATTCCTATTCATAATATGTTTAATTTTTTTCTTATTGAGTGTCAAGCATAATTTTATAAGATCTATTAAGTTGAAACTAAAATTTATTCTAGAACGTAGAAATATACTTAATCCGTGAACAAATATGTATTTATAGACGAATTATTATAAATTTTAATCATATTGTAATAATAATATATATTTATTTTTATTAGCTTATTGTTTCTTCATATCATAATATACTACAAAATGTCGAATTTCATTATTATTATAGCAATTATAATATTTATATTTATATATATTTAGTATAGCTTGTAACCATAATTTTATTTTGTTATTGAACGTATTTATGAATTCTATATTTATACATTTTTTTTTTTTTATGTAACATCATGTATCAATTTATGTATTTATAATTGCTTTCTTATAATTTATTTTAAACGCACACACTTTTTGTAAGACGTCTTAAGATATAAATTTGTTAACATTTAACATTTGAATTTTTCAGGGGAAGCCACTAGTGACCATTTGTTGAAAGTGGATTTGTCTACGATCCCGCCGGATCAATGTAATAGCAGTTATTATTCGAGTATAAGTTCGAAATTAAAATTTGGTATCCTTTCCGAAAGCATGATGTGTGCGGGTTCGTACGACGCCGAAAAAGACACTTGTGGGGTAAGTATATCATGTAGTGAAATATTATGTTAATATTACCTTTTAGATTAAGAGCGAAGCGAAGTATGTATTGGTTTTATAATGATGTGTGATTTTTTTTTTGTTTATGTATGAAAACAAAATTACGACCCGAAATAATGCTCCGATTTGCACGAATAGGGTATGTTTCCGATAGCAAAGTGGATGTAGTTGTTACTTTATTTAGGTCATTTTTCGAATTTCTTAAAATTGACCATAAGCGGTAGAAAAAACGACGAAAAAACGGCATTTTTCACGAAAATTAAATTTCGACGAATTCGATTTTAATATTTCACTTTAACTCAAGAAATTTTTAAGTTAGAGACTTGAAATTTTTTTGGATATTCACATAACTATTGCATATATGTTGTAAAATTTTGGAACCGTTATGTTAATTTTTCTACAAAATATTGGACTTTGAATATTTCGTAAAATTCTCGTTTTTCGTATATAATGTTTGATAAAATTGGCAATTTTTGGTATTAGGGACTGAAAATTTTACTGAAGTATACTTAGATATTACTTAACATCATACTAAAATATTAGAAAAATCCCTAATCTCAATTTTTTTTATAGCAGTTTTAAGTTGATATTTTTAGTTCAAACGAAAATTATAATCTGACTGAACTTCGCTCAGAATCTTTTATTCGAATGCAATGGTTTATCATTGCATTCAAATTCTAATTAAAATTAAACGCTATGATTCGCACACTTGTATCCTGTGCGGCAGGAGTATCAGCTCATCTTTTTTTTTTTTTTTGTATATACCTACCTTAGTAATATTTTTGGATTGAACATAAAACGTCAGGTTTTCTGTTTTTAGGGCGATTCCGGTGGTCCGCTTCAATTAATTAATTCCGAATATCAAACAGACTTTATTTACAATCAAATAGGAATAACGTCGTTTGGCGCGTTTTGTGGTGACAAGGACGTGCCGGGAGTATACACCAGAGTAGCGAATTATATTCCATGGATTCAAAGTATTGTATGGCCGTAAATTAAAATCGACAACGTGTGTAATGTATCTGTTTGATTTTTTAACTTAACGGGTAATATGATGTTATTGTGAATGTTTTATGGTAAGAAATTATATTTTTAATATATTTAAATTAAAATATGATAATAAATTTCTTTTTCTTTTACTTGTATATTTTGAGAAAATTAATTTTATTTTTAGTTTGTAATCGTTGCCATATTAATATCCTATATAGCAATTATAGTTATGAATTTATTTATTGACTTATATTTGATTTACTTTATTTTCTAACTCACCATTATATTGGATATCGTATAATTAGTCCATTTACATACTTACTATTTACTGCAAACGTACTATTTGAGTACTAAATGGATGTCTAAGGTGTCTAAAACATACATAATCGTATTTGAATGTATCTATTTTTAATTCACTTGAATAAAAAAATAATTTTTAACAAAATGAATATGATGTTTTTTATTTAATCGGTAATTTAAAAACATTATATTTTAAAATTTATGAGAGAGGAATAATAATTTTAATAACGGAAGAACACGTAAATTTTATTTAAATAATATTTAAAATTTAAATATGTGAAATTGAGAATAGAAACTGATAATATATAATATATGTATTTTACATTAAATGTTTAATTATATATACGGCGATATTTGATGTTTTTTCGACGGTTTAACGTGCTGTGAACATAAATTACTGTTTTAATGTTCACAAAACTACTTTTGTACACAAAATAATAATAATAATAATACTCCAATGTGCATGACTAAAAAATGTAAGTAGTAATAATATGTTAACACTTATTACTATAAAGAACATAAATAGTTAAACTTAACTATTTATGTTGCAGTTAAAATTTAAATAAATAATATTTCTTATTGTACATAGCAGTCTTCCGACTATAGTTGATCACCCTCGCCGAAATGTGTGTTTTTTTATTATACGATCAGTGACCACAAAAAATAATATCATGCACGCGAAAACGATTAATATGCAATTATTGTTCTTGGTGTGTTTTTTTATCGTACCGACACAGCAAGAAACAAGAATGCTGAATTTGTATGAATGTACGTCAATAATTCATTATAAATTTATCATTTTATATTCGAGATAAAATTTGTATTCAATAATCCAACATTATGTTATTATATGTTATGTGATTCTAGTGCTTTTTATTATCATTATTGGTTTAAGTTATATTAAATTGTATTATTTCGCTTTTACCATTTTTTGTTTTATCTGATAGGTACGTTAAAATATAAAACATATTGTATTGTTATTTATAAATTATTATATAGGTACCTACTCGTATTTTAGATTCTAAGCTAAGCGAAAATTATTTTGTTTTTGTGCCTCTACGCATTATTTGGACCAGAAATAATGATCCGATCTTTATGAATAGCATGGTTTCCTGTAGAAAATTGGATGTAGTTGGTATTTTATTTAGCTCATTTTTCAATTTTCTCAAAATTAAGCTTATGCGACAGGAAAAACTACAATTAAAAATTACGAAAATTCGCTTAGAATCGTTTTTTCGAATGCGATGATTTATCATTGCATTCAAATTTTAATCAATATATAACATTATCCTCTCTACACCTGTATCCTTGCGGCAAGAGTCTTTTTTAAATTTAGTTATTATAATATTAAATTTATTTTGTTTATAATCAATGGTAATAAACTAATAACTAATAATAATCGATGGACGATGACCACATACAAATATACAATTATTAATAATAATACAACCCTCAAGGAAGTATTTTATAATTCATCGTTATTCACTCATTCGTTACTTATTATCACTGATTTTCTATGGTATATTTTAGATTTTGATTAAAGCGAGGAATATATTAATTTTACAAAGGTGGTATGTCTATTTTTATGTCTGTAAACCCTTTTTCAACTAGAAATAATGTTTCGATATTCACGAATTACATATGATTCCGTTTGGAAAATGGATGTTGTTGGTATTCTATTGTGGTCATGTTTTGAATTTCTCAAAATTGAATTTATATGGCAGGAAAAACTACCATAAATGACAAAAACTCAGCATTATTCACGAAATTTTTTTTTTAATACCTATAGGTATATATATATTATATGACTAAATTTCACTCAAAATCTTTTTTTCAAATGCAACGATTTGCATTCAAATTAAAATCGAAATACAACACTATATATCCTCCCCACACCTGTATCCTACCTACACCACTACATCGGTACCTCTACTTTAAAAATTTGTATGTACCATATGTATCAGGTATTTACGTTATACATGAAATATTAAACAATTCAGAATTATATTTCAATATAGTTGGTCGTTGTGTGACGTAGTGACGTGTATACCATTACACAACTCACAATCACAAATATAATATGAATTAATAAATAATATATCCAAGGTTCAGGGGGATCTATCCCCCTCATCCCCCCCGTAATTACGCCACTGAATGCGCATGAGTATAAAGTAAATTAGGTACGTACTTATATTATTATTTTAACACGATTGTTATTTTTATGAGCAACTTGTGAATGTATCGTGGTGGTCCTATACGTACGTTGTACGTTTTATATTATTATTATATAAATATATGGAAAATATGTATCTAAAAACAATTCGTATAATGATATTATTGTTGGCGGGGTTTTCAAACATTTCGTCACAAGATGAATGGAAGAAGCTGGATTTATTTGATGGTATGTCTATTCGTCATAAATTAGGTTTTTTTTATATTTTATATTTTTATATCTCATATCGTGAAATATAAATATTATAAAAATCATAACGTTCGTACAAGAAAAGGTACTTACTTTTAATCCATCTAGATATAATATATTTTTAATATATAACTATAGTTATACCAATGGCCATTATACTCAAACTCAATTAAATTATCTAATAAAAGTAATAATTGTATTTTTTGATATATGCGACATTTTAATGTTTGTATTTCTGGTTAATAAATTGTATTTAAATTATAATTATTCTATAAACGTGATAATAATTGAATTACGAGTGAAATATTTAGTTTCAGCCTTCGAAAAATTATATTAAGTAATATTATTTACATGTAATTTTATTTTATTTTTAGTACGAGTATAAGACGTGCGTGGTGATTTTTTTTCGTTGATCGGAAACACATTTTGATATAAACTTTAAACATTTTTATCGAAATACATGCGTACTTAATCTATTAGAAATTACTAAAACGAATACAATAGACATTTATTCATAAAACAATATATATATATAACATAAATTTTCGAACAAAAACAATCATACATTTTAAGAAAAATTAATTTAGGAGAATTCACCATTATCATGTAAATCTAAAATACTTAACTAGGCAAGTCTTGGTTCATTTAGGTGAAATTTGTATAAAAGGAAATGGATTAAACGAAAATCACATATGTACTCCAGCTGAAAAATGTGAATCATTACAAAGAGATATTAAGAAAAAAATTTATCCAGACATATGTTCATTTAATGGAAGTAAACCAATAGTTTGTTGTTCACCCACAAATTCAAATAACCAACAACAAGATAGATTTTTATTAAAATATATGAACGCAAACATAATTAAAAAAAGTATGTTTGGAATAAAATATATTAAGTTGTAAATGATTATAAATAACTTATTTATAGAGTGCGATGAGTATGCTTATATAGCAAACAAATTAGAACATCCATTATATAGAGTAAGTAATGTTATAATGTTTTATAATACCTACTAATTTTATCTTATTTATTTCGTTTTTGTATTATTTTTTAAATATATGGAGTTGAATATAGTAATTCTTAATGTGCATATACTCTTTAACTCACCGATCAAAAGTAAATTATAAAAGTTCCTCGATTAAAAATTTAACATTTTTTTATTTATTTTTTTTCAAATCTTTTATTGTTTCATTTTATATTTTGTCTATCGATGACAGTCATTGGTAATGTTACAGGAATATCAAACCTAAAATATATCCTTTTATAGGTGTTGAGTACTTTATAAATTTATAATCATTTATAGTACCTAATATAATAGTACTACTATGCGGATAATGATGGTCCATATATTATACTAATATAATTATACTCTTATATTTAACAACTCCCAAGCTTTTAAAATAAAAAACAATGATTTTGACGCTTTTATTTATATATATATATACAAATTTGTACATTTTATTTATGATCATCTGTATATTAATGACCTGTATTACTTATTTTAAATTTCAATTAAGAATTTGGAAAAATTGAAATAGGTCCCTTATAGGATTCACCCATTAATATGATATATGAATTTTTTTTTCGAGGTTCGCGGTATAGTCAATGGTATAAAAGCCGCAGCAAAGGAATTTCCTCATATGGTAATTTTGACTTTAATATACCTGTAGATATATAAAATAAGATATTTGGTTATTTACATGAAAGTCAAACTTAAGTTTGGTATTGTATGTGTTAGGCGTTATTGGGATTCGGTGACACTATTGAGGAGCCGATATGGGGATGTGGTGGTTCGTTAATAAATGAACGATGGATATTAACGGCTGCACACTGCAAAGAATTGGGGCCTAAGTAGTCAAATTAATATAATATTATGTTAATTCTTTGTAGAAGGAGATTAAATTTTAATTTTCTGTTGTTTTTAAAGAAATCCAGCACGTTGGGCGCGATTGGGAGATTTAAACATCGCCATCGACACGGATAATGCTCAACCGAAAGACTACCGTATTGTGCAGCATGTAGTTCATCCGGATTACAAGCCGTCTTCACGTTACAACGATATCGCCTTGTTCCGTTTGGAAACGGACGTTGAGTTTACTATTTATGCCAGACCGATCTGCCTGAATACAGATCCATCGCTTAATCCAGAAGTTCTAATAGCCACCGGTTGGGGTAAAACAGCTACAGGTACTGACCTACTGACCAGTGTCTACTGAGACACTTTAAATTATTTCTCTTTTGAAAATCATTAAGAATTATCTAGATGATTCAATGGTTAAATCCTATACTTGGTTAATTCCAATTTTCTTTAGACCTAAGTGTCCAAGTTGATTCTTCATATACTATTCATAATATGTTTTTTTTTTTTTTTTAAATAATTAGAGCGTCAAGCATCATTTTATAAGATCTTCTAAGTTAAAACTAAAATTTTTACTAGAACGTAGTATATAATTAATCTGTGAACAAACATGTATTTATAGACGAATAATTATAAATTTTAATCATATTGTAATAATATATATTTATTTTTATTTAGCTTATTGTTTCTTCATATCATATTATGCTACAATATGTCAGATTTTATTATTAGTATACCTAGTAGTAATATTTTATATATATATATGTTTTTAGTACAAATTGTAACCGTAATTTTATTTTTTTATTGTATGTATTTACGGATTCTATGTTTAGACATTTTTGTTTTGTTCTTTTTATGTAACATCATGTATGAATTTATATATTTATAATGGTTTCTTAATAATTTATTTTAAGCGCACGCACTATTTACAATTCGTCTTAATATATAAATTTGTTAAAATTTGAACTTTTCAGGGGAAGCCACTAGTGACCATTTGTTGAAAGTGAAATTGTCTACCGTCCCGTCGGATCAATGTAATAGCAGTTATTATTCGAGTATAAGTTCGAAATTAAAATTTGGTATTCTTTCTGAAAGCATGATGTGTGCGGGTTCGTACGTCGGCGAAGAAGACACTTGTGGGGTAGGTTATTAAGTAGTGAAATATTATGTTATTTTATATACCTTAGTAATATTTTTGTATTGTACATAAAACGTCGGGTTTTTTGTTTTTAGGGCGATTCAGGTGGTCCGCTTCAAATTGTTTACGAAGAATATGAATATGACCGTATTTACAATCAAATAGGAATCACGTCGTTTTCTGGCGTGTTCTGTGGTAACAAGAATGTGCCTGGAGTATACACTAGAGTAGCGAATTATATTCCATGGATTCAAAGTATTGTATGGCCGTAAATTTAAATTCGACAACGTGTGTAATGTATGAGTTTGATTTTTTAACTTAACGGATAATATATTATTGTGAATGTATTATGGTAAGAAATTATATTTTTAATATATTTAAATTAAAATAAGATAATAAATTTCTTTTCTTTTACTTTTACTTGTATATATGAGAAAATTAATTTTATTCTTAGATTGTAATCGTTGCCATATTAATATCCTATATAGCAATTATAGTTATGAATTTATTTATTGACTTATATTTGATTTAGTGGTTAAACATTTAAATACCCATAAATTTTACTTTATTTTCTAACTCACCAATATATTGGATATCGTATAATTAGTCCATTTACATACTTACTATTTACTGCAAACGTACTATTTGAGTACTTAATTGATTTTTAAGGTGTCTTAAAAATACATAATCGTATTTGAATGTATCTATTTTTAATTCAATTGATTGAAAAAATAATTTTTAACAAAATGAATATGATGTTTTTTATTTAATCGGTAATTTAAAAACATTATATTTCAAATTTACGAAAGAGGAATAATAATTTTAATAACGGAAGAATACGTAAATTTTATTTAAATAATCTTTATAATTTAAATATGTGAAATTGAGAATAGAAACTGATAATATATAATATATGTATTTTACATTAAATGTTTAATTATATATACGGCGATATTTGATGTTTTTTCGACGGTTTAACGTGCTGTGAACATAAATTACTGTTTTAATGTTCACAAAACTACTTTTGTACACAAAATAATAATAATAATAATAATAATACTCCAATGCGCATGACTAAAAAAAGTAAGTAGTAATAATATGTTAACACTTAGTATAGCTATTTACGTTGCAATTAAAATTTAAATAAATAATATTTCTTATTGTACATCATAGCAGTCTTTTGACTACAGTTGATCACCCTCACCGGAATTTGTGATTTGTTATTATACGATCAGTGACCACAAAATTAATATTATGCACGCGAAAACGATTAATATGCAATTATTATTCTTGGTGTGTTTTTTTATCGTACAGACACAGCAAGAAACAAGAATGCTGAATTTGTTTGAAGGTACGTCAATAATTCATTATAAATTTATCATTTTATATTCGAGATAAAATTTGTATTCAATAATCCAACATCATGTTATTATATGTTATGTGATTCTAGTGCTTTTTATTATCATTATTGGTTTAAGTTAAATTAAATTGTATTATTTCGCTTTTATCATTTTTTGTTTTATCTGATACATTAAAATATAAAACATATTGCATTGTTATTTATAAATTATTTTTGGAAGTTAAAAAATTTATTTCAATCTTAAAGTTTTATTTTTATAATAATGTGAATTTTTTCATTCCTATTTATAAATTACTATATTAAAATTATAAAATTTATAATAATATTCTCAAGTGTTCAATTTTATTTTTAATTATAAATTATAATAACTAAAATATATTTAGTACCTAGTAATTTAACATTGAAATAATGCACTCGTTTACTCGTGCATAGGTGAAGTGTGTCGGAAAGGAAACGGATTAATTCCAGATCATCAATGTATTCGTGCTGAAAATTGTAATTCTTTAGCAATGGATATTAAAAATAAAATCTATCCTGAAATATGTTCATTTGATGGACATAAACCAATAGTTTGTTGTTCACCAACAATATTAAATGATAAATTATCGAAATATCAGAACAGAAACATAATTAAAGAAAGTAAGTCTGGAAAGTAATATATCAATGTATAATTATAGGTTATTATATACATATATAATAAAAATAAACAGAGGTGTCCCAGCTGCCAGCTCCCAGATCTATGAACTCATTGTAAGATCTCCGAAAATAATTAAGATTTTGAAATGAAGTTTTTTTTAAAAATTATTAGTTAATTAATAAACTAAAAATTAAAATTAAAAAAATTAAAATTATTTACTTATGCTATTTCTTTTTATATTTAAATCTTGTAAAAAACTGAAAAAATAATTTTTTTTAAGTTAAATGAAATTTAAAAATATTCTGTTTCTATATATAAAGCAGTAAAGCACAATATAATTATTGTATGATAATTTTGATGGGACGAACTTTCAATTTCAATTTAATGAAGAAGCCGATTTTTTGAAATATTTTTAATTTATTGAAAAATTATATTTCCAATATATATATATTTTAATAATAATTATTAAATTTTATATCGTGGATTGTAAAATTCCAATATGAATATTTTTAATTTTACCTTTATAGTATTTTAGAGAATTTGAAATAGATAATTAATTGAAAATTATTGGTAACCAATAATAATAATAATAAATTAATAATAATTATGTTAAACTATAATATTTATATTGTATGGCCATATATTAGATAACTTATTATTACAAATTATGACCTCACCATATCATAAATATAATTTATTCAAGAGATGAAAAACATTTCTTAAAATCTACATTTTCATTAAATTAATAAGAGGTTGACCCATCCAAATTATCATACTTATAGTAGGTACACTTACATTTACTGTGTAAACTGTTAATCTTCAAATTTAACTAAACGTAAAAAAAAATTTATTTTTATTTTTTTAGGAAATGATTAAATTAAAAAAATTAATATAGATAATATTATAGTTCATTATCTAATTAATAATTTTTTAAAAAATGGCATTCAAAAATCTTAATTTTTCGTGGAGATATTACAATGGGTTAATAGAACGGGACACCTTTTATATATTATATAGTATATTTAATTAATTATAATTATTTTGTACTTGAACAATAAATTAATTCATAGAGTGCGACGAGTATGCTGAAGTGGCGAAAAAATATGCAATGCCAAGTTTAGTAAGTGGAATTAAACATTTTAATAAAAGTTATTTTTAGCTATTAGATTATTTTATTGTTATATTTTCCTTTCATTATAAAGAAACTTTGCTTTGGCCTCTTGATCTTCTTTTCTTTTATAACATGTTTAGTGATCTACAGAGTTTAGTGTTTGAGTTAGAACCAAAACCAGAAGCAACCTTGATAAAATTTTGACGAACCTGAATCAAACTGTGCATTTAAATATTAATGACCTAATCCGAACCGGACTATTAAATATAATAATCAAATTCGAACCGACCTATAAAAGCTTTCAAACTCTTCGAGTTCATAAGTTCACATCATGATTAAAATATTAAATTGATTAGTGATTACCTATTATTTCTTATTTAATATGACATTTATTATGTTTATTTATATTGAAAATATAAGAATCATAATTTTAATACCTAAATTAACAATATAAAAACTAAAGATTAATATATTGCCTTTATATTTAAATAAATTTAACAATAATTCTATTAATTTATAGTTATAATGAAAATTACCAGGAAAAGTTCGGTTTGGAAAATTGATATATTAGGTATGATTTTCTGATTTTCAAATCGAACTGTACACCGATTTTTTAAATTTTTTTGAAAAAAAAGTTCAACTTTTGAATAATTTGTGATTTGCCACAAATTTATATTGCTAAATAGTATAATTATATGCTTAAATCATTAAATTTTTTTTCCAGTATTGAACATTATTCTATTAACTAATAATACGAGTATATTTATATTTATATGTTCATAGATATTATTATGAAATTTAAATAAATTAAATTAAATTTTAAGTAGTATTTTATTTTTAAACATAATAAAAAATATAGTATTGAGTTATAATTTATTGATGAATTGATGTTGATTATATTTTACATAAATATATTATATTTTTTATTGCTTTAAACTTTTAATAATACTGTATTATTTTATATAAATTAGAAAAATATATGCTATAATTATTATGATAATATTGTATATTGTATTGATGCTATAAGCACTTCATTTGAATTGTTTGTTCATATTAAAAATAAAAAAATAATTATTTAATATATTTTGTGTATTATATAATTGTGTCAACTCATTTATGGCGATTATTTTTTAATAAAAAAAAAAAAAATAGAAAAACATCTTTAATGTGTGCTTTTATGCTTTATGTTAAATAATATAATATGTATATTAATACAAGAACGTTGTTTTTTTAATGTAGTTGGGTGTGATTGGTGGAACAGAAGCTAGACCAAAGGAATTTCCTCATATGGTAATTTAAAATTTAAAATAAAATTTGTATAAAATTAATAAATTATTAATAAAAACGTCCAACTTTATAGTTTGTATTATCTCTTATATTAGGCGTTATTGGGATTCGGTGACACTGTTGATGAAAATCTATGGGGATGTGGAGGTTCGTTGATAAATGAACGATGGATATTGACGGCTGCACACTGTAAGCAATTAGACTCTAGGTAAATTCATTGTATATAATAATAATATAATATTTAATTAAGCATATTATTCTAAAATATTGATAAAATATATAAATTTCGGGAAGAAATTCCGGTGATTTAATAATTTTATTAATATATAAAATTGTATTTAATGTTTATACAGAAATACTGCACGTTGGGCACGACTGGGTGATTTAAATATCGCCATTGACACAGATGATGCTCAACCAAAAGACTATCGGATTGTACAGCATGTAATTCATCCGGATTACAAGCCATCTTCACGTTATAACGATATCGCGTTGTTCCGTTTGGAAACGGACGTCGAGTTTTCTGCTTATGTCAGACCGATTTGCCTGAATTACCATCTGTCATTGGAGCCACAATACCAAATAGCAACCGGTTGGGGTAAAACGGCAACAGGTCGGTATTAGACACGAACACATTTAGACAATTTCTATTAATTATTGTTCATGTTTTCTCTTAACATATTATTCAATAGTTAGAATTTATAATCGCTATAAACTGGATTTTTATATGTTTTTTTTTCTACTCTATTCAGCAGTAAAATTGTATTTACTTCATAATAAATCAAATTTATTTACCATTTTATTGCACGTGTGAGTTATGAAGGTAATTTATTTTATCAATACCGTGTTTAGGTTAGAATATTTAATTGGGTTTATATTAGTCACGTGTGTCATCTTGAATAATAGCTTTCATTTTGTAAAATTAAATATTTATTAATATTTATGAAATTAAAGTATTATACCTACTCATATTTGCGCGTCTATATACTACATGTACTCGCAGAGGTATACGAAATAAATATTTATATATTTTTTTAAATAACTACAAAATTTTAACTATTTTTAAACTTTTATTTTTTGATTTAGGTGAAGCCACTAGCGACCATTTACTTAAAGTGTTTTTGAAAACTATTCCGGCCGACCAGTGTAACATCAGTTATTTTTCGATTAACGATTCGAAATTAAAATTCGGTATTATTCCTGAAAGTATGGTTTGTGCGGGTTCGGATAACGGTGGACACGACACTTGTGGAGTACGTTTGTATTGAAATAATGCATTGTAAACTACTTTCATGTAAATTAGTAATTATAATCGAACATCGGGTTCTCTGTTTTTAGGGCGATTCAGGTGGTCCGCTTCAAATAGATAATTACGAATATGAAATAGGTTATTATTACAATCAAGTTGGGATCACGTCGTTTGGCGCGATTTGCGGAGACAAGGACAAGCCCGGTGTATATACCAGAGTAGCACATTACATTCCATGGATTCAAAGCATCGTATGGCCTTGAGTTCATAATAAGTGACGATTCGATTAAATAGGAAAAAAAATAATTTTATTGCGAAAAAAATATCCGGTTTTAAGTACTTTACTGTTGAGTTTATTATTATTTGTACTCATTGATTTGTCTGCATCATTAATTACGACTATCGATTTGGATGAAATTCATACATTAAACCCCATTTATTTTAATTTTAAATAAATAATTTTATTTTCTCAAAAATTACTCAGTTTAATTTTTAATTTTCATAAAATAAGAGGAATAAGTATATATTACAATAGAAAATATTAATATTTTGTAGGTTCGTATAAAAATAAGAAATGTATTTTATTCTCATTGTTATACATTTTTAATAAATCATATTACGTTGTTAAGTGGATTATATTTTTAATAATATATTAGAGTATAGACTCTAATTTATTTTCATGAAAAATAAATGTAACAGTTCTAAAATTTTATCATAGAGTATCAATAATATAAATGTCTAATAAAATTTTCAACACTCTAAGTTCAATATTTCTAGTTTATGTAGAAAATATTGAAATAGTTTTAGTAAAAATTTCAGTTTTCGAATTTTTGTTAATTATTCGTAGTTATTTTTTATTATAGGATATGTTCAATTTTCGGAAGTTCGAAAAATAATGTACTTACTACATCCAATTTCCTACCAGAATCATACGGTATTCTTGAAAATCTGGGCTATATTTCTGGCCAAAAAAGTACGTACAGGTACAGATATAAAAATGAAAGACACATCGCTTCGTTCAGAATTTAAATATCGTATAATTGCAGAGGTTTGTAGAACGATTTATTTATCGTTTGTTTAAACGATCGTCATAAAATTGACATTGAAACGATTTCGTATTTTGTACTATACCTATAATATGCCTCTCCTTAATATATGTTTTTTCTCTATAATATTTTATGTAAATAATTTATTAAAAATTAAAAACACGTTTTTCGAACATTATATTTATATAATATTACCTACATAATAAGTTTAATGCGTATTATGTAGGTATTGTAAATTTAAGTAGGTACTTACATTAGATTTAAAATTACAAAAATAAAATGTTTTGTTCATTTTTCTTTTTAAAAAATTGTATTAATATTATTATATTATGTTGTGTAAGTACGTAATTAGTTTTTGTAAATGTTTTAAAAAATTACACGAAATTAATTAATAAAAACTTGATTTTTTATTTACTATTGTAGGTATATGGTATAATACGAGTACTACAGCAGTAGTTTTCAAAAATAAGATTTATTTGTGACTTTGTGATGTGAAGTTATCAATTATAAATAGTCCTATTTAAGAACACTAAAGAAAATAGATTTTATTTTAATTCAAGGTTTAAAAGAATATTATTTAGTTCTTTAATAAATAATGTAATATGATGAATAATTATTTTATAAAAATAAAGCATTGGAACTTGGAAGACAATTTGATCATTTTTAACGTGTTCACGCTATATCTTATACATTCTTTAACATTATACTTTAACTCTGGAAGGATAATAATTATTATAATATAATTTATAAAATACTTTACTGCGCATGAGTATAAAGTAGGTATATAATACATGCATATTATTATATAATCATAATATTGTTATTCACGATAAATTTGTGAATGTATCTTGGCAGTCTTTCGTACGTTATATCTTTACGCGGTCACTATATTCGTGGAATGAGTTTTATATTGTTAATGACACGAAAAATATGTACGCAGAAATAATTCGTATATTAATATTATTGTTGCAATGTTTGTCAAACATTTCGTCACAAGACGTAAGCAAAAAGCTGGATTTATTTGAAGGTACCTACTCCAATTCGTTATAAATTTAGTTTTCTTTATATTTTATATCTCATATTTTGAAATTTAAAATCATAAATAAATCATTACGTTCGTATAAGGAAAAGAAAGGAAAGATTATATTAAATTACATTTATAAGGCTCACCTTATAATATATTTTTAATATAGCTAGTAGGTATTGATATTTTATTGCCAATGGCTATCATATTGAATTACATTAATTTATTTATTTTGTAAATCTTACGATACTATATTGTTTGTATTATATGCAGTAATAAATATAATATAATATATATAGAATGTATGATTAATATTCTTGTAATTATTGTATAAAACATTATTATGTGTGGTGTTTTTTTCGTATATTGGTAACAAATAATCATAGAAACTTTAAAAATTTATATCGAAATATATAACTACCTAATAATGAAATAGAAATTATTAATATATTTAATTAATATCATCTATTTTAAAACAAAAACAATAAAAAATGTAGGAAAAATAATTTAATTGTGTAATCAATTTAGGAGAATTACCATTATCATGTAATTCTGAGATATTTAACTAGGCATGGCTTTGTTTAATTTAGGTGACATTTGTAGAAGCGGAACCGGAATAAACCAGGATCACATATGTACTAAAGCTGAAAATTGTGAAACCTTACAAAGAGATATCAGGAAGAAAATTTATCCTGACATATGTTCATTTGATGGACGTAAACCAATAGTTTGTTGTTCACCAACAAATTCAAATAATCGACTACAAGATGACAAACATTTTTCAAATAATTATAAGAACACAAAAATAATTAAAGAAAGTATGTTTGAAAATAAATATTTTAAGTTTGTAATACTACACAAATGATTTAATATCTAATTTATATAGAGTGCGACGAGTATGCAAAAATAGCGAAAAAATATGAAAAAGAAAAGCTAGTAAGTATAATATTATTTGTAATGTTTTATAATACTAATTTTATCTTATTCACTTCATGTTTGCATTATTTTTAACGATATGGAATTGAATGTATTAATTATTCTCAATTCCTTCTCATTCACTCGCCCATAAAAATTATATATTTTTTTTTTTATTTTCCTCGTTTAACATTCGATCTTCACCATTTTTTATTTTATTTATCTTGTGCAAATCGTTAAATCTATCATTTTCCACTTTCTATTTTGTCTACTAAAAACATTCGTTGGTGATATTAAAGGATTATGTATCATTTTTGTATGCTAATATGCTTTATACATATACATACATTAGAGTGATAAATACTATTGTAGGAATAATTTGTATAAAATATAATATATAATTATAAGAATACTTGTGTCAGTTGTGAGAATTTATAATGAATATATGTAAATTATTATTATTGATAAATTCCGTGAATTTCCAAAAAAAATTATAATCAAACATGTTATAATTTTTTAAATAATTTATTAATTATTATTATTATAAACTATAAAGATAATATACTTGTATATCATACGTACCGGGTTACAATATAATATAGGGAGGTATCTAATACGCAAAAAGCATCCAATAATACAATGAGAAATGATATTTTAATAGAATACGAAAGAAAATTTTCGATTATACATTTTGCAAAATATAACCAAGTTGAAATTTGAGGGGAATATGTTATCTATTGGTGGTTTAAAAAGTAATTGAATGATTAATTAGATGAAAATTATTATCGAATACATCCATGCCGCAAGATTTTATTATTGTGGACTTGCAGTGACATTGTTTATATTTAATTATAATAACAATGAATCCTAGAGGCTTGATTGTTTTGTGTAAATTTGATAATCGTTCTTATTATTAATAAGATGATTAAAAATATTAATCTATATTATGACTATTTTATTAGTTATTTTTTTTTTGTTACACCGTTTTATGTGATACCTACTTTAAATCGTTATTACAGTTTAATAATTATTTTGAAAATAAGGAAATAATAATCAGAAAAATAGGGCAATTTGTTTAATAATAATATTGTACCTACCAATAATGTTAGCTCAAAAATATAAGAGAAAAAAATTTTAAATAGAAAAGTATATGTCTTTGAAGACAAAATCGATTTGCTTGAAACTAGACAAATTAAATTGTATCGTAATCATCATTTTTTTTTTTAATTATTGATGAATAAAAGATTATTAGATAAAAAATTTATGGGAACTGATTTTAGCATATCAAAAAGAAAAAAAGAATACATTATTTTACTTTTACTATTATTTTATTAATAATCAATTTATTAATTTATTATTATTTATCAATAATTTTAAATAAAAAGTTAGAAGATGAAGAATAGTAGGTATAATTATAAGTACATAATAATATATTACATGTTTGAAATAATTTTTTTTTCATTTAAGGTATACATTTCTGTGGTCGGTGGTACAAATGCGAAACCAATGGAATTTCCTCATATGGTAATTTTAACTTAATATGTATAGAATATATTATGAAAAAGATAATTCGTTATATTTATGTGAAAGTCGGACTTAATTTTGGTATCGTATGTGTCAGGCGTTACTGGGATTCGGTGACACTGTTGAGGAGCCGATATGGGGATGTGGTGGTTCGTTAATAAATGAACGATGGATATTAACGGCTGCACATTGCAAAGAATTAGGACCTAAGTATTTTGATTAATATATGATATGTACATTTTTTGTAGAAGGAATTTAAAATTTAAATTAATTATTATTATTTTTTTTTTAGAAACCCAGCACGATGGGCGCGGCTGGGAGATTTGAATATAGCTATTGACACGGACGATGCACAACCGAAGGACTATCGAATTGTGCAGCATGTAATTCATCCGGATTACAATCGACAATCGCATTATAACGATATCGCATTATTCCGTTTAGAAACGGACGTCGAGTTTTCTGCTTACGTGAGACCGATCTGTTTGAATACTGATCTGTCGATGAACCCTGAAAAACAAACGGCCACCGGTTGGGGTAAAACGGCTACAGGTTAGTATATCTAACCTTCTGAAACATTTCTTCATTAAAAATTGGTAATAACCAACTTAGGGTTTCTACGGTTACCCCAAAATAGTATCTTTTATAGTAATAAATCTTATAATTTCGTAAATTTCGTAGGAATATGTATCACTATATGATAAACCATTCGAAAAACGATTTTGAGCGAAGTTCAGTCAGATAATGTAGGAATTTATTAAAATTTTGATATTTTTTATGAAATATTTAAAACGCAGAATTTTATCACACATTTGAAACTATAAGGTACACATATAGTACATAAATGAACACACTATAAAATTTTTAAGTCTTTAACTTCAAAATTGCCCGAGTTATCGTCAAATATTGAAATCGAATTTGTCGAAATTTCAATTTTCGTAAAAATGCCGTTTTTTCTACCGCATATAGGGTCAATTTTGAAAAATTCGAAAAATGACCTAAGTAAAGTACCAACTACATCCAATTTACAATTGAAAACCTATACCTACAAGTACTATTCGTAAATACTATTTCTGGTCGAAAAAATGTCTTCATACATAATAATAAGAAAAATCCATATAAATACTTTAAATAGGTATTTTAATAGGATTTTAATGAAATTTCAATTTATACACCTATAAAAAAAAATTGAGCCTTGGGATATTTCTAATATTTTGATATCATGTGAATTAATTTTTTTAGTATACTGCAGTAAAATTTTCAGACCATAAAACCCAAAACTTCCAATTTTATCAAATATTATCACATACATAAAAACGAGAATTTTACGAAATATTAAAAGTCTTATATTTTGAAAAATAATTAACGTAATCGTTCCAAAATTTTACCACATATATATATATATATAGTACCTATGTAAAGACCCAAAAAAATTTTCAAGTCTTGAACTTTAAAAATGCCTGAGTTATCATGAAATATTGAAATCGAATTCGTTGAAATTTAATACGTATATTACGTGTATATACGTATAGATTCTAAGATTTCCGTTTAAACTAAAAATATTAAATTTAAACAGCTATAAATAAAAATTAAGACAAAGGATTTTTCTAATATTTTTATGTGATGTTAAGTAATATGTAAGTATACTTCAGTAAAATTTTCAGATCTAAATGTCCAAAATTGCCAATTTTATCAAACATTATACCTATACATAAAAACGAGAATTTTACGAAATATTCATAGTCCTATATTTTGTAGAAAAATTAAACGGTTTCTAAATTTTACCAAATATATATAGTAGCTATGTGAACACCCAAAATAATTTTCAAAATATCCTGAGTTATCGTGAAATATTGATATCTATTTAATTCGGCGAAATTTCAGTTCTTTTGGAAAAAGGTCATTTTCGTCGTTTTTTCTACCACTTAGGGTCAATTTTGAGAAATTTTGAAGGAGAAATTAAATAGAAAACAAAAAAAAAAAAAATAGAAATTTTGTGAAAAGCTCAAAGAAATATTATAAGATTTACGATGGAAATTTTTGTTTATTTATGGTTGCTGTTAGTTTCAATAATATTATTATTTTGGTTGCTATTAGTAACAATAATATTTATATTATCACTATGGTTACTATTATAAACAAATTTAGCTGATGAATCAAATTCGTCGAAAGAAAAATGTCCTTTTTTCGTGTGTGTCTTGAAATACAAAAACATATCATGTAAGTAGAGATGTAATTTGCTGTATTTTTAATTTACGTAGTTGCACCTTATTAAATGATGGGCTGCGGGGACAAATGATTATAGTAAAAATCCTAAAACCTATGGATTATCCCCGTGAACACTTGTTCATTCTTTACCGTTATAGATATTTTTAATACCCTTTTCCCTACGGTTATTGTTCCCGAAATTAAAATTTTTAAAAATTAAAAAATTTTATTAAAACTATGAGCTACAGTGACTAAGTATGTATTTTCTATACATTATATCTTATACCAATTATAACTATAACACAGCTATTGCTATACATTCTAATAATTTTAAATTAAAAATTAGATTGTCGTTATAATGACATATGCCTTTATGTATAATTTATGTACTATAATCTATAACTATAACTATCTTCGCTTCATAATGAACATTTAACTGATTTGTATTTTGCACAGATATTTGTGATATTATTATTATTATCGCTTGTATACAAGTAAAACGTAATCGTTTGTAATCGTAGAGTCGCGTTATTCGAGTGCTACCGTACGTTTCGGGTCTACGGACTTACAGGGAAAAAATGCCAATTGGGAAAAAGTACATTCAGTAATTTCGATTTAGGTTTCGGGTTTTCGGATAAAACACCATTTGGGAAAAAATTCATTCGGGAATTTTGATTCAGGAAAAATAAAATACCGGTAACCGTAAATAAATTCCAGTCGTGGATATACGTATAAAATTTTGCGTCATAATGAAAACAGCTTTTGAGAAAAAATATTTCTACTTACCGAAATGACGAAACGGACGGGACGCCTTCACGTTTAGTATCTTATTCATCATTTCATCAATACTATAAAGTTGTGGATTTACCGTAAATTTTTAATGTTTTTTTTTTTTTTTTTAAATATGCTAAAGATTATATCTTAAAGAAATGTTATGAAGTACCTATATAATAATTAATAAATAAAACTGTGTAGCGGTTGGTCACATTATTTGTTATTAGTTTAACTTATATTTTATTATCATTTTATTATTTGTTTTCAAATTTCGGTATTCGTTTAGTATGTGACCTACCAAATCGATAATTAATTTTAAAATAGACAAGATAGACAGCATTTTTCCTACTTCATTAAATAAATTTTGATTATTTATACTTTTATATTTACTACTATTTTATATATTATAATACTCATATAATGGGTACCAATCATGGAGTAAATATCCAAAGGTCTCGCGAAGCGAGGTTTTAGGTCACACGTAACCACTGCCTATCCGCACCAGTATCCGTTTTATGGGGTAGGTATTAGGTAGGTATTTTGTGTAGTCCCTTGAGGCGTAGTCCCATCCTCGCGAAAAGTGAAGCAAAGCGGCGCTTGAGGAAGTGAGTGAAGCCGGCAGGCGTAGCAAGAGTCCCTAAAATTTGAAGAAAACTGCGTTTTTTTTTTTTTTTTTTTTTTTTTTTGTAAATAATCAAAATTAATGTAGTGCGTAGTATTTATTACTGGGTCTGAAACACGGTGCAGTATGGATAAATGCAACCCGGTAACATGGGTAGGTCACACACTAAACTCGATTTTCGCTTGGTAGGTCACATACTAAACGAATACCCGAATTTCAAACGTAATAATTTATTTATATAATAAAAAATGTGATTCAAAGTCAAACAAACAAATGCAAAAAAAACAAAAACGGAAGATAAGAAAATAACTGCGTATAAAAAAATCGTGAACGCCTACAGCGGAAAGCCATATAAATTGCACCGTCGCGGTAGCAACGAAAACACAGAAACTATTTTCATTTTTAATAGTTTCTGTCTTGTCATTGCCACCGCAACGGTGCAATTTATATGGCTTTCCTCCGCTGTAACCGTTCACGATTTTTTTATACGCAGTTATTTTCTTGTCTTCCGTTCTTGTTTGTTTTGCATTTGTAGGTTTAAAGCATTTAACATTTTTTTAAAATACTATTATTGTATACTTTAAGTATAATTTTGTAATTTTTTTTTGTATTTAAGTATAATTTTTATTTTAGATTCTGAGCGAAGGTTAGGTTAAAAAAAAAAAATTATGTAAAAATGAAATACACAAATATTTTTATATTTTATAGTCGTTTTAATTTTAATAACAAAACATAACATATAAGATATAACATTATAATATTTATTCAACTAATTATTAAATTCTGCTGTTTATTTTAATTACCAGTGATATTTGACATTACGATGGTTTGTATGTTTGCCGTAGTTCATAACATAAAAAATGAACATTGAACCAACAATAATATGAATGAAAGGGGTAATTGTTGCACGTTTTGGATGTACATATTTGTGTGACCATCTCCAATAAGCACGAGAAAATAAACCGGCAATTGCAGTTGGTGATTTATTACGACGTCCGATCCATTGAGTAACCTCTCCGAGTTTCAATTGCGAAAATGAAGTGTCAGGTTTTCCATAATATCGAGCTGGATTGTACGGACCGTGTACTTTTGGATTGTATTCGTTAGGATAGTCACCAAAAGCCATTATGAAGGTTGATATCTGCACGAACCGTAGACGACAAAACGCAAAAAAAATACTTTTTATTATAATATACTATTATAACTTTTACATATATAAAAAAACACGTTTTTTCTTACAAGTTCGATAATCGAATGACAGAAATTTTACCTTTCCTCCGCTATTTATAGCAAAATATTATAAACAAATTTCTCATCAACTTAGTAGTTACCTAGTAAAAATCCGTAACGACAAATACCTAACGTATGATTTAATAAATATACGAATTTACAGCATATATTGGCCAAGTTAATAAAACAATCACTGCTCACTTGATCGCATTAGGATCAAACTAGACATTTTTTTAAGAGAGTTAATTTATACATTTAAATAATTGGTAATCGATTAACTCACTACAATTCAAGCGATCCTTCAGTATATGCTTTATTGGTTCTAATTATAATTGAAAAATTTCGCTATAGCTGTTTTGCAGTTAACATGTTGCGATTTGCATATTTCAAACTATCTTAACATATCGGTATATATTCATGGCCACTATAATTCGTTTTATATTTATTAAATCGTCATTTATTTTACGATAGTTTTTATTTATTTACTTTTGAGATTGTATTTCTTATACGATTTTCACGTACGTAGCAATTATTTAAACTTTTTTCACATTTTTCGTTAATGTGTTAGTGATGAATTTATGAGCAATTTGATTTTGTTGCTTTGAGAATAGTTTAACAAATCGTGTGAACACTGAAAAGTTATTTATGAAATAATACCATATCATGTTTTTCATTCAACACGATATTGTTCATATAATATGACATGATTACGCACAGTTAACTTTTTTCTTTTGTATAGCAGTAGCAATTTTCACGTGGATACTATTAAAATTAACATAATTTAACGACAGGCAGGTACCCATATGAAGAATTTTTTCACTTATAATAATAATAATAATAATAATGGATGATACCAACGAAAAGGAGGTAATTTTTTTCTAAGCCTCAATCGAAATTATTTAATTTAAAATAATAATAATCGAGAACAAATCTTATGAATACCGTTTCAAGTACTTTGATTGTAATAATAATTGTATTCGATAATAAATAATAATGTGCGTGTAGACATTAATATACGTTTTACAATTAAACTAATTTACGAGTATTAAGTGTATAGGTACTTGCATTTACCAATATTTTGTTCACCTTGTTACAAACATTCGTACTATTAAAATTTTAACTTTTCAGGTGAAGGCACCAGTGATCATTTGCTGAAAGTGGATTTGTATGCGATCTCGCCAGACCAATGTAACAGCAGTTACCATTCGAGTACGAAATTAAAATTTGGTATTCTCCCCGAAAGCATGATGTGTGCGGGTTCGCACAACGGCGAAAAAGACACTTGTGGGGTAGGTTTATTAACTAATATTATAATATGTTATTATATGAATTATTATGATCTCTCGTGTAGCTTAATAATATTTTACGATTGAACGTAAAATAATTAAAAACGAAACGTCGGGTTTTCTGTTTTTAGGGCGATTCAGGTGGTCCGCTTCAAATTATTAACGACGAATATCAAACAGAGTTTATTTACAATCAAATAGGAATCACGTCGTTCGGCGCGTTCTGCGGTGACAAGGACGTGCCTGGAGTATACACCAGAGTAGCGAAATACATTCCATGGATTCAAAGTATCGTATGGCCGTAAATTTAAACTTGGCAACGTGTAAATTACTTTTCCGGCATTTTGAACTTAACGGTTAAAAGGATGTTTGATATTGAATTGTTGTAATATTTTTTTAAATAAACTTAATACTATATTATATTCAATAATAAGAAAATTATTATTATTATTATTTTTTTTTTTGACTTATATATTTTGAGAAAATAAATATTATCTTCATTTTATATCATCAATACATTTAACCGACCTATAGGTGCCTATAAAAATTATCTTTATAATATACCTGTATCTATTTATTGATTTTTAGTGGTTTAGGCCATTTAAACACCGGTAAAATGTGCATTATTTTCCACGTATCCAAATGATTGTATATCATATAAGTTGTCCATTATTTATGTATATTGTTATATTTACTGCCTATTATGAGAAATTAATGGATTTTTTTAAAACGTCTTCAAAAATAATAATCGTATTTTAATTTTTCCACTTTTAATTCGAATGAATGAAAATATACATTTTAACAAAAGGAATACGATATTTTGTTCGGACCGGGAACGTACTCATAGTGAATAATTATAGTACGTGCACCCGGACACCACCAAAAAACCTAAACACCACCGATCAACTTGTGCCATGTGTGTACTGTGTGTACAGTTGAAATACTTGAAATAGCATTCTACAAGAAGAGGACGGGTTCGTTAGATTAGGTTATCGGAATTATTGTGAGTTATACAACAAGTGTTAGTGTGTTAGTGTTAGTGTGTGGATTTGTATCTAAAACTAACGGAAATAAATAAATGCAAAATTGGCAAAATATAGGAATAAATAAAATGGTAACAATAAGTCTAATAGTTATTATCTATAAATGGTAACTAAAACAAAGGTAAGTAAATATATGATATAACAATAGTAACCAAAGAAATAAATATAAAAATATTGGTATTGGCCATTTGGTCGAAAAAATAATATAAAATTAAAAAAAAAAATCGATAAATAAATATATATAAAAGATATATACTATATAGAAATTAGTGGTGATAATAATATAATGTGACAATTCAATAAATTATTAAATAAATGTTTTTTCCGTGATTATAAATTTATAACAAAATATAACTTATTCTGTAAGTACAGTGATAGTGATCGTACAGATAATGTGCATAAGACAGCTATTAATTATTGTTATTATTATTATTATTATTATTATTATTATTATTATTATTATTATT
>JAIUCT010000007.1:8499373-8515619 GCA_021307375.1 Tetraneura akinire
TTATTATTATTATTATTATTATTATTATTATTATTATTATTATTATTTTATTATTATTATTATTATAATTATTATTATTATATATGTATTTATAATTCGATTGTAAATTCGTAAATACTAATCGTGTTTAAGTAATAATGTTATTGCTCATGGGTATGCACGTCTATGGGGGGGGAGGGGCAAGACGGAGCACCTGTCCATTCTTGAAAACATAAAATTTACTTATAAATAAAATAAATTTAAACTTATACAAACATAAAAACTGAAATATGATTTTTTATTGTATTGACCACTTATCAAACAAAATTCAACTATTTTTATCGTTAAATTTTTAATTACAGATGTGTCGGTAATTATCGGTATACCGGTATACCGGTAAGAATAAATTCCGATATTTTTAAATTACCGGTGATTCATTCGTAACTCTACTAAATAATATTCATTTTAATTTTAACCTTGAATTATAATAAAAACAATTTTTTTTTTTTTAGTGTACCTAACTAAAAATGATTAATTTTTCCTAACTATATCCTATCTTCTTATCACTTCGAAATCGTATTTATATAATTACTGGTAAAATATCATTAGAGAATATTGAAAAATCGTGTTTTTATTAATTAATTTCTAACGTATTTAGAGAAAATAAAAAATTAACAATTTAACAGAAATAATTTACATTTTATATTATAACAATAAAAACATATGATTCTAAGAAATAATTATTTGATATTTTATTTCTTTTAAATATTATTTTTATTTTTATTCCCAAATCAAAACATAAATGATAATAATACATTGTCACACAATTATTTTAGTGTTAGATAATTTTTAAAATTAGACAATATATTTTAAATATTGTAATTAGTAATTACCGTAACTACTCTAGTACTTAGATGTGGTTATTTTTTCAATTTTTTTTCTCATTATGTATATTACTGATATAATTACTCGTATTATATGATTAATAACATCATGCCGAAGACTATACCCGCGTTATATTCATTTTCACTATTCTCGATAATATGGTCTTTGATTGTTATCGTTTATTATTATCATTAAATAATAAGCGAGATTAAAAAATTCATTTATTTAATCTGCTGTAATGAGAAAACCCTGAACGAATACTAATAATTTGCGTAGTTAGAGTAGAATTTAATTTATGATATGAATTAATTATCATTGATTCGTGAATATTATCATTGCATATAGATTACTCTTTTATAATTATATACAAGAGATAAAAATTTTATACGGTAAATCCTAAAACACAATGCTCTTTTTATTCGCTCTTTCCTAAGGTAGGTTAGGTACGAATTATTAAAATAATAATTACCGATTAAATATTATCAGGTTCAAGTCATTGCGCAAGTCGACGAACTATACGTTTACACATCATATTATATTATAATGTAATAATATAACACCATATGATTATATTAAATAACGAGTTTCTGGAAATCAGTTCTCAGTGTCCAACCACGACTCTGGTTGAAACGATATATTATTATATAGGAATATTTGGACAATATATTTTTCTTGTATTATGGATCATAAGAATTTAATTATATTATTGAACATTGTGGTGTTAACGTTATTGTGTATAGCCGATGTGTCATCGAAACAAACAGCAAAAGTACTCAACTTAAAAGAAGGTAGGTACGTCTTATTTTGTTTCGTATTTATCAATATGTGAAATTTTATCTTTATGAAATTAGTGTTGAGATTCAGAAGGATAAATTTTGTTTGCTTGTCTTATTACAGTAATATAGTTATTGTGTTATTAAATTTGTACGATGATAATAAAATAGTGATTCCATTTTTTTTTTTTTTTCTTTTTTGTATACCGATTAAGATTAATTATAAGTCATAAAATTATAATTTACCGATAAAAAAGTGAATTTGATTTAAAAATTTAAAAATGTATTGTTTTATTAAGTCGTATTACAAAACAGACACAAAGTTTTTGAGTTTAATCATTTTGATATTTGAAAAACTAAATTCAATATAGGAATTTTTTGTCTTTTTGTGTTTTCGTTTGTCCTAATAATATTTTTTCATGTATTTAATATACACATTAAAAATAAATAATTTTTCAGTTTATATTACGGTGAAGTAATTATAAGTTTAGGTTTTAGGTAATATGAAAAAGACAATGAAACCGTGAAATATATTGAATTATAGTCATTATTTTGTTAAATATTGATATAAGTTATAACATAACTTTAGATTGAAATGGTTCTAAAAATATTTGTGTTAATTAAAAAGTGCACTATGTTGATTAGGTGACGTATGTAAGAAAGACAAGATATCAGCTTTAGATCACTTGTGCAAGCTCGCAGAAAAATGCGAAACGGTACCGAAACCCAAGATGAATCAAAATTATACCAACGATTTATGTTCGTTAAGTGGGTCGAAACCAATAATTTGTTGTCCGCCAAAAAACGGTGAAGTTAAAAACGCATCAATTGCTGACGAAAGCACGTGAAAGCATTTTACATTATATTATTATTTGTTTGATACGACTAATTGGTAATAAATAATGTGTCAAATTTGTTATTTTCATTTATACGTAGAATGCAATCAATATTTAGAATTGGCGAAGAAGTATGCAAAAAATCCAAAGATACAATTTATTGGCTCGTTAATGAGAAGAAAGGTAAGTTTTTTTTTGAAAGCAGGAAATAAAAAAACTTTGTCGACAAATAGTTTAACATATTTACGCATACGTAGGTTGGTCGGTACGGTAGCAAACACTTATTGGATGAAGCTGAAAGAAAACGTATTGTAAGACGCGCCACCGCAAAGACTTTCGTTGTTGGCGGCACAGAGGCGGTACCGACGGAATTTCCGCATATGGTAACGGACTAAAATTCGAAATCCGTAACCGCGGTTATGGTTGATTATTGTTAAGTGTTACCGGGATCATTGTTTTCAGGCGTTGTTGGGATATGGTGACACTGTCAAGGACGCACAATGGGGTTGCGGCGGATCTTTGATAAGCGAAAGGTGGATTTTGACCGCTGCTCACTGCACTCTAGTTGGCTCCGCGTAAGTAGATTACAATAACTAAAGACTCAGAACCGGGAAAATACTCCCTTTTTATCGGTGTATTTGATGTTTTTCGTTTCACAGGAACGTTACGCGTTGGGCTCGTGTAGGAGACCTGAACACCGAAACGAATTTGGACAATGCTCGGCCGAAGAACTACCAGATAACCAAGGTCGTGTTACATCCGGGCTATAAACCACCATCGTTGTACAATGACATCGCTCTGTTCCGTTTAGACAAAGACGTTGAATTTAACGCGTACGCGAGACCGATATGTCTCAATACGAAATCGTCAGCAAATCCAAAAGTGTTAATAGCTACCGGCTGGGGATCTACTTACACGGGTGCGTGTGTTTAATTTTGGTATAATATATATTACGTATAGTAGGATATAATAATATTATGTTTTGACTTTTGGAGAAATAAATTTTCAATAAAAAAAAAAAAAAAATGTGATTTTATTGTTTAAACGTTTTAAAATTATTTTCACGAAATAGAATGTATTCTTAACAATAATATTCTTCCGAATAAAATGGTAAAATGGTAATTTTTAGAACTACTAATAATGAATTTTATTAATTATTGTGATTTCCATCCCAAAGCAATGAGAGATTAAATGTTCGAACTTCGAAAACCAAAAAAAAAAAAAATACTTTCTTGAAGCACAAAAAGGGATGGTAATACCTGAAAAATTACCTTAAATTATTTTTATATTAAGTCATAATATCTAGATTTAATTCCAGTCTACAGGTCGCACATTACACTTGTGTGAACCGTTAAAACCGTGTCAAAACTAGATTGTTATAATGTTCATTAACTCGTTGTTTGTACGAATTTCAGCTGGACCCACCAGCGCACATTTGTTGAAAGTCAATCTGAACGTTATCTCCGCGAATCAGTGTAATATTAGTTATTCGTCGAGCATGGGTAAAAATTTGAAATCTGGAATACTCAACGACAGAATGATCTGTGCCGGTTCGACGACAGGAAAAGACACTTGTAGCGTGAGTGTGAATTATTATATTTATCTAGAGCACCCTTGAGGCGTTACATAATTTTCATTAAAATCACGATTTTTTTTTTTTTTTAGGGCGATTCTGGGGGTCCGCTTCAGTTGAGAAATGTCGATAATTTCAGCATGTTCACGCAGTTCGGAATTACGTCATTCGGAAAATTCTGCGGTGACAATAACACGCCCGGAGTGTATACGAGGGTGTCGAAATATGTTCCGTGGATCGAGAAAATTGTGTGGCCGAAAGCATAAACGAACATTATTAATTTTTGTTCGATAACAGTTAAAAAATTATTTATAATTAGATCTATGTGCACTTATGCTGGAATATCATATTATTTTAATTGTTTTACGATCTTGTAAGGTTCATAATGTTCGCGATGATTATTTTATATTCCTACTTATTTAATTATTAATAAAATATAGAAAAAATCGATATAACATACAACAATATTGTTTAATGAGTTTATTATAAATATAAAATAATAAATGATTTACGTTTCATTCGACAAAATAATAGTACCTATAATAAAAATTACAATATTATGATTATTTTAATTACTCAGCTATTCAAAATAAATTATTGTGTGTTTTTAGTTTCGGTATTAATTAAAAAAAAAGCAAGGGAAAAGATTACTGGTGTGGAAGGAAGTCATACAGGTGTAAAGAGGATAGTGTTGAATGCAATGACAAACCATTGTATTTGAAAAAACGATTCTGAACGAAGTTTAGTCAGATAATGTAGGTATTGATTAAAATTAAAATGTTAACATTTTTTATTAAATATTTAAAACGCAAAATTTTATCATACATATAGGGACCATATAGCATATAGGTACACATATAGTACATAAATGAACACCCTATAAAATTTTGAAGTCTTTAACTTTAATATTGAAATTCTAAGATATTCGCTTAAACTAAAAATATCAACTTTTATCAGCTATAAAAAAAATTGAGACTAGGGATTTTTGTAATATTTTAATATGATGTTAAGTAATATGTAAGTATACTTCAGTAAAATTTTCAAGCCTAAACGTCCAAAATTGCCAATTTGATCAAACATTATTTAATATATACATAGAAACAAGAATTTTACGAAATATTCAAAGTCCTATATTTTGTAAAAAAATTAACGTAACGGAACCAAAATTTTACTACATATATATATATATATATATATATGTATAGTACCTATGTAAAACGACGATAATTAGCGGAAATAAATAAAATGGTAACAATAATTCTAATATTGTCTATAAATTTTAACTAAAATAAAGAAGAGTATATATAAAAATATTACAATAGTAACCAAAGAAATAAATATAAAAATATTGGCTTTTTGGTTGAAAATTGAATATAAAATTCAAAAAAACGAATTTATAAATAAATATAAAAAGATATCTTAATTAACTCTGATGCATAAAAAATCAATAAATTAATATGTAAAGGATATACGAGTATACTATATAGCAATTAGTGGGGATAATAATATAATGTAACAATTTAATAAATTATTAAATAAACGTTTTTTTTTCATATGTTTAATATAATATGAACATTTTTTCCGTGATTATAAAAACATTATAACTTATTCTGTAAGTATAGTGACCGTACAGATAATGTTCGTAAGACTGCTTTTAATTATTATTATTTTACATTTAAAATTTGATAATAAATTCGTAAATATTAATAACGTTTAAGTAATAATAATATTATATATAGGTAGGTACGTATATACTTTTTTTTGCTCATGCGCATGAGCGCCTATAGAGGGGCAAGACGGAGCTCTTTCCTCTCCTTAAAAACATAAAATTTATTTATAATTATTATTATAAATTGAAACTTATACACGCATAAAAACTGAATTATGATTTATATTGTATTGACGACTTATTAAACAAAATCGAACTATTTTCATGGATGATGTGTGTCTTTTTGTTTTTATGCCTGAAGACACTTTACTACCCGAAATAATGTTCCGAGGTTCACGAATAGTATATGTTTCTGGTTGGAAAGCGAATGTAGTTGGTACTTTATTTAGGTCATTTTTCGAATTTCTCAAAATTTGCGAGAGAAAATACGTCGATAAAATGATAAAAAAAGGGCATTTTCAAGAAAACTGAAATTTTGACGAATTAAATTTCAATATTTTACGATAAGACAATATTAAAGTAATATTATAAGTTAAAAAGTTGAAAATTTTAGGCATTTAGGTCTCAAAATTTTACTGAAGTATACTTACATGTTACTTAACATGATATAAAAATATTAGAAAAATCCGATTTTTCTGTTTTTTTTTTTTTTTGTTATAGCTATTTAAAGTTAATATTTTTAGTTCAATCGAAAATCTTAGAATACACGTATTATTCTTATTATTTCTCAAAACTTTTTAACTTTTACTGATTAATAAATCAAAAATTTAGAAAATTTTTAAAAATTATATTGAATCATACTCACATAATATATCCTAACGTATTTCCAAAATATAAGGGATAGCTCAAGGCTCAAGTCTCAAATTTTTTTTTTATAGGCGTTTAAATTTGAAATATCAGTAAAATCAATATTTAAAGTATTATAACTGTTTAAATTATAAAATGCAATGGAAAGGGTACTGGTTTGGAAGAGATATAGGTGTAAAGAGGATAGTGTTGAATTATGATTAAAATTTGAATACAATGATAAATTATTACCTTCGTGAAAACGATTTTGAGCGAAGTTCTTTAGATAATATATCTACCGATTAAAATTTTTACATTTATCAGTCTCTATGTTCATTATAAATAATTTATTATAAAACCACTAAATGAGTCGAATATACGTCATTTAATTTTGATGCAAATTAATTTTCGTGGGAATGTAAGTTTGACGCATACTACATTTGGGCGCAATGGTAAAACTAATAATTTATTGAAGCCATTAAAAAAGATGAGAGTTTGAACAAAATGTTAAAAACAAATAATTTCTGGACTTCCACCACAAATGATGACAATATTATTATAGATGAACTATTAATAGGTATCACACATAATATAATTTTTTGCAAATAACATCAAATTTTATTAATTAATAATAACGAAACATAATTTTTATATTTTTTTTTTTTTTTTTAATAATTTTTTTTTAAAAAAAATTATATTATATTTATACCTGTACATATTTTATATAATTTAAATTATAATATAAGAATAATAAATGAAAAATGTTTTATGTTTTATTTGATTATTAATAATTATTATTACTTTTGCGCCCAAATTGTAATGCGTCCAAATGTAGTATGCGTCAAATTTATATGCGCTGACATGTAGTATGCGTCAAATAGTCCCGCATCGAAATTTCCTTGTCGGAATGACGGGTCACCAAATGAGTCACCTAAATACCCAAATCTGACAGTACTTCGCTTAGAATCGTTTTTTGAATATAATGATTTATCATTGCATTCAAATTGTAATCAAAATTCAACACTATCCACTTTACACATGTATCCCTTCCACACTAGTATAACTACCCTTTATAATTACTGATGTGTCGGTAGTTTTTGGCATGTTGTTATACCGGTAGACTAAAATTCCGGTATTTTTAAATTATCGGTGATTCATCAGTATACCGAGAATATCGCCAGCTTTACTAAATAATATTCATTTTAACCTTGAATTATAATAAAAAACATTTTTTTATTGTAACTGAAAAGGATTATTTTTATACTAAATATCTTCTTATCACTATGAAATCTCATTCATATAATTATTAGTAAAATACCATTAGAGAATATTGAAAAATAAAGTTTTAATTAATTCCTTTCCAATGAATTTATATAGAAGCTAATAAATTAACTATTACATAGAAATATACATTTTCTATTATAATAATAAAAACATATTATTCTAATAAATAATTATTTGATATTTTATTAATTTTAAATATTATTAGATTCTGAAAGAAGCGAAGAATGTATTTTGGTTTTATTGCAATGATGTGTGTCTTTTTTGTTTTTGTTTTTATGTCTGAAGACACTTTTACTACCCGAAATAATGGTCCGATATTCACGAATAGCATATTTTTGCGGTTGGAAATTGGATATAAATGGTACCTTATTTGTTCGAATTTCTCAAAATGTACCCTAAGCGGTAGATAAAATGAAGAAAAAATATCGAAAAAACTGAAATTTTGACGAATTTAATTTAATTATTTCATGTGAACTAAAGCAATATTGAAGTTAGAAAACTGAAAATTTTATTTTGTTTTCACATATGTACTATACCTATATATACGTGGTAAAATTTTGGAATTGTTACATTAATTTTTCTATAATTTATAGGACTTTGAATATTTCGTAAATTCTAGTTTTCATGTATATAATGTTTGATAAAATTAGCAATTTTGGGCATTAAAGTCTGAAAATTTTATTGAAGTATACTTATATATTACTTATACTTGTATATGTTACTTAATATCATATGTAAATATTAGAAAAATCTCAAGTCTCAATTTTTTTATAGCTGTTTAATGTTTATATTTTTAGTTTAAACGAAAATCTATTAGAATCCATACGAATTTCTTCTTTTTATTTCTCAATACATATATAATAAAAATTAATAGAAATGCCAAAAAAATTTGAAAATTTGATTGAAGTTTATATCTTTACGCATTTCCAAAATATTAGGAAAATCTCAAGAGTCAAGACTCAATTTATTTTTATATGTGTTTTAATTTGAAAATTCAGAAAAATCTATTTGAATTATTCATATAGATTTTTCTTATTATATTATAATATTTTACAATAATATTAAATAAAATTTACAAATTTTTTTTAAACATTTTGGAAATTTTTTTGAAGCTTAAATATATTTTACTTAACTCAGTTCAAATTAATTATGATTATTTACGTATATGATTTTTTTTTTATAGCTGTTTGATATATAAAAAAGAAGAGCTGATACTCATGCCACAGGGTTACAGGTGTGCAAATCATAGTGTTTAATTATTTTAATTAGAAATTGATTGCAATGATAAACCATTGCATATTTGCATTCGAAAAAAGTATTTTGAGCGAAGTTTTGTCAGATATTGTCATTTAGGTGACAAGGGATTTTATGAGCATTTACATTGAACTTATAGACTTGAAAATATTATATTATGGTGTTAATTTATGTGCTATATGTTCTCTATATGTGTGATATTAATTTGCGTTTTAAATATTTAATAAAAAAAATGTCAAAATTTGAATTAATACCTATATTATCTGACTGAAATTCGCTTAGAATCGTTTTTTTTTTTTAATGTGATTGTTTATCATAGCATTCAAATTCAAATTCAAATTAAACACTATGATTTGCACACCTGTATCCCTGCGACAGGAGTAACAGGTCTTTTTTTCTGATTATTTCCATTCTCGATATATTCTCGAATATTGGTCTTTGATTGTTATCGTTTATTATTATCATTAAATAATACGAGATTAAAAAATTCATTTATTTAATCTGCTGTAATGAGAAAACCCTGAATGAATAATAATAATTTGCATAGTTGCACTAGAATAATTATTTTATAATATGAAATATGAATTAATTATTATTGATTCGTGATTTATCATCGCGTATAGATTACTTTTTATAATTATATACATGATAAAACATATTATAATATTCGTTTCTATATATGCATATGTGAAGACGCAAAATAATTTTATTAATAATACATATAAATAAGGTAGGTTAGGTGGGAATTAAAATAATAATTTTAGGTTAAATATTATCAGGTTCAAGTCAATGCGCAAGTCGACGAACTATACGTGTACACGCATATATTATAATGTAATAAATATACCGCCATATGATCATATTAAATAACGAGTTTCAGGAGATCGGTTCTCAGTGTCCGTCCACGACTCTAGTTGAAACGATATATATTATATTATTATTATAGGAATATTTGGACAATTATTTTTCTTGTATTATGGATCAAAAGAATTTAATTATATTATTGAACATTGTGGTGTTAACGTTATTATGTATAGCCGATGTGTCGTCGAAACAAACAGCAAAAGTTAAATACGCATCAATTGCTGACGAAAGTACGTGAAAGCATATTTTACATTATATTATTATTTGTTTGATACGACGAAACCTTTATTAGGTAATTAATGTGTCGAATTTTTTATTTTCATTTATACGTAGAATGCAATCAATATATAGAATTAGCGAAGAAGCATACAAATAAGCCGAAGTTAATATTTACTCGCTCGTTAAATAAAAGGAACGTAAGTTGTTTTTTGAAAGCAGGAATTAAAAAAATTGTGTCGATAAATTGTTAAACATATTTTTTACGCATACGTAGGTTGGTCTACACAGTGCTGCCTTTATAAGGCCTGTCGTTGTTGGCGGCACAAAGGCGGTACCGACGGAATTTCCTCATATGGTAACGATCGAAAATTCGAAATCCGTAACAGCGGTTATGGTTGTTTGTTGTTAAATGTTACCGGGATTATTGTTTTCAGGCGTTGTTGGGTTATGGAGACACTGTCAAGAACGCGCAATGGGGTTGCGGCGGATCGTTGATTAGCGAAAGGTGGATTTTGACCGCTGCTCACTGTACTCGAGTTGGCTCCGCGTAAGTAGATTACAATTATAGCAGAAGACCCAGAACCGGGAAAGTACTGCCGTTTTATCGGTGTATTCGTCGTTTTCGTTTCACAGGAAAGTTACGCGTTGGGCTCGTATAGGAGACCTGAACACCGAAACGAATTTGGACAATGCTCGACCGAAGGACTACCGGATAACCCAGGTCGTGATACATCCGGACTATAAACCACCATCATTGTACAATGACATCGCTCTGTTCCGTTTAGACAAAGACGTTGAATTTAACGCGTACGCGAGACCGATATGTCTCAATACGAAATCCTCAGCAAATCCAAAAGTGTTAATAGCGACTGGCTGGGGATCTATTTACTCGGGTGCGTGTGTTTAATTTCGTTATAATTTATATTACGTATAGTAGGATATAATAATATTATGTTTTGATACATAAACTTTTCAATAAAAAAAAAAAATGTAATTTTATTGTTTAAAATATTTAAAATTATTTTCACGAAATATAATATAGAACTGTCTAAAATAGCGCACTGCATCAATTCTATTCCGAATAAAATAGTAAAATGGTAATTTTTCGACATAAAAATAATCTATTTTATAAAGCTAATTACTTGATTTCCATCCCAAAGCAATGAGAGATTGAATTGTTCGAAAGACCAAAAAAAAAAATAAATTACTTTCTTGAAGCACGAAAAAGGACTGTAATACCTGAAAAATTAATCTAAATTATTTTTATATTTAATCATATTCCAGTCTACAGGTCGCACATTACACTTGTATAAACCGTTAAAACCGTGTCAAAACTAGATTGTTATAATGTTCATTAACTCGTTGTTTGTACGAATTTCAGCTGGACCCACCAGCGCACATTTGTTGAAAGTCAATCTGAACGTTATCTCCGCGAATCAGTGTAATATTAGTTATTCGTCGAGCATGGGTAAAAATTTGAAATCTGGAATACTCAACGACAGAATGATCTGTGCCGGTTCGACGACAGGAAAAGACACTTGTAGCGTGAGTTTGAATAATATAATATTATTAATAATAATAAATTAATAATATAATTAATAATATTATTATTATTAATAATATTTATATTTATCTAGAGCACCCTTGAGGAGGTTACAAAATTTTCATTAAAATCACGATTTTCTTTTTTTTTTAGGGCGATTCTGGGGGTCCGCTTCAATTGAGAAACGCCGATAATTTTAACATGTTCACGCAGTTCGGAATTACGTCATTTGGAAAATTCTGCGGTGAGAATACCACGCCCGGAGTGTATACCAGGGTGTCGAAATATGTTCCGTGGATCGAGAAAATCGTGTGGCCGAAAGCATAAACGAACATTATTAATTTTTGTTCGATAACAGTTGAAAAATTATTTATAATTAGATCTATGTACTTATACTTTGCTGGAAAATCATATCATTTTAATTGTTATACGATCTTTTAAGTTTCATGGAATGTTCGCTATATGACGATTATTTTATTTCTGTATACGTATTTAATTCCCATATTTAAATTATAGAAAATATCGATATAACATACAACAATATTGTTTAATTAGATTATTATAACATAAAGTAATAAATGATATATGATTCATTCGACAAACTAAAATTTATAATTAAAAATTTACAAATATGATTATTTTGATTACTCAGCTATACAAAATAAATTATTGTGTATTTTTGATTCCAGTATTAATTAAACATAGATCACCTCCTTTGAAAAATATAATATTATTATTTATAATTCTGGTATATTATTAATATTATCATAGTTATACTTGAGTTTTGATGCTTAATAAAATTATTTTTAAATTTGGAATATTTTTTTGTTCTATTGTCGTGTAGTTAAAATATTTTAATTAAATTTATACTATATGCTTGCATAAGTCGTTTTTATAATACAAATTATTTAATTCTTAAATCAATAATATTATGTAGATATACTGTAGTACCCACAGATATATGTCTGTGGTAGTAAGGTCTATGGTACCTACACTCATGTTGTAGATAGTGAATTAATGAATGATAGATAAAAATTAAATTAACATTTTATTTTTTCCTTATTAAACAAATAAAATGTATAATAAAATAGTGAGGTTAAAATATTATATTATTTAACATGAAATTGGCAGAGACAGCGGATTTCCGGCATATAGTAAGAAATAATATTATTGCATAGACCTATTAACTAAATGGACTGCGCCTTCCTCGCCACTCATCTTTTATAAAAATCAGACTAAGTAATTTTGCAAAAAAAGGTATTATGGAATAAAAAAGAGTAAGTTTGTTATTTCTTCCATGAATTTTATCATTTTATTAAAATAATATTGTGGTTTTTACAATTTTACAATTTACAAATGTCAAATTTAAAATACATTAATACAAATATACAATATAGTAATATACCTTATGTGTATTGTAGTGCATAATTAAAAAAAAAATGTCTTTTTAAAAATTAATATATACCTAATGTTAAATTATTAACAAATAACAATATACGAGTATTAAAAAAAAAAAGTTTTAAATACAAATTTTGTATCTTTTTTCAATGTAATACCACAGATTATATGATAGAATTTTAAATTAAAATTAAAAAAATTTAATTAAAATTTAATTAAAAAAAAAAAATTTCAAATTTTTGTCAAAAAATGAATGACATATTTGACTTGCTCAATACGAGAAATTTTTTGGGTAAAACTGATTTTAAAAAACCAATTTATAAAATAAATGAAGCCTTTTAAAATCCTATATTAATTTAGCTATAGACTACTTGAAAAATTTGCAAACAAAAAATCTATATATATAAATATAATATATATATTATATGCTATTAAATTTAAAATGCATCGAGTATTCTTATCTATTTCAATCGTTAAAATGTAGACTATTATCACATAAAATCATGGAATAAATAATTTATAATAATTTTTCTTCCAGAATACCTTTTTTTGCTTATCAGCAAAAAGTCTGAGTAAATTTGTCTATAAGCGCAGTCCATTTAGTTAATAGGTCTATGAATTATTGGTATCTTTAAATACTGGCCAGCTTGCGAATTATCAAATATATTCGTAGAATTACCTATATATTTTTTTATTGGATTTTAGGCGTCCATATTTTACAGTGACAAAGTGGAGGATCAATTGTTGGGCATGTGACGGTACGCTAATGAGTGAGAAATGGGTTTTAACGCCGCGCACTGTTACTTGTTTGGTTTTGGTCCTCAAAAATAACAGGTAAAAAAATTATTAAACCAATAACGTTAATAATTACTCGTAATAAAATTATATTGTATAGGCAATTTCGTTAAAACATCACAGTTAGGTAATGAAATTATCTATACAACACGCCGTCTTACCGTTGATAATATAGTACAATATTGCAATAATAATTATTGTTGTATTATACACGTCAAATGTATTATTTTAAATGGGAATATATAATATACAAATATTATATTTAAAGTATATAATTAATGTATTAATTAGATTTTTAGTGAATTGAAGAGCGCATTTGTCATTTGATATCTTTGCTATCTGAGTTAATATTTGGGTTTGATATGAATTGATTTCCACCTTCCACGTATAATGCAATAATGTTCCATAGAGAATTGTATCTAGTTGCAGGTACTTAATTTAGAATATTTTCTAAATATCCAATTAATATTTTTAATAAACAGGAAAAATGACAGAAAAACATTTTTCATGACATAAGAAATATAAATTATGAAAACTTGAAAATATGAGTACCTATACAGGTAATTCTTTCACAGTTCGAAACCTAACACTTTGTATCCGGTTTCTGCCACATAAATGACTCTTTTAATATATATATATATATTTACATAATAATATCTTGAAGATAACCTCACAAAATATTTTTTAAATTCATTTTTGACATAGTTATTTAAATTTTAAAAATTATAAGACTTTTTTTTTAGATCCAACAAATAACAGGAAAGGATATAACGTAAATGGCAGGACAATCCAACACAAACCTAGCACAATTGACGGCTCTGGGTTTGATAAAAAAAATTCAATGGGCAGTGCTGGAGATTTGGTTATAATATCATCGTAGGTTTAACGAATCGTTTAAAAATTCGAACAATCGGTAATTTATTTCAATTAATTCGACGGTGAGACATTTTTATTCATTTTTTGGCCGTCTGTATAAGTTTTATTACATATACATAATGGTGTATCGTTCAGACAGAATGTCACAGGAGTGAAATGTGTTCTGGTAATATTATGACAATTTAAATATTTATTTTATTGAAAAATGATGTTAATTTAATAGTACGGTACATAACAGTATTATAACACCTTTTATAATCAAACTAAATATTTTAATCATTTTATACTGTTATTATAGTCTGAACACCTTATTCAATGGGTTTTCAATTTTATAGGGTTTATTCTGAGGACTAATGAGGCATTTGTCTGAGAGCTTATTTTTTATATGATATATTTATAAATATTATATTATGTGTACCTTAGATAATTTATTTGTAAGTATTTTTTTTTAAAATGTATTTATATTAAATATATTTTGTAAAATTGTCATCTTTACCAAAAATAATTGGTTGATTACATTTAAATTTATGTAATTTTGTTATCTTTTGTATAAATTTAAATTATTTATGTAATACATAATAATCATTCATATATATAAAGAAAAAATTTACTTTTTATTCTGTTACTAAGTACGCATTTCTACTAAATATCATCTACAGTACTAAATATAGTTTGCGTATTTTACATTTAGTACTATAGTAGATGACAATATATTTACTGAATAAAAAATAATTTTTTGTGTTTTAAATAATTATTGGTGAATAATATATTCACATGTACGTTTTATAAAAGAAAAAAGTTCTTTGTTACTTTAAATATTAATTAAATTTTCACCATTTGTGGATTAATATAAATTTTTTTTATTTATTAATAGGTGTTATTTTACGAGATTCTCATGGTGTTGCCCAAGTGAGATTTGTAACTGGAAACAAAATTCTTAGAATCATGAAAGCCATGGGTTTGGCTCCAGGACTCCCTGAAGACTTGTACCACTTGATCAAGAAAGCTGTAGCAATCAGAAAACATTTAGAAAGAAATAGGTAAAATATTCAGTTTAATAATATTGCACTATTGAATCTCATAATATTGATATTATTTATAGGAAAGACAGAGATCCTAAATTCCGTTTGATCTTGGTTGAATCACGTATCCACCGTTTGGCAAGGTAATACAAATGTAAATCAAAGATTGCCCCGAACTGGAAATACGAATCCAGTACTGCTTCCGCATTGGTTGCTTAAATAAACTGTTTTATTTGTACGAAAATTGAAAAAAAAATATAACTTACAATTTAAGTTCACAAATGTTTTTTTTTTTTTTTTTATTCATATGTAATTTTTGGCACAAATCGTGAAATAATATTACAGAATAAATTAATATTAGCAATATTACCCCCAGTACCCCACCAGATTAGACCCTATCATTTTTAACGATTTATTATAACGCATATTATTATTTTTCATATTTTTAAGGTCTATATAATTATATAGAAGTATCAAGTATGTGTCATGG
>JAIUCT010000007.1:8560619-8616713 GCA_021307375.1 Tetraneura akinire
TATAATTATATAGACCTTAAAATTATGAAAAATAATAATATGCGTTAAACGTATTCACTATAATAAACAAAATTATTTCTCTACACGTTTAACTCAGAATGATCGTTTTAAATTAGATTATCCATTTTAATCAACTAGAACAATCCCATTTAGAACTGTATCTCGTAATTATAAATAAAATATAAAAAACGAACACATGATTAGAATAAGTCAAAAAGTGGATATTTTATATTAATTAATTAAAACAGTATAATATTGAATCATTGAGTTTTTCCAGTTAAATAAAGAACTATACAAAAGATCCCGTCAAACAATATTTATTTAATACGAGCAATAATAATTTATGTTTAATTGCATCTATTTTTTTTTTCAGGTGACATTTGTCGGAAAGACCATGGGGCAAAACATCAAGAGGGAAATAAGGAATACATATGCGAACGTGCGGAAAACTGTAAGTCTTTAGCAAATAGCATTAAAAACCAAATCTATCCTGACATATGCTCATTTGATGGAAGTCATCCGATTGTTTGTTGCCCACCGAAATATGACGAACTACCGTCGACCAACACGGAAATGACCGAAGAAAAAATTAGCGTTTTGAAAGAAGGTAATTCTAAATACTTTGTTGGGTTTGTGTTCACCATATACTAAATAAAAAATCGATTCGCAGTATGCGAAACACAACCGGAAGAACCCGTCTACGGAAACATCGACGAAGATGCACAACCAATGGAATTCAAACATATGGTAATAATTGGTATTATGTTATAATATTGGATACAAATGATATAATAAATTTACATAATATTTCTTAGCGATTTATATAGTATGATTTATTTTCAGACGTTAATCGGATACGGCGAAAACACGAAAGAAGTGGAATGGGCTTGTGGAGGTTCTTTGATTAGTAAAAGATGGATTTTAACCGCAGCCCACTGCAAAAAAACAAACAAGTAAATTACAATATTATTGCATATTAATAAAATATACTCGTATTTTTTTATCAGTTGTTTTTTTTTCTATATAGCGGTTTAGCGCGTTGGGTTCGTTTGGGAAATTTAACAACGGACCGAGTAATTGGACCTAACGACTATCAAATTGTGGAACATGTTATACATCCGAAATACGAGCCGCCATCGATTTACAACGATATAGCTCTATTCAAAATGAACAAAGATGTTAAATACGACATTTACGTATTTCCGGTTTGTCTAAATTCCGATGTGTCGTTTACCCCGTCGTTACTAACAGCTTCCGGCTGGGGAAATCCTTCAGGCGGTTAGTAGTTTGTCTTAGTTTAATCTCAAAAATAATATTCACGTACACATCAATATTGTTTTGTTAAAATAATGTTACTTTCGACGTTTATTATTATTCAGCTGAACATGAAAGTGGCCAAAGTGTGTTGAAAGCTACTTTAGAAGTTTTTCCCGCTGAAAAATGCAATAACAGTTATTTTCTGCTAAATAGACAGGAAATAGAATACGGCATTTTAGACGATAAAATGATATGCGCTGGTTTGGCTAACGATCAAAAAGACGACTGTGTCGTAAGAATATTATAGTTTTTATAATTATTTTCTCTGTATTTTTTTTGTTTTGGACAATTTGATATTATTATTTCAATCTATACTACCAATTTTTATCCTATTTATTACTTCGGATAATTACAGAAAACATTGTCTTTATTATTAATGTTTTCAGGGTGATTCTGGTGGTCCGATTCAAACGAAAGAACACGATTTGGAGTGTTCTTTGCACTTGATGATAGGAATTACCTCGTTCGGGAGATTATGTGGAGAAGATGAGTTCCTCGGAGTGTACACTAAAGTAGCATATTATTATCAGTGGATTGACAGTATAGTCCTTGATTAGAAATTAGATACATCATACATGTTAAAAATTGTAGTACGAAAAATAATTATGCACTGTTTTCTAAACTATTATCTACTAATTCTAAACAATTTATATAATTTTTTTTTTTTAATATAATGATTATTTTAAATTAAGACATACAATAATATTAACAATATTAAAATTCGTGTTTCATTTGGCTGACCTGTCCACAATTATATTATGTGATATGATTTACCTTGAAATACATTTCTTCTTCTTCTTCTTCTTCTTCTTCTTCGTAATTTAATATTACAGTCAAATAATATAATAAATAATAATACTCGATCAAATATCAAAATAATTCCTAGGTGAATACATATTTATTTTTATACTAATATTTTTGATATGTAATTTATTTATTGAAAATAAAACTATAGATCTGAACTTTATTTTCTTAACTGAATAATTATAATAATTTATATTATCATTGTATGTAATTTCATATTTATAGATAAATAAATAAATAATGTTAGGAAACTTATGATAAAGACTACAGCAAAAATATTATCAACTTAAAACCTAATACAACGTAATTACGTTAATGAAGTATAATAAATACCTATTATAGTTTTAGTAGATAATAAATTTTATTATTTTCAATAATAATTTTAAGGTAATAATCATAATTAATTTAAAATTGTCGACACAAATATATTATGATAGTTCTTCAATATTGAGAGTTGACAGTTATCAATCAAAATGGCATCCATCCTTATTCCTTTGATATCATATACATTACATCATGATAGATTTTAATATTTCTTCTAATAATATCAGTATGCCAAATTATACATACTCATATACAAGGCTGGGCAAGTTAATGAAATTTTTTAACTGAGTTAAGTTAAGTTAATTGACACAAACCGGAAACATAACTTTTAACTTAACTTTAACTTATTAACTCGTTAATGCCCAGCCTTGCTCTTGCTCATATACATGCGATTTGATTTAGGCATTTCCTATTAACTTTTTGACACTAGACAAACTATATTTAAAAATTAAAAATATTATACACAAAATATGTACCTATGTTTATTATTATTTTAATGTAGATAAATTGTTTTAATTTAAAAAATTATTCCATAAATACGTCATATGGCTTTAAAAAAAATTATTTATTTGCTCTACTCATTATTCATGCGCGATGGCAAACAGTGGAATAGCTAATTACCCGTATTAATAAAAACGACATATTAATAAATTAAAAAAATATATTTTGAAAATTTTACCAATAATTGGTTAAACAATATATTTATTTCCGTTATAATAATATCAATATTACTTAAAAAAAAAATCATATTTTCAAATTGTTTAATTGAAAAATAAAATTCGCAAGGACATCCTGTGTAAGAATATAATAGTTCATGCCTTCCATATTAATATTCATATAACAAAACCTGTTTGATTGTGATAGAACATGGTTTATCATACTATTAGCATGATTTATAATATAGTACAATAGACATTTAATTAATATTATTTCCTTTCAAAATACGGGTAGGGATGATAGGTATATAAAACCAATGTAATAGTGAAACATTGAGATGTGTACAAAAGTATTTATTAAACTATTTATTGTATCTATTAATTTCAATAAAACAAATTTAATTAGAATAAAAACCAACGTTAACCTATATTAATGATAAATAAAATTATTTATTAATATTTTGTTAAAATGGAAATATTTAGCATCGCTTTATTCATACTTTTTTATGTTTTTAACACGACATTTCAACAATCCATTCGAAAACTTGACTTGTTTGAAGGTGCGTTTATTTTTATTATTAAAATTTATTGAGAATGGTATTTATTAACTTAAAATAAATCTATTTATCTCATCCTGTATAAAACCCATATTACACATTGAGTATAATTAACTGGTAAATTAATGCGCAGGTATATTAATTTTTCATTTTTTTTTTCTTTTTATAATTGCATTTAAGAGTTAATACCATAATAAATTAATAACTTACTGATAATCATAATTTCATATGATATTCACGTAATAATTAATTGTTATTATCAATTTATCATTATAACAATATATCACTTTAGTGTAATTTAAACAGTTAGTTTCGGAATATTTCAATAGATTATTACAGTTAACTAAAATATATTTATTATAATACGAGTATCTATTATATTTATTATATAATTTATTCATTTGTAATACTCAAGTGTTATCGTATTCTTGATAAAATTATAAAGTTGATCCATCAAAATTATCATGCAAATATATATTCATTTTGGAAGTTTAGGTACATAACATCAAATGAAAATAATTCTTTTTATATTTTTTACGATTTGATTGATTTTATAAATAATTAAAAAAAAAGTAATAAAAAGTAATAAAAAAGTAATAAAAGTAATGACTAACAAAAAATTTAAAAAAAAAAAACAGCATTCTAAAAATCTTAATCTTTCATAGAGATATTATAATGAGTAAATATATATATAGGACACTAGTGAGTCGCATATAAATTACGTTTTTTATGAAACTTGTCAAATTATTAATATAATAAAAAAGTGAAAATTACTTAAGCTTATGTTTTTGGTTTAACCCATCGACATCGGTATTCCTGAATGAATATATAATTATGTCTAAATCAAATCAAAATTTTATAGTTGTTAATTTTGGTAATTTTTAGATTCTGAGCGTTTTATTTACCTGTATTACACGAGTATTTCTTTAACATCAAATACCAATAATAATATAAAAGAGAACACGCAATATTAATTAAATATTTAAAATACCAATTTACATTCTATAGGTATATTAAACTACTTATTTTGAAAAAAAAAACATTTCGTTTTGAAAATTCCACGTTAAAGGAAATTTCGTTTTAGATAATAATAGTAATAAACAAATTAAAATTTTACAATAATTAAGCCTACTGGTATCGTAGGTTATAAACATGCATAAATTTTATTAACAGTTAATTTAAAAATGGATGGATAAACCATCGGCGATAAAAAAAAAAACTAATGTTAAACCAATGGCGTCCAAGTCAATGTTGTGGCCGGGCGAAGGATCTTCATCTTTTTTTTAAAAAATGTGGCTGAATGTCACATGGAGTTTTAAAATTTAATTGTCACTTGCATATGTTATTCTATTTATAAAATAATTATTATTAATTTTTTATCAAGAATGAGTAAAAAATTAATTTAAATTACAATGAAGCCTTTATAAATTTGTTAATATGCTCTGCAGGTTTTTTAAGAAGATGGGCGCAACTGGATGGTTTGGTGCTTACATTTTCGTTTTAATTAATACAAACCAAAAATCTTATAGAAATTAACAATACTTTAGATAATCGGAATTAAATTTTGACTACAAGATTGAATAATGCATAATAACATAATGCATGTTATTTTCTATTAATATTCTTCTCTAATACAAGTTCTCTAATACATAACAGAGTTATAAAATATTCGTAGGTATAATTTCAATAATATTAGAATATTTAGAATATATATTTTAAATATTATTAATAATTATTATTTTTTTATTAATTTTGATTAACATTTTAGTTTCGAATATTTATTTTAAATACTATTTTTTACAAATGTATAAAATTACAGTGGTGTTATTGTGTTAATATATTTATTCGAATATGTATTCCGAATATAATACAATAGTATGTCAGTATTGCACATAAGAAATCTGTTACAGAGTCTGGTACATTGTCGATGACTTTTTTTTTTTTTTTTTTTTTTAGGTGATATATGTCAGACGACCGAAGGAATGAATTCAGATCATATATGTCAACGTGCCGAAAATTGCGCATCCTTGGCTGAATTTATTAAAAACGGAAAATATCTTAATATATGTTCATTCGACGGATCAAATCCAATCGTTTGTTGTCCGCCTCCACCGAATAATCAAAATAATGTGATTCCTGCAAACACCACAATAGCCCGTACAGTAGGCATATTAAATCAAAGTAATACATAATTATTGATTCCCTAATTATTTTTCAAAAATTGAATGACTAACATAAATCAATTAATCAAAGATTTTGGACGATATAATTACAGTGTGCACTCGGATACTTGCTTCCGGGTATGTTTTTGGCGGTAAACCTGCTAAGCCGATGGAATTTAAACATATGGTAGGTACTACACGATGTACTAATATCTTATTTTTAAGTTCACCGCCGATAACCATTTAAACGTGTATTAATAACTGTTTCAAGGCTCTTTTGGGTTCTGGCGAGACGCTAAAAGAAGTGCAATGGGGTTGTGGAGGTTCACTTATCAGCCAAAGATGGATTCTATCAGCCGCCCACTGCAACGAAATATCTTTGTAAATCGCGTAATTATTATAATTTTAAATCAATCGTTTCCGTTTAATGACATTATAATAAATTGTTGTAACATAGTTTCATTTCATAAATACGATGCTATTATTTTTTTATTGCTAAATTATGATAAAATAACGACTTTTTTAATATTGTTCTTCAAAAGCGGATTGGTGCGTTGGGCTCGCCTAGGAGATTTGAACACTGAATCGACGAAAGACGACGCGCGTCCGATAGACTATCGAATCGAACGACACGTGCTACATCCGGATTATAAACCACCATCTCTGTACAACGATATAGCTCTGTTCCGTTTAGACGGAGAAGTGTATCCAACGGAATATCATTTCCCGGTATGTATCAATTCGGACCCGTCGTTGAACCCGTCCGTGGTCACGGCTTCCGGTTGGGGAAGAATCGGTACCGGTAAGTGATCTTTGGTTCGCGCCGAAGAAGGGATCGTTTATTTGACCACCCTACATTATTATATTTTTAATTTTAGCCGAAGCGACCAGCGCAGAATTGTTAAAGGTCGATCTTGACGTTTTTCCAGTCGAACGGTGCAATACCAGTTACAGCTCGGATCCAAAGTTGAGATCCGGCATTTGGAATGATAGAATGATATGCGCGGGATCGCATGACGGCACAAGGGACACTTGCACCGTATGAACGAACAAATTACAAATCGTATCACGAGTATTTGACAAATTTTTACATTAATAATATTATATATATATTATAAAAATGTCAAATACTTATGATACACATTCTGTATAATATGTCATATTATTTATCGTCTCGAGAACTATACTGTTATAATTCAATGTAATTACACGCGCTCGTGTTGGATTTTTACAGGGCGATTCCGGAGGTCCTATTCAAATAATAAACCCAAACAATTACGGCCGACATTTGCTCATCGGAATCACGTCTTTCGGAAGATTTTGCGGAGACAAAAACACGCCGGGCGTGTACACCAGAGTGTCTTATTATTATCCATGGATCGAATCCATCGTTTTCGATTAGTTTAATTATATTCATGAATATAGTATAAACATTTTATTAATTTTCATTTGAAACATATTAAATTTTAAACATTAATAAATTATAACATTCACTTATGCAATAACATATTTTAAATTTATTAAATAGGAAATTTAAACAATTGAATGTATATTCATCATTCAACGTATTGTAATATGGTTTTAATTCTGTTTAGTTTATGACGTATAGTTATAATATATTAGTAAATAATATTTATTTCAATGTTGGATAACATTGTATTTACTACCAACGATATTATTAAAAGAAAATTGATAAGTATCTACAATATATTTTATAAAATATTTTATATTGACATTTTGTAATATATGTACATGTGTCATGTAATATGTATTTTTAGTATGTAGACACTTTTTTAAATACATATTTTAAAAAACGTGTTGATTTTTAAAAAATAAATTGTTTAAACGTTAAATTATAACTTTCACAATGTTAATGTTAAAAACTTATGTTTATATTAATAAATTTATTGTATATTACATTAATAATTAAAATAATTTTAGAAATAAAATTTCACTTTACTATTTTTTTAACAGACTCTATCACCTTTAATTTTTCTTTTAACATTACATTTTTTTTTTTTTTTATTTAAAACCAATTGAAAATAATGGCATTCGTATAATAATTACACATATTAAACGATATACTAATAAATTAAAAAAATATATTTTTAAAATTTTACTAATAAACGGTTAAACAATATTATTATTTCCGTTATAATAATATCAATATTACTTTTTTTTAAAAAATCATATTTTCAAATTGTTTAATTGAGAAATAAACTTAGCAAGGGCATAGAATATAGTTCATGCCTTCCATATTGATATTCATATAACAAAACCTGTTATGATTGTGATAGAACATGGTTTATCATAAAATTACATATGGACATTTTATTTAATATTATTTCCTTTCAAATTACAGGTAGGGATGGTATATAAAACCAATGTAAGTAGTGAAATATTGAGATGTGTACAAAAGTATTTATTAAAAAATTTATTGTAATACTATCTATTAATTTCTAAAATTAAAACAAATTTAATTTGAATAAAAACAAACGTTAATGCATATTAATGATAATTCAAATTATTTATTAAAATGGAAATAATTAATCTCATTTTATTTATACTTTTTTATGTTTTTAATACGACATTACAACAATCCATTCAAAAACTTGACTTGTTTGAAGGTACGTTTATTTTTTTCATTAAAATTTATTGTGAAATGTATTTATTATTAACTTAAAATCAATCTATTTATTTCATCCTGTACAAAACCTATATTACACATTGAGTTTTATTAACTGGTAAATTATTGCGCAGGTATATTTTTTTTTATTTTTTTTTTTATTATTATAATTTCATTTACGAGTAAATACCACAATAATTTACTGATAATCATAATTTCATATATGATATTCTCGTAATAATTAATTGTTATTATTATATTAATACTATATCAATTTTTCATATATTATTATAGCATAAGGACAGCTAAACGAGAGACGTGGGCCAGGGCCGGATTGGACATATTCGGCCCACCGAGTTTTCTGTAATTTACTGGCCCAATTATTATTTATATATTATAATATATTAAACGGCCCAAAATTGTCGCGGCCCACCGAGTTTTACTCGGTAACTCGCCGGGCCAATCCGGCCCTGACGACAGTACAACCTAATTAATTATGATCATGTACCTATGCAAAAAATTTTTTATCTATTTCATATATTTATTATTATTAATTATACTTTTTTTATTTCAGTATTTTTATCATTTTGAATTCTCGAAGTCATGTGAAATATAAATTTTGCAATCTATGATATAGTACTTATATTAAATAATTATAAAAATTACATTGGCAATAAAAAAATAAAAAATAAATTTCTTAAAATCGCACACTTGGTGAAATTATAAAGTTGATCCATCAAAATTATCACACAAATATATAATATTCATCCTGGAAGTTTAGGTTCATAACATCAAATGAAAATAGTTCTTATATATTTTACGATTTGATTAATTTTATGAATAAATAATAAAAGTAATAAACTAATAACTAACTCTAAATATTAAGAAAAACAGCAATTTAATATTCTTAATCTTTCACAGAGATATAATGAGTAAATACTATAACTATATATACATATTATATATAAGACACTATAAGTGAGTCGCATATAAATTACGTTTTTTTATGATAACTTGTCAAATTATTAATATAATAAAAAAGTGAAAATTATGTACGCTTATTTTTTTGGTTTAACCCGACGACATCGGTATTCCAGAATGAATAAATAAATATAATTATTATGTCTAAACCTAATCAACATAATATAGTTGTTAATTTGGGTAATTTTTTTTTATTTAAAAAATTGTAAATATATATTACACGAGTACCTATTAATTTAACATCAACTACCTATAATATAAAAGAGAACACGCAATATTAAATACCAATTTATATTCTATATAATTATTATACTACTTATTTTGAAAAAAAAATTTTATCACTAGACTTCTGGGAATTTCACGTTAAAGGAAATTTTGTTTTAGATAATAAGGTAATAAGCAAATTAAAATTAGACAATAATTAAATTTAAAAGTAATTTTAAACACCTTTCTGGTAACTGGTATCATAATGGGTATTATAATCATGCATAAATTTTATTAACAGTTAATTTCAAATTAGATGGTTGAACCATCGGCGATAAAATAAAACTAGTGTTAAACCAGTGGCGTCCAAGTCCAAGTTAAAAAATATGGCTGAATGTCACACAGAGTTTTAATATTAATTATTATTGCCACTTACATTATGTTATTTCATTTATAAAATTAATATTATTAATTATTTGTCAAGAATAAGTAAAAAATGAGTTTAAATTACCATTAGGCCTTTAAATTAGTTAATATGCTCTACAGGTTTTTAAGAAACCATTAAAGTAGTTTCCAAATTCAGTGGCGTCCATTTTTTGGGAGCCACTGGATGGTTTGGTGCTTACATTTTCATTTTCATTAATACAAACCAAAAATTTTGTAGAAATTAACAATACTTTAGATGATCGGAATTAAATTTTGACTACATATTAAAATCCGTTATGTTTTTTGCTATTAACATTCTTCTCTAATACCTACAAGTTCCCTATTACATAACAAGGTTGTAAAATATTCGAACATATATTTCTTGTATTTGAATACTATTCAGGATCAGGATATTTTCATTTCAATATTATTAGAATTTTAGAATATATATTTTGAATATTATTAATAAGTATTTTTTTTTTTTATTAATTTTAAATAATATTTTAGTTTCGACTATTTATTTTAAATACTATTTTATACAAATGTATAAAATTATTGTATTGTTAATATATTTATGTATAATGTATTCCGAGTATAAGAGTCTGGTACATTTCAACGGATAATAGACTCTTTTTTTTTTTTATATATAGGTGATACATGTCAAACGACCGATAGGATGAATTCGCAACACACATGTCAACGTGAAGAAAATTGCCCAAGTTTGGCTGAATTTATTAAAAACCGCAAATATCTTAATATATGTTCATTCGACGGATCAAAACCAATATTTTGTTGCCCACCAAATAATCAAAATAGTGTGATTCCTACAAACACCACAGCAACCCGTACAGTAGGCTTATTGAATCAAAGTAATACATAATAATAAATTCCCTAGATAATATTCAAAAATTTAATCGATAACATAAATCCATTAATCAAAAATTTTTGGCGATATAATTGCAGTATGCACTTGGACACCTCCTATCGAGGTCTTTCCTGCTGTCTATGGCGGTGAACTTGCTAAGCCAATGGAATTCAAACATATGGTAGGTATTACATGATATTTTAATATACGCATCCGAATTGCGTCCGAAAATTATATTTTGTTCGAGTTGCGTCCGCGATATTTTAATGTTATTATATTAAAATATAAGATATTTAATAATTATTATTTATTTATTAAAATTATTAAAAATAAAGTTATTATATTTTGATCCAATTAAAAAAAAAAAAATTACATTTACCTTTTGTACACAACCACCTTTGAACATTATTGTTTAAAAAATTTTTGAAAGAAAATTTATAATCATTTATAATGTAAATATTTTATTTTTTTCCACTATCTATTAGTAATAATTCAATATCTTCCATTATAATAATTTATCAAACAGCTAGTGTTAAATTAATAATTTTAAAAATCGCGTTAAAGTTAATAATAGTAAAGCACTAAAGCGTCACTAACTGCACTAACTGATGTAGAGAATTAAAGTACGCAATTCGGACCCGTCACAAAAAAATCGCGGACGCAATTCGGATGTCGACTAATGTATATTTTTTTTTTTCGGACGCAAGTCGGATGCAGCCATTTTAATATATCGTTTTAAATTTCACCGTCCATAACCATTTAAACATGAATTAATAACTGTTTCAAGGCGCTTTTGGGTTCTGGCGAGACGCTGAAAGAAGTGCAATGGGGTTGTGGAGGTTCACTGATCAGCCAAAGATGGATTCTATCAGCCGCCCACTGCAACGAAATATCTTTGTAAATCGCGTAATTATTATAATTTTAAATCAATCGTTTCCGTTTAAATGACATTATAATAAATTGTTGCAACATAGTTTAAATTCATAAATACGATGCTATAATTTTTTATTGCTAAATTATGATAAAATAACGACTTTTTTAATATTGTTTTTCAAAAGTGGATTGGTGCGTTGGGCTCGCCTAGGAGATTTGAACACTGAATCGACGAAAGACGACGCGCGCCCGATAGACTATCGAATCGAACGACACGTGCTACATCCGGACTATAAGCCACCATCGCTGTACAACGATATAGCTCTGTTCCGTTTAGACGGAAAAGTGTATCCGACGAAATATCATTTCCCGGTATGTATCAATTCGGACCCGACGTTAAACCCGTCCGTGGTCACGGCTTCCGGTTGGGGAAGAATCGGTACCGGTAAGTGATCTTTGGTTCGCGCCGAAGAAGGGATCGTTTATTTGACCACTCTACATTATTATATTTTTAATTTTAGCCGAAGCGACCAGCGCAGAATTGTTAAAGGTCGATCTTGACGTTTTTTCAGTCGAACGGTGCAATACCAGTTACAGCTCGGATCCAAAGTTGAAATCCGGCATTTGGAATGACAGAATGATATGCGCGGGATCGCATGACGGCTCAAGAGACACTTGCACCGTATGAACGAACAAATTACAAATCGTCTCACGAGTATTTGACAATTTTTTACATTATTAATATTATATACTCGTATATTATTATAAAAATGTCAAATACTTATGATACACACTCTGTATATTATGTCATATTATTATCGTCTCGAGAATTATACTGTTATAATTCATTGTAATTACACACACTCGTATTGGATTTTTACAGGGCGATTCCGGAGGTCCTATTCAAATAATAAACCCAAAAAATACTGGTCTTTACGACTTAAGACATTTACTCATCGGAATCACGTCTTTCGGAAGATTTTGCGGGGACAAAAACACGCCGGGCGTGTACACCAGAGTGTCTTATTATTATCCGTGGATCGCATCCATCGTATTCGATTAGTTTAATTATATTCATGAATATAATATAAACATTTTATTAATTTTCATTTGAAAGTTGAAACATATTCAATTTTAGACATTTATAATGTTCACCTAACTTTTTTATCAGATTACATACAAATTTGGTATACTATACGATAAGAAATTTCATTTATTTGGTATTTTATTCGAGTTGCTTTTAGAAATTCTCAATAGTTATCTTAATTCATAATAAAAACCACTAAAAAATTGCTTTTGATTCTATCAAATTTGCAGAAACTATTATTTTTTCCAACTAATTTTAATTATTTTATTGTTATTAATGAAGAATAACAACATAAGTCATAAAAGTTTGAAAATTATATTAAATTGTCACTTTGATTTTTAATGTCTAAATTTGTACCAATTTATTATTAGTGCCTGTACCTGTATTAAATTTTGCACAGAATAGTTTTTTTTATGATTTATAATTCAAATCGTAATTCTAATGTAACACTATTTTAACTAATTAGCTTTCATCACAGTTATTCATTCCACAGATGTATCCATTTGGCTTTTACTATTAAAAACATATTTTTATAAACATGTTGATTTTTAAAAATTAAATTGTTTAAACATTAAATTATAACTTTCACAATGGTTAAAACTTATGTTTATATTAATAAATTTATTTTATAATACATTAATAATTAAAATGAATTTTAAAAAGAAAATTTCACTTTGCTATTTTTAACAGACACTATCATCTTTAATTCTGATTTTAACATAGAAAAAATTATTTTTTATTTAAAACCAATTGAAAATAATGGAATTCGTATAAATATTGATTCCGATGGAAGGTCGTTATAATAATATACAATTATTAAATATAATTTATTGTTGTATTATGAATTAATCAACCTTGAATTTATACTCGTATACTTTAAAAACAGTTGTCAATGTTAGTTCGTTCATTTCAATAATATGTACTGAAAATCATTAGTTTCTTCAAAATTTAATTTCTATACATTTTATACTTATAAAATCGAATTTAATCAATAATGATTTCAAAGCGTTACAAAAATTATTGTCTAATTTTTAATATAAAAAGCAATTCGATGTATTATTATACTTTAAAAAAATTACTATATGGAAATTAATAAATTACCTTAAATTTAAAAACGAAATCTGTGTTATTTTATTTTTTTCAAAATTATCTCGACATAAATTGCTTATACTAGTAAGAAAACATATTATTACGGGCCGTTAATAATATTACGATAATGAAAAATAACAACACACGGGTGTAGAAAACCAGTAAAGGAACGTTTGTTTGTGCAGAATTAAAAAAAAACATCATGCAATCTTTTTCGAGCATAATTCGAATATCATTAATGCAATAACCTGTAAAGTAAACGATACTACTAAAGTTAGAAAAAAAAAATTAATTCTTTAAGTATGTGCGTGTATCAATATCGTAAAACTAAAAAACTGGTTTTTATCGAAATAAATACAAACCAATAGCCAATGGGAATAACTTGTTTATCATTTTTATATATAATATATAAAATATATGATTTCCTCTTTGAGAATAAGCAAATTATAATCGACGTGAAAATGGTGGGAAAATACAAAACCTGCTTAGCTACCGTATAAAATTCAGAGAATATCATTATGAATTATTTATCAATGATCCATCATTTCATAAACGAATCGTAATAATATATCGTATGCTTAGTGTTACTACTTAGTATATTGTGGACAATTCAATCAGAAATGGATAATAATAAATATTTCAATATTGTATTATTTAACATAACATTATTTTTATTATGTTTTATTGGCCGATCGTCACAACACACGCTAATGAAACAAAGTTTGGACGAAGGTAAGTTTTTATTTAAGTAATAGGTGTATACCCAGTATCTAAATCAGTGTTTTAAACCTTAATACCATATCATGAGGTTTGTGAAGATGAGTCATTACTTATGTAGCAATAATTATTATTAAAAGACATTCTAACTTTGTGTGGATTAATTGAACTTTTTAGATATATTGTTAAAAAGTTGTTAAAATTTGTTAAATCCCTTGTTTAAAGTTATCAAATTTTTTTTTAACAATCTTCAGCTAAAGTGATCACATTTTTAAAAACGCTGCTAGAATATTATTTATATTGTATAGCTACTTAAATATATTGTTAGAAAAAGTATTATACTTATGTATATTTATTGTTTAATTATTTTTAAGCATCAATTAAATGATTAATATTAAATTTATTTAAGTAACTACATAATATTTCAGCAAGATTTTTAAAAAAATTAAAAATACTTTAGCTATTAACTTATTATATTAAAGTTCAAAATTAGTTAACTTTAAACAAATTCTAACAATGTCCAACAAGTCAAAATACACAAAGTTAGAAGATATTTTAAAAGTTATGCTACAGAAGTAATGCCATATCTATATGCCTAGTATTGTGTTATTACCGTTTAAAATCGAATGCACCACAATATACGTACAAAATTATAATGTCCAAATTTTATTTAAAATGTTTCCTATTATATTAATTGTTAAAATTAAAATATTTTATAATTTTTTATATATCAACCCTTAATAATTAATACATAGAAAAAAATATTACAACAATGCACCTAAATTAAAATTATTTATTATTTATGCAAAAAACCTGAATATTTCATGATAATTAAACATAATAATATGTAAGACGTGTGTCGAATAGTCAATATACCATTTGGGAGCATATATAAACTTTATAGAAATTTATAGAAATTTTTTAAATCGACGCAACATATCGAAGTCCTGACCGAATACATTTCCTAATAAAATAGAGTCTATTCGTGTATATAATGATATTTTGTTTAAATACTAAATTTTCGTTCATATTCAGGTGATGTATGCAAGAAAGGTGAAGGATCGAATCCTGATCACGTGTGTCTTCGTATGGAAGACTGTGAATCATTAAAAGAAAAGAAAACTGATAATAAACACCTCGATGTTTGTAAATTTGACGGATCACAACCGATAGTGTGTTGCCCCAAAATTTCTAACAGAAAGATACACGTCATGAAGAGATTAACGAACAAAAAGCCGTCCATTGCAGACGACAGTATGTACAAATAGTATACATAATTACAACATTTTTATCTGTTGCTTATCGCATATATTTTAATATAGTCATATTTTTTATCATTTTAAGAGTGCCATCAATATTCGAAAGTCATTGACCACGAACACCATCACATGAAAGGATCGCCGACAAAATTTCAATTTCCGTCGAATGAAAATAAGGTGAGTGTTTTAAACGCCAATAAGATATAGAAATAGATATAGTAATATTAACCTGAACAGAAATATTTCAACGATAAAATGAATTTTAAATATCGTGAAATAATATAATTCTATTTTCAAAATTATTTATTGGCAGATAATCTTTGGCAATTGCGAAGTGGAGTTACAGATGGCATCACAAAACGAAGATAATATCGATATACCCATAATGAAAGTAGATGATGACACATCCGACGTAGGATTGGCAAACTCGATAATGTATCCGCATATGGTGAGACTATTCTGTTTTTATCTATCATATAATATAAATATAATTAATTATAAAATCGTGGACGTGATTAAAAAGAGGACCAATACAAATATTATACCCTAAAATACTATTAAGTTAATAATATATTATTTAAAAACTGTCTAGTTTACAGTAAGTATTGAAAAATAAAAAATAATAATTTATAAATATATAAATTTAAATATTGCTTCGTTATAAGTATTTTATCATACACATAATTATTATAAAATGTACCTACATACAAAAAAATAAACAGTGCTTAAAGATTAATACTAAAAATATCATATAAACTCTATTGGAATCAAAAAGCTCAGAAATGAAAATTTATTTGTCCTGATAGATGGCAAACGAAACAAAAATACAATAAAATCTAATAGGGATTAAACGCTGACGTGTGTGATTTGTTTTAGGCGATGTTGGGTTACGAAAAAACACCGGGCAATATCAAATGGGCGTGTGGAGGTTCGTTGATCAGCGAGAAATGGATTTTGAGTGCCGCGCAATGTCATAACATCAATTCTTTGTAAATCACTAAAAAAAAAAAAAAAACAGTACTTAAAACTGAAATCCATATATACGTGATATAATATATTTTTATTTTTAAAGGGGTGCGGCACGTTGGGCTCACTTAGGCGAAAATACTAATAAATATCGAATAAATCACCACGTGATACATCCGTGTTACGAACCGTCTTCGTATTACAATGACATAGCTTTGTTTCGATTGGAAAAAGAAGTCGAGTTTTCCGAGAGTGTCCGACCGATTTGTTTGAACACGGATCCGCATTCTATTCCCCAAATGCAAGAAGTCACTGGTTGGGGAAAAATGACAGCCGGTAAGTCGTATTCCGTACATTTTGAGTAAAACCGATCGTATTCTTTTTAAATGTTTTTTTTTTTTTTTTTTTGAAAAAACTGTAACACGCGTATTTGTTCACGAATTAAATTAATATTACTGTAAGCTTGAAAAATTTTCAATTCTTTATACTTTGCTGTCTCGAGTATGATTTATTATTTTTATAGTAGGTATATTATAACCGCGACTAAACGACTAATTGTATAAACTATGAGTAACCGATATTATGAGAAAATCCTCGTTCGTCCGAATAAACCTTATTTTATCTTTTTATATTAAAATGTAACATGAACATCGTTCACGTGAGTATAAAATTTTTAATCGCACGAAAAAACATATCGAATTTATTTTTGTAATCGTAATTTTTATATTTTTATCATCGAATTCGACAAAAGAAAAAAATACATCGTTTTTCAACCGCGGTTTTCAGTTTTTTTTTTTTTATTCGTGTTTCAGACGCACCCATTAGCGAATATTATCTGTCATCGATACGTTCGAAGACCGTTCCGAGCAACGAGTGCGACCAAACTCACGTTTCAAACGTCGGATCGTCGTCGTTGAGATTCGGCACGCTGACCGACAGGATGATATGTGCCGTTCCCACGAACGACGTGAAGGAAAATTGCGAGGTACGTTTCGCCACGATAACAATATTATAATTTCTTTGTCAATTTTTATTAGTCTTCGATCGAAATCGATATAATAACGTCATTTTACTCGTTATCGTACAGGACGATTTGGGAAATCCGCTACAAGCGAAACTCGAAAATTCCAACGTTCACACGCTGTTCGGTATCCGATCCGTACGATCGTGCGAATACGACAAAAACACGCCCGCGGTGTACACGAGGGTGTCAAAATACATCCCTTGGATCGAAAGCATCGTATGGCGATACTATTAATATAGTGCAGCGGACGTGTACGATTTACGAAATGCCAAAAAAAAAAGAACATTACGTTGTTTCGTGATAATAATATTATGTTATCACTGAAATCGTCATCTTTTATATTATATTATTACATTATATTTTATATACATATTATTATTATTATACGTAATTTATAATTTTAAAATCGATACAAAATAATGTAATTTTTTTTACGAATCGCAAATCAATTTTACACCGACATAGGCACAGGTGTTCGAGGATCAATCACTTGTTATTATTATTTTTCATTTAAAAGAATCCGAACCAACAATACACAATAATATAATAGGTACCTATTATAATATTACGTAATAGGTACTTTGAGGCCGAAAAAAAACGAACCTCATCGTTTTCTCATACTATACAATTGTATAAAAAAATAGTCAACAATAATAGTATAATGATGACGATCATCCTAATCTAAAAATTATTCAAGAGATATTATTATTGTTAAATCTTAAGTCATCATATTTTATTTTATCATATTTTGGTCGTCATCAACGTATACGATTATTAATAGTTGTATAAATTCACGATGAATGTCATAAATCAAGGTCAGAATTAAAATGTACCTAATATATTTACGTTAATCGTGAGATTTTATTATTATAAATATAAAATATTACTAGGATATATATTTTATATGTATACGAAATTCGCGAATTCTTTTTATTTTAACTTTTATATTATGGGTTGTTAAATTTGAAAAAGGTACAACGAATACGTATTTTTATTTTTTGATACTTAATACCATAATTCGAGAAACCAAAGTAAATATTAGTAATCACAAAAACATTGCATTTAAATTTATTTTACTTGAGTAATTGAATCTACTGATTACTAGTAAACTGGTTACTGATTTCCGCTTATTTATTTATTTATTTTCATTAATATTATTTATATTATACAGTGACAAACATATTATCGTCGTTGATTTTTAATTAGCTATATCTAATTTATCGATAAAATGAATATTTAAAATTCCCTAGAGGAAAATTAATTTATTTTTTTATCAAGTATTTTTTTTTATAATTTAGATTTATAATAGTGGATAATTTCAAATTTTTATCATTTCGAAAATATTAAAAAAAAAAAAAAAATGTTAACGTTAGAATATATTTTGTAATCGTATAATATTCTTCTATGTATTACTGTTAATATAAAAAAAACACATAAATTACGCTTATAAAACAGTATAATATAAAATAATTAAGCAATAAAATAACAAATTTATGTATTAGTTCAATAATAAATTATATTTACGTAGGTAAACAAAAATAAAATATATAATTACAAAATATATCTCTAATAATTCAAAATTCAAACACAAAACCCACACCTATTATTATGTTTTTAAGTATGTATTTTTTTTTTTTTTTTTATCATTTACCTATAGTCCAAATGTGAATAACCTTAATTAATTTCATAGTTATAGAATAATCTTCTGCAATGCGATATCTTTTTGGCACATAATACTCGTGTTATAATTGCTTAGTAAAGTACAATACACATAATTTTGTTCAGATCATAATTGATATTATAATAATTATAAAACTTTATCGTTGAAATAATTGTATAATATTATAATTTTTTAATGTGTTTCGTAAAATTCCTTCCTCGTCATAAGTTTGGAATTCAAAAATTGAATAAAATATTAAATATTAAGTAGGTATTATCTTTGTCCAATGACCTTGATTTACGTCTTATTAATATAATATTTATTGTATATGTAATATATCATTATCGTTCAATATATGTAGAATGGAAGTGTATAATGAAGAAGTAACAAGCCGTTTTACTCGTCCATTCATATAATAATATTACAGTTAAGTTATTCATATAGTTTCCAACATTAGTTCATTACAAATATACAACGAATAATGAAAACACTACGATACAAATTTTCAAAAGCGGATCCAATACTAAAGTATAATAATGAAGTAATATGATGGTAAATAAATATTTTATTGAATTATAATTTATAATTAATATTTAAAAACAATGATAAATCATTACGTTCTAAAAAAAACACGATTATGAACGAAGAGATTTTCAAAATATTATTACACGTGTCTCGTATATCTATCTCAAGCAGTTATGTGTTTAATTAATAGATGTTGTATTCTAAATTGTCGCGATTATTTAAATTACAATTAATAGATATGTTAAGTTTTATAATATATAAACTAGAAGTATTCATAAAAAATTTTAAAACGTAAAATAATTACTCAACAAAAATTTCAAATCTCTTATATATTACTATATTTATCAAAAATAATTATCGAATTCGTAAAAAATATATTATATATTGTACGGGAACTTATTCTATCTCCATTTATAGTTTTTTCGATCGTTTAATAAAACCATATTGAAAAATACGTGAAATGACCCGAAATAAAATACCAACCAGATAAAAACACCATGATTTTATTTAAATATTCAATTTTGAAACAATAATTTAAAAATTCGAATTTTTAAAAATAGGTAATTCCAGAAAAACTCTTAAAAACTTAAATCTTACGAGTATAATATTAATATTTTACACATAAAAACCAAATGTGCTACAAAACTACAAAAGTTAGGTTATATAATTAATTAAATTTTAAATATCAAAATAATAATATTATATTATTCTTAAATATATTTTAAAATAATTACATAATTATTAATTTATTAAATGGACATATTTATTAAGTATTATTATACACTAATGTACCAATATTGCCTATGTAAAACGCCGTCTTAAATACGATAATAATACGCGAAAAGAAAATGAAAACAAAATATTGTATAAAATATTATAATATTTATTGGATAAGATATTGAAAATTTACTAAAAGTATATTACTAATTTGAGATTTCGACGGCTATTTTTCATTGCCCCGAATCGAATCAATATTATCACTAACGGGAAAAATAATTTTTTTTATAATATTATTAGTTTATTACCTATTTACAAATTGTAAATTTCTGTAAATTTTACGTGCGTGTCATTAATTTATAACTATAAAAATATATTTATATCAACCGAGCATACACTCTCTAAATTCACAAAATAATCCTATGACCGAAACTGATTAGACTAACGTATTTAAAAGTGTTACGACCAAAAAACGAATAAATTATAATTTACGTATTTACAATTTTCGTGTTTTTTTTTTTAATTTAATTTTCCATTTTAAAATAATGAAATTCAATTTTACAGTGTAATCGCACTATAAATTGAATAAACAAACAACATTTTTTTATTATACATTTAACATATTATTTTATTTTAATATTACAGTTCAGATGATATAGACTTCGATTTTATAACTATTATTTATTATTAATAATATTAACTGGAAGTATTAATGTTAATCATATTTAATATATTATAATATTATAAAGAGCGTCGTTTCAAGGCTTGAAATAACCTGTTTAGGTAGAATTAAGTATACAATGCTACTTTAATTCTAATAACCTTGGAATTTTCATATTTGTAGAATTGATAATGTTCCAAATAAATATATGACACAAGCGAAATAGTAGGGAGACGACGTAAACTAAATGTTTTGCTCGTTCACGTTATCATCTTTGGTGCAGTTCATCAGTTTATTAGAACGACGACGAAAATACAATAATTTAAAAATGAAAACTCACTCGAATATAAATATGGTATTAATTCTAATTGTACAATGTATCATATTTTCCGGAAATCACGCAATGCTAAATTTATTCGAAGGTGAGTTTGATTTATTTTTTTTATTCAAAGCGAAGTGAAGAATGTATAGGTTTTATAATGATGCGTCTTAATTTTATGTATGTAGACACTTTTTCTACGCGAAATATTGCTCTGATTTTCATAAAAAGCACATGTTTCCGGTTGGAAAGTGGATGTAGTTTGTACTTTATTTAGGTTATTTCTTGAATTTCTCCAAATTAACCCTATGCTATAGAAAAAACTACCAAAAAAATGATAAAAAAAACAGAATTTTTCACGAATACTAAAATTTCGACCAATTTAATTTGAATATTTCACGATAACTCAGGCAATTTTAAACTTATAGACGTCAACATTTTTTGAGATATTTTATATAGATACTGTATATATGTGATAATATTTTAGAACCGTTACGTTAATTTTTCTACAAAATATAGCACTTTGAATATTTCCTAAAATTCTCGTTTTTACGTATGTAATGTTTAATAAAAAATTAGCAATTTTGGATTTTAAGGTGTTAATGGTTTAATAATAATATTAAAATATTTAATTAAATTGTATTATACCGTCGTAAAATGTTGTAGACGATGTATGTCAACAAGGCGATAAAAACACTGGCGATTCCGTTTGCAAATTAGCGCAGGAGTGTTCGACTTTGGAACAAGACATTAGACGTCATATATTTCCGCCTATATGCTCGTTCATTGGAAACAATCCAGTGGTCTGTTGTTCACCGATTTCAAAAAGCATAACTACAAGTCCATCTTATTATAGCACTACGACCACACCTTTTGTTAATTCTTACACTTCCGACGAAAGTAAATATTAAAAAAATATAAAATATTACCTGTAAGCTGTAAATTATAATTAGGCTCTTCGAAGACTTAACCAGATCAAAAATTATTGTCACAGAGAACCAAATTCCTCGTTTCATAAATTATTTTCATTCTGTCGTACCAAATTCCAAATAGGAAAAAACAAAAAAGCTAAAAGTCTAATTTTATTTAATATTATAATTATTAATTCATTAGAATTAGAATTAGGATTTTAACGCCCTAAAAAGTGTAAAAATAAACACAGATTACCAAAGTAGTAAACATATATTTTTCGATTGACAAAATTTATGATTAGTAAAGTTATTTCGTATGTAAATATTATTTTAGTCATAAAATATACATATAAATTATTTTCTATATTACATATATTTAAAAAAAAAATAGAAAAAAAACTACTATTGTGCAATCGAAATATAATTTCTATTTCAAATTTGGTTGATACAACTGATGCGAAACTTATAAATAGAAAACTACGTTTATAGAGGATTATGGGAAAAAATAATGGAAAACTCTGTCCAATTCTAGACCAGATCTAGATTATTATTGACTTTTTAATTTCTTCGACACGGAAAAAATTATAATTTCTTCTAACAGTCTGTGAAAATTAACATAATTTGATTAGATTTATGACAGTTTTTTCGCGTGTAACGTTCAATATTATGATGAACCGTGACCGTTCGTCAAAACTAATATTTTTGGTCGGGTTAGGTTATTTCATTTTTTCAGTCAGGACCACGGTTGTTTTAATAACGGACGATTTTTTATAATATTTCTTTGACATCGCGTTTAAACGAATGTAAAGAAATGTATGGTAATCATTTCTACTTATAATAGTGTGCCGTCAGTATTCGAAACTGGTGTTCACGACCATCAAAAACCCAATGCGCGAGTTGTTAGGGCAAACGTCGGAACCTGAGTACATCACGGTGAAAGACTGCTTCGACGTCCTGCCTTTAATAGCCGGCGGCGATACGGCACATCCGAAGGAATTCCCGCACATGGTAATATTATATAAATATATGAGAAAAATTGCAGAAATTAATAACACTGAAAAAACACTAATACACGATTATTTTTGTTATCAGGCATTAATCGGCTACGGCAATCGAAACGGAGAAAAATCGCGGGGTTGCGGCGGCTCGTTGATAAGCAAAAGGTGGATCTTGAGCGCAGCACATTGCGCGAACAATACCGGGTGAGTGGGTAACGTGATGCACAATAATATATTTTAAACATTCTGTATATGAATTCTGGAGTCCTGTCATCCTGAATTCTGTGAAAAAACTTTCAACTTTCTTCTTTCAAAAAAAAAAAAAAAAAATTGCCTTAACGTAATAATGACTGAGGACTGACTGACTAAGATTTTATTCAATATCACGGATTAATAACATTTATTTTGATTTAAATAAACCATAATTATTCACATTCCATTATTAACATAATTATTATATTTACATTTTTCACTCGAACAGAAAAATAAAACGTTTTATATCGCTTCAACATACATTATTTGTATATATTATATAGGTAACTTATTTAAAGAAAACACTATATTATATTAAAATTTAGGTAAAATTTAGGTAAATTGATACTAAAATTATGTATGAATATTACATAAAATTTTAATATATAAAGTAACATCTGTCAAAATAATATCATCAATTTAGTGAATTTAACGTTAGATACCTATCATAAAAAAAAATAAAATAAAAATTGACAGATACAATAATAAAATTTCCAATTTCTAAACATAATAAACGTTAATATAGCATTATATTTGATAAAATATCAAAATATTTCCAAGACGATTAGCGAGCTGGGTGCGACTGGGCAATGTGAACATTCTTTCAGAAAAGACCGAACCAAACGACTACAAAATCGTGGAACGAGTGTTACACCCTCATTACAATCCAGCTTATATTTACAATGACATCGCGCTGTTCCGTTTGGAAAGGGATGTGAAATTTTCGCCGTACGTACGACCGATTTGTCTCAACACAGACCCGTCGCTGACATTCGATGAGGCGAAGGTGTGCGGATGGGGTCGGACCAGCCCTGGTTAGTGGTTACGTTTTGAAAACTAAAAAATTCGGTTAGGTAAATATAAATCATCATGAAAGAATGTCCAAGTGTAAATACTATTACATTAATACATGATACAATATTTTTGGCGCTTTAGATATTAATATATGAATGTTTAAATAATAATTTTGCGTTTAATTTTATGCTAAGTAAATGTGCAGAAGCGTTAAATATAAATAATTCCTCTTCTAAATGATGGAGAAAGTTTTTACTCCAAGTCATCAAAAAATATTATCTTTGGACATTTTTTTATGCACGTTGTTATAATTAAGTAATTATATTCGCTAAAGACAATAACACTAACCTATTCAAATGCATATGTGATATATTGTGAAAGTGAATAAGGTTTGGTTTGGTTTGGTAAACGAGAAATTGTATTAAGGAGATGACAGAAGTACAATTTATTCTTTTATAAGAAAAGTTTTGTTTTTAATAACAAGGGTAGCCAAAATCCATCTTTACGAAAAACACGAATAGAATATTATAAGTAGATACCAACATAACACAGTTATTTCTAAACGTTATCCGTTACGAATGGAATAAAATATTTCAATAGTACCCGAATCAAAGTCAATTATTATTAAATTAATATGTCTTTTTTTTTTTCATTACGTGAAATAGGTGGCCCGACCAGTCCCAATTTGTTGCGAACTTATGTAAAACCTGTATCGATTAAACAATGTAAAGAGAAATACCCTCCGAGTTCGAACCCAAGGATAAATCTTGGTATACTCGAAGACAGCATGATATGTGCGGGTGATTTTTACGACGGAAATGACACTTGCGCGGTAAGAAAACACAATTTCTCTCTCTCAGTATCATTTCATATTATCATAATTAAAATTCTCTCATCTTTAACAATGTTACACTCGGATGAGAATTTAACAATTTTGTTTAGCCTTAAAATAGGTACTAAAAAAAATATATACTATAATTGGATACGGGTCAATATCGAAATTTAAAATACAATTAAATGATTTCATAGTCAATGAGATAAAAATAAGGTTTTCTCCGACGAAAACCTGAAAGTTCTATATACAAATGTTTAATGTAACTATTTTTTATTTAAATTCTACATACGCGTCCGCGAGATCAGTTAACTGACGTTTAACAGACGAGACGCGTTTCATCATAATTCAAACATTAGTAATAAATAATAATTATTATTATACTGTACAGGGCGATTCCGGAGGTCCATTACAAATAGACGATGCCAACAATACCAGTTGCGTGTATACTCTAGTAGGCATAACGTCGTTCGGAAAACATTGCGGCAGCAAAGATACGCCGGGAGTCTACACCAAAGTGTCGAATTACATCCCATGGATCGAACAGATCGTTTGGCCGAAAAATTAAACATTTTATAAGTGTGTAACGCAGGACAAAAAACATCACGCGACTAACCGAATTTGAACTACTCAAAAAAACACAAAAAAACTCAAACAATACACTCGTACATGATATTGTTGTGTGCATATGTAGTTGTCTTTTGTCCTCGATGTTATAACGCTGTCGTGATATTTAATTTCGCAAGTTTGTGTAAAATCAAGAATAATTATATTTTTTAGGTATACGCTAAAGCCTATAATTGTTCAAAAACAATATTTACTATAACAAACTTTAATATTATATAATGAAAAAAAAATAAATTATAAAATAATATTTTTTTTCTAATCGTGTAATATTGACTATTACATATTATACAGGTGTATAATTTGATTAAAAATATAATATTGACTGATTCGTTTTATTTTTAATATCTTTTTTTTTTATATATAAAATGTTTATTGTTTGTATTTAAATGAATTCACTGTCAAACTGTAATTATTATTTTGTAATAATATACCTAAGTAATAAAATAAAATGTTTCATTTGCATTATAAGATTTTCTACCAGAATCTTACGCCGAGTAATCAGAGTCGAACATTTTACAGGAAAATACTCCTATAAAATCCCTAAATAATAATAATAATAATAAAAAGTCAATAACCCACAAAATTCCGAATTTATTAATAAAATCATTTTTTACAAGGTTTACTTTTATTTTATTTCATTCAAAAGATTCATGTTTAGAAAAAATTAAATAAATTTTAGAATTAAAAATATTGTTATTAAAAATGCGTTATAATTTATTGTAAATTCATAAAAACTTATGTTTTCAACTTATACACTCTCAATAAGATGTGACAACGGAATGTGTCTTCGGGCTGGGCGACGATCGTACGCTGGCGGCAGAGTTTTTGTCGTCGGCGTTTATTCGGTTTATCCGTAATGATCGGCGCTCGAGTACCTACGAGTCATTTGTGAGTCTAAAAAATGCACGGTCTCAGCTTACACACTCGACGGACGAGAATTTTAGTTAATATTCAAAGTTCTATATTTTCTCAAATAATTAATGTAACCGTTCCAATTTTATCGCGCATATAATAATATAGTACCTAAGTACCTATGTGAACATCCAATAAAATTTTCAAATCTTCTAGTTCAATATTGCCTGAGTTATTGTAAAATAATGAAATTGATTTCGTCAAAATTTCTTATTTCAAATTTGTCATATTTTTTGATAGGCTGAAGTTTGAGAAACCTAAACTAAATAAAGTACCAACTAGACAATATTCCTAACAAAAATCAAAATGCTATTCGTGATAATCGGGTCATTTTTTCTGGTGGTAAAAATGTTTCATACAAACTAAGAAAAAGAAGACAGACATTGTAAAACCAATAAATTCTTCGCTTCGCTCAAAATCTATACAATAATCTATACAATGTGCACGGGTTCAGCTAATAATATATAAATATAAGCGCGGTAACGTGTACGATTCGTATTATGCATACACGGCCGTTTCAAACTGTTGTAAAAATATTTTTTATAATAATTAAAATGAATAAAACTCAGGAATCAACAATACGAATTATACTCGTATAATATTTAAAAAAAAAAAATGTTTTTAGCCAAAAGCTATGGAACTATGTACGCCTACATTATTTGAATAATCGAAGTTAAAAATATTTAATTATTAATAATAAATAATAATACAAGTATTATATCAATCGTCTATACCGAAAATGCGGTATGGCCGACTTGATCATTGACGGTTTTTTTGCTATGATTTTATTGCTCCTCTTGATATCTTCGTTTCTTATATAATCTTTTGATATATGATGTCGTTTTTCTCCATTCAACCGACACCTGATTATTATAAATTCAGTTTTGGATGTTACTACTCTGAGTTTCAAGAATTTTTTTTTTCCTTTTCGTCATTTCACGTCGTTCCCGTATTGTCATTAAGTCTCTTCCGTCTTTATTTACCTTATTCACTGGTCTACCTACAATCGACGATTGAATCCCATTTTTAGCCGCACCAACAGAACATCTGTTCTTAACGAGGCCTTCAATTGTTTGTCAGAATTAGATTTTTCTCTACGCCATGAATATTGAGTGAATTCAATTTTTGACAAACTCAACATGGTCGTACGAATATTTCCAATAAAATAGTTAAGTAACTCGATCAAACAACATTTAAATAAATTATTTTACAATTGAAAAATTATTTATGTAATATTATAAAAATAAACAAGAATAATTATTTGATATCCGTATTGATAACTTTGTGATTTAACTTTGACCATTTGAATAGAAAAAATATTTAATTTTATTATTCCATTGGTCATTGCCCGTTAACAACTCTAAAATTCGGTAATTAATATTCATAATAATATCGCACTATCAACTAACCACGGGTTTCCAACTTTCTGAACTTTTATCATTGTATACAACAAATAAGTAAGTCATATTTTTATTTATTTTATCAATTAGATACACTTCTGGCTAATAATATTATAATATTTCAAAATAGATTTATTTTTATTTTAAATTTTAAAAAGAATACTCGCTATCTGTAAATGTTCAATGTAAGTTCATATTACATGTTATATGCACTTATTTTGTTATTTTTTTAAAGAAAAATTAAATAATTTTTTAAAAGAAAAATTGTTTCCAATAATGTTATAAATCAGTTCGATTTTTATCACTCTATTTTTGACATACTTTTATAAAATTATACCTAACCTAACCTCGTATTAGAAATTTATAACTAATAACTAATTAAAATTATGTGAAATTATTTTTGGACTGAGCAACAATGATTCTATGAAACATGATAAAACTATATAGGTAATATATTCAGAATTAAGCGTAGCCAACGAAAATAAAATATTTCATTTTAGTTTTTAATTAAAGCATTTTTTCATCTTAATTTGTAGTAGACATTAAAAAAAATCCGCCATCTGATTAAAATGTAAAATGTTAAAACTAAATGTTCATTGTAAATCAATTGATCAAAATAGTAATAAAATTTACATTTTCAATTATGATTTATAAATTATAATACAATTTAAATTTTAGTATTCGTTTATAATAAAATAATGTAGGATATACCTACTCGTATTATTATTACACAACTTTTTAAAATTTACGTTACTATAGATCGTTTATCTTTACCAATTATTATAAAAATATAAAATTTATAGTGCATTATACCGACCCAACATAATAGTGAATAACATAATTATTATAGTTACGACCAATGTTATTGAAAAACAACAATTGAATATCACATCCGAGCCATCCTCACTGAAACTGATATCTGATTATAAATTAGCGATGAACATATTTTGATATATTTTATAAAAATATAAAACCTATATTTAAAATTTAGACGTTGGTCAAAATAATACTTCCAAATACGCATGTAAAATATATGTGAACAACTCAAAAAAAAAAAAAAAATTGTCAAGATTCACACGTCATACATTTCGTTTCTTATTTTAAATTAATAACTTTGTTAAAAATATAATTTTGATTTTTTTCCCCTCATTTTCTTAATGATTTTCTTACCTCGTAGAAAAAATATTGGAAATTTAAAAAATGATCTGAATAATAATATCAAATATCTTAAATACTTTACCGAAAGTATATTCCATTTGTAAAACTGACCATTTTTACTGTTAGTAATCGTTTGTTCCAAACGTAACAATATAATTAAATTTAAAAAAATTAGCACGCAACGTTGCTGTAAACCCTACAAAACATTCTTTTTTTTTACTCAGAATCCAAAATTTTATTATCTTATCATTCTAAACTTCTATTTATTATTCTTGATTTTTCAATAATATTCTTTAAAAAATATTTACAACAGTAGTCCATTATTTTATGTGCTACAATGAAATTACATTTTAAATTATTGTGTAATATAAAAACTATTATAATTATAATATAGTATTTATACTAATTAGTAATTAGTAGTTAGTTCCAATAATATTATATTACAAAGTTTCGTAAATTTCCTACAATCTGATAAACAACGCTGCAATTGCATAATTTGAAACTCTGAGTATAGGTATTATGCTACTTTTATATTATTCAATGTAATAAACGATTTGATGTAGGTAATAAAATCATTTTACAATTTTATATTTCTACGTATTATTACAAAAACTATAAAGAAAAACAAAATAAATTCAATGTTAAAATAAAATGTATCATTTATTTATATAATATGTACCTATTTAAAATAGGTAATATTTATAAATTTAATTTTCAATAATATCCCATAATTCTATAGTGTCCATTATATTAACAATTTACCTATTTCATGTTTCTGACTGAAATTTTCTAAAATTACACCTATAATAGGTATACGTAAGTATGCTTTTTATGTTAATTTTATTAAAACATATTTTCATTTGAATACATTCAAAATTGAACAATTATAGGTACATTTGACTATTATTCAATCTTGAATTAATTGGGTAAGTTTGGTACCCGAAATATATATTTTAATCAAATAAACATAACAATACTTTCGTTCTTTATTTCGTAAACATGTATAATTTTGGAAAACCTGCTGGTGTTAGAAAAATTAAAATGTAAAATAGGTATTTTGGACAAATACTACGGGAATCTATGCGATATTATTTGAATAATCGAACTATATTAAAAATATTTGAACAATTAAAAAGTTAAATTATTTAAATATAACCATACACATCCGGTACTCGGTAGACGTACAAAATAAAATATTAAAGTACCTAACCTAAAATCTGCCGAAAATGCGGTATACCTACGTTCGATAGTGTTTTGGCTATGGATCGGATTTCTTGATCACGTCACTTTTCATTTTTCGATTAATCTGTGCTATTGTTTTACACCTTTTCGCCGACGGCTGATTATTGAAAAATCGCTTTTGACCGTTATTGTTCTTCTGACCTTCCATGATTTTTTTTTTGTGTAATTTTCCGCCATTATCGTATCGTATCACACTTTTTTATAATCTAACTCGTTCGTCATCGGCATTTATTCTTATTGAATATTAAAGATCACTTTTATCTTATCAGATAATTTTTGGATGCATCGACAAGTGATTTTCTTATGGTCTTTTAGTCTTTTACTGCTCGTGTACACTGATTTTATTACTTTTTCTTTATTCGAACCACCATGGTAGGAATTGATTTTTCCAATCACCGCAATGTAATTGTATAATACAATATTATTGTAACATATCAAATAAAGATATATAGCTTAAATTAATAATTTAATTATTATCGATAGTATTAAAAACTCGTTCAAAATAATAGACTTTAATAGAATTATATTGTTTTGACAAAAATTCTACTGAACTATATTATTTCTTTGTAAAAATAATATAAAAATAATAAACAATAACATATTTCATTTAATAACCGATGGTGATAAAACTTTTTACATTAGTTATCAACTTTGGAAGTAAATATTTCTAATTGTTTCGTTGTATTATTGTTTATTTTTTCCGACTATAGCCACTCCTCAGCTTTATATTTACCATTACAATAACATAATATAATTACCTATATTAAAAAAGCGCTTTGCTAGTTGCTGGTGTAAATATAGGATAATTATTATAATAATATGCACTTTAGGCACATTCCAATGCATAATTTGTTTTATTTTATATCATTATATTATGTAATATTCGTGTTCGATTTTACGATAGTAATAATATTTACAAGTATTTAAAAATCGATTCTTCGAAATAGGTTCGTAAAAAACTAAAAAGAAATAAAAAAAAATTCTAAATATTTTAGTAACTATACGAATAATTATTATTATTTTGATTCTATAATTCAGACATTATAATATAATTGCGTATACGAGACGTTAAACAATAAAATTATTCATCGGTTATTTGATTCTTATATACAAGTAAAGTAAGGTAAGTATTAATATATTAAATAAAATTATTGCAGAATTCCAAAATGCATGATTACTATCAGGGCCTAGGGTAGGTGAACTGAGATATTAGTCCTAGGCCTCGCGAAAATTTAAGGGCCTCGCGCTAATGAAAATACTTTATTATATAAGGTGCAAAAACTCGAGCCGGCTGCAACACTGCATAAAAGAAATTATTGTGGAAAAATGATCGAAATGTTGCTGAACGAAATTATTATTAGAATTTAGAATCATTCTATCATAAGCCCATACTTAAATGGACTTATACATTTTTTTATTAATCTATATTATATTGCATAAAGCATAATATACAATAATATTAATACAATACGAAAGAAATATTGCAAGTATTTATGATTTCTTATTATAAAATAAAAGTAGATGGGTTGTTTGTGTTATTGACATTTGACTTTATAAATATCGATGAACGGCAATAACCACCGATTTTCATAGATTCTTCATTAAATTATCATAGTAGTTAATTAACTATAATTAAAAGAAATAATAGGTATTATAACATATTATTAATATCAAAGCTTATCAAAACAATGTTAAAGCTTGTCCTGGGCCTCGCAAAAACTCGGGAAGGCCCTGATTACTATACTTAAGTAAAGTGCTATGGATTTTAACAGAGCCGGAATAATGAAATTAGTGGCCCTGGTCTAATTTATTTTTGTGGGCCCTAATTTTATAAAATATCCTTTAAATGTAAAATAAAAAAAAAAAAAAAAAATTATAATTTCATATCGAGTCGAATATTAATGAAATAAACGACTATTATAATAATGCAGACTAAAATTATATTATAATTATTGATATAAATTTTTTTATCTAATCTATAAACGTTATGAATTTCGTTCGTGAATAACGTGCCATTCGCGTATAATGTTCACAAATGTACAAAAATATAATATGATAAATTTAATTATTTTTTTATTTCTACTCGTAAATATAATACCAATAAAAATGACTAATTTTATATTATTTTTTGAGCAAAACCAATACGTATAAATTTATTGCGTGTATATTTTATTATATATAATAATATTATTTTTTTCTTGCCCGGAGGTCGTTTTATTATTTATTACGTGAAATTTGTAAAAAAAAAAACGAAATAAAAAACGCGAAAAGTTTGAAATAATACATTTTTTTTTTAAAAAAAAAAACCAAATATATTGTTTTGTCACGATAAAATAGAGAATATAATATGATTATCAAGATTGACGTTACAACAATATAATATATAATATACATAATACGTATTATAGTTGAATAATTGTTACATTATTATATTTATGATTTTGCGACGTATTCCGATAGTGATATGGCACACGATTCGGAAATAATAATAATAATTAGGTACATTATTATATTGACGACCGAACAGATTTTTCGCGTCCTCGGTATATGGAAAAACAAAAATCTTTAAAACCGATCAAATTCGTATGATACGATTATTCGAGTGTTATCATCGGGAGGCAATAACTACAGTATTATTTATAATAATATAATAATGATGATGTAAATATTTTATGATTACACGGTCGTAAAAAATTACAATTGGCGATACAAATTACCGGATATTAATACCGCCAAGGTCCCGTGTATCTATAGACAAATGTGTGCGGAAAAACATAAAATTTTGACTTCGAAAACGTATATAAAACGAGCTTTTCCTATACCGACCGACTACATAAATCGTATAGGTACCTATCGTCACCAGTCGACGGACACGCGATTTCGGAGTTTTATTATTACATTTTTTTTTAAGTTTATAATATTTTTTATCATCGGTCGTCGACGTGTGAACGCACCACACAAAAATGATCGTGAAAAAGACAATTTTGGCGGCCGTCTTCCTCCTGTTCGGTTGCGCTATGTTTTCCATTCAAGCCGAGGCGAGTATTCATATAAAATTAGATTTCATATTTCTTAGTTAATATTAATCTTTATTTATTAGTTAGAATATTTCGTATAAATAGCATATTGTATTTTATTGTATCGCGCGTTCGTATTAGATAGCAATATAAACATTTTTATTGTATTACAGATTTAAAGTTATATATCTCGACATTTATTTCATATTTGAGTTTAATATATTTTAAGCAAACATTTATTTTCTTCTTTTAAAGTCGCTCTATTCTTTTTTTACAATCATACTAAAATAATTTGATCTGTTTTTTTTAATAATATATTATAAAACACTGATTTATTTTGTTAGAAAAGAAATGTAAAACTGAACAATTTATATCGTGCTACGTGATTTCTATCGGAAGAAATATTCTAAAGCTAAATCCGTGTGAGGAGTTTTTGTTTCGTTTATAAAATTTTGATCCTTATTGAGTTATAGACAACATTTCGAAAGAATAAAAATAGATACCTAAAAATTAAAACCAAACATAATATTGTCGGGATAAAATCGCTCGTTTTAACAAAAATTTTGATTTATTTATAATAAATTAACATAGCGAGAACTTAAGATAATACATGGCTTTAAATTATATATCTTCAGATAGATTGATTTTATTGTTTATAAATATTAGCACTTCCCTAAATCAAAATTGACAAATTACACTTAAAAGAAATCTAACCTTTTAATGTTTAAATATAAACAATAATAATAATTATTCTATGAATTTTAGACTTTTGAAGAATCAGATAAAGAATTGATGGCAAAATTAATGGCTATAATATTTAAATGCTTCAAAGATGCCGATTGGGGTAAATATTATAATTTTTTAATTATTATATTTTATTTTATTTTCTAATATTTAATTATTAGATATTATTATCATCGAACGGGAGCATATAAATATAATTCTTGTACCTATTATAATATATTTTTCAAGTTTTAGATCACTTATCGCGAATTTTTGTTTTCTAAAAATATTAATTATTATTTATTAATTATAAAATAAAACTCAAACTTCGACTGGGTACTTATTAGATTATAAAATATGTCATTAAAATAAAATCTATTAAAAAGTTTTCTGTATGTCGAAATTTATTTTGCCGTGTACAAATTTTAATAATATTTAATAATATACTTGTATATAATTCGAATATGACTATTATTATTTTTATATATTTATAACAAATATTATAATTATTATTATAATTTATGACAATATTAATATTAAAAACAGTATTTCTAAACGTAACTTATGACCTGTATTCCAATATTTTTTTTTTTAATTTTTTTAATATATCAATACGATATAACACGTCATTAATTTTGTGGAGTACATAATATATACAGGTACGAATAATACCTAAAAATTTCAGGTACTTGCGGAGAAATGTTGAAAACCAGTTATGATATAACTCAACCGAAATATAAACAATGCACAGTAAGTAAATCGCGATTTTTCATCTTAATATTTTAAACGTAATATTTTTATACTTTTATGTCATGTAGTGTCAGATGGCTTGTGTCGGAGAAGACCTCGAAATGGTAAGTCGATTAAAATGTATTTTTAAATATTTAATTAAAAATGCATACGTAATATTCGAACAATATTTACTGTATCATGATTATGCGAAATAACGCTTTATAGCAGTGTAATATACTCGTATTATAGTTTCGATATTTTTTCACACGTATTTCGTTACTCCGAATAATAATATTTTATCCCTGTCGTCGTTATACAGATCAACAGTAAGGGCGAACCCGAACTTGGCAAATTCCAAGAGTACGTGGATAAAATCAAACACTCAGAAATCAAGGGTCAATTGAAACAAATTTACGATAAATGCAATACTAGTAAGATCATTATTTTTTCCGTTTTAGAAATAGGTAGGCTGTTATTATGGTACCTTACTATCTTCTTTACCCTTTTGGTACATTTTACAAAAAGTTAAGTTATTTTAATTTCTTGTTTTAACTTTTTTTTATATTTTTTTAAAAGAGTACCTTTTGCTTTTATAAATTAAAAATTAAACTTTAAATAAAAAATCATTTAACTCTATACTCTATTATCATATTATAAATACGGCAAAATTATTATCGTATCATAATATAGCACTAAAACATCCCAGTTAAAAGAAAATTTTAAATCCGGTAATGATTACCGTCAGGTTACATTAGACTACATAATATAATCATTAAGAATTTCGAAAATTTTAATCTAGATATAAAATAGATTTGAAAATAACGTAAGTAAATGTCACTTGAAAAGTTGAAATAATCAATTTCATCAGTACATCGCAATGTAGGTAAAGTTCGCTCTTAAGCTTAAGCTGTTTAAATTTAAAACCGGGCAAATACCCAAAATCCCGTTCACAAAAATGGTTATGAATAATTAGCAATTTTGTTAAAATAAATTGTTACCTATTATAATATAGTCGATTTTAATATTTTCAATGTTTAATAATATTAGTAAGAGGTTCCGAAAAATGCGATCTTTCGGAGAAATTCACCGCGTGCGCCTTTAAAGAATCGCCAAAAGTGAGTATATTGTAATATCCATCTGCTACATTTATTATAATATTAAATATTATAATTTAAAATTTTTAAATTAAATTTAATCTAACCGCGTGTTATAGATAAACAGATTAACTTTTAGAATACGTGTGCGGTTCATCTCGACCACTGACCATCGTTCAAATTTAAATAAACTCCATTTTTAGATAACGTGTTACCATTATTTTGTTACCTTATTAACCATACCGACATTATGAAGTATGCGCAATACTGTAATACTACGGTAATGAAAACTTAACGTTTATTTTCTTTTCAAATAGTTTACCAACGCACACGCGTGTTAAAATATGCAGTGGTCAAATTGAACTGCACAAGTTTTCAGATCTTTCCGAATCGTGTTATTCCGATCGTACAATGGTATATTTTCTTTTGGAAAAAGCAAAAAAAAATTATAATTTTAAAATACTGATTGATATTTTACAATCGCCTAAATTAATATTACAATAATAATGTTTTTTTTTTTCTAACTCGTTATAGTTAAAGGAATACGCGATCATGCTGTTAGATACCTTGACGAAGATGAAACCGAAATAAATCTTCACATCAAGTTCCAGTGTACCCCAAAAATCGACACTGCTAAAATATAATCACACATAATAATATAAATATTTCAATAGTGTATAGTCATGTAATAGAAAAAAAAAATAAAATATAAGTACAAATAAATACTAACAAAGTAACAACATTATATTTAGTTTAGCCAAATTATAATTGTATTATTGTAACGTTACCAAAATAAAACTATTTTAGATTCATTAATTATTATACTCGATCTTGTTTAATTATTTTATTCGAATAAGCTAGACAGCTTATCGCAGACGCCTATCCACTCACACGGACGACGAGGAGGGTTGTTACCATAAAAATTGTTAAAGACAAAATTATAACTTTTTAAATATAAAATAAGTCCTAATTTTTTAATCAACACCGTTCCTTATTCGTTTTTTTTTTTTAATATTTTTAAAATAATAAATTTAATATATTGTACGAGTATAGGTAATTATACAATATACTCACTCTCTTTCTATTCAGTCGTTCATAATACTCGTATTATTATAAATGTATAATGTACAAGTGAACTATTCTTGTTGCGGAGTTTAAAAGTTTAATCAACTTTTTTTAGTTACATTTCGTGTATGTTGACGACCATTACAAAATGTATAATTTTACAATACGACGAACAGTTTTCGACAAAAATAAAAAATTAAATCCAGTGATATCATAATCGATTTTATAGGGGAAAAAACCATTACGAGTCAGTGAAAACCGTTACAGCGCCGTGTGATAACCAAAATATATTATACGATATTTTGATTGGATTAATATTAACAATTTTCGAAAATTTACCAATGGATAAAAATTCATAAACTCGATTTTTATATTTATTGGCGATACGATATATTCGTATTGCACGCAATTTTATAATTTAATACTGGTATATAAAAATGAAACTGACGTCAAATGTCGAAAAATTCAGATAAAATATAGCATCGACGTCTCCGATTTGTTTGTAATGCATGAATTTTTCTTTTAAACATGTTTAAATAATCTCTTCGAAATTATTACCTAATCATTTTATCGAAAATATTATAAAATTGTAAGATTCAATAGATAATACAAAAAATCAATATAAGTTTTTAAAACGGCGTATTGATATAGGCAATAATGATACATGTCTGTAGCACAATTTTATTATTGTCGTGTACTTTATATTTTTATATTCCACACTTAAATGAAACAATCGTAAAATATCGGTAAGTAAAAACATGGGATTAACAAAAAAAGATTTGGTGCATGAAGTGAGGGTCCACTCACGCTGCTCTAGGGACAGCTCCGTCTACATATTTGTGTTTGTAATATAAATTTTAAATATTTTTCTTTTATTATTATAATTTAAAATTGTACAAAGGCTAAGCGTAAAAAAGAAATATAAATAAAACATATTGTAATTTGGTCTCCAATGCAATCACAACACGATTAAACAATGAAACAGACAATTATAAACAGTTATCCTGCTTGTACTTGTTATCATAAATACCTTAACTTAGTTTTGATTATCAAATAAAAAAAAGGCGATCTGATACTCTTGCCGCAGGGATATAGGTGTGCATATCATAGTATTTAATTATAATTATAATTTGAATGCAATGATAAACCATTGCATTCAAAAAAACATTTCTAAGCGAAGTTCAGTCAGATAATGTAGATATTGATTAATATATATTGCCGTTTTTTTGTCGTTTTTTCTAATACATAAGGGTCAATTTTGAGAAATTCGAAAAATGACTTAAATGAAATACCAACAATATCCATTTCCCAACCGGAAAAAACATATGCTATTCATTATAATCGGAGCATTATTTCGGGTAGTAAAAGTGTCATCATACTTAAAAAACCAAAAAACAAAAGAAAAAAAAAGACACACATCATTGTAAAACCAATACATTCTTCGCTACGCTCAGAATCTAATATATAATATTTAATTAATATTAATTATATCAAACACATTAAATATGGGTTTATTTGTTTTATTTACTAAAACAAAATAGTATTATTTTTATGAAGTGGAAATAATTCTCAAAATATGGATAGGAATATAAAAAGTTTACTTTTTTGAATATTATTACTAAAAACACATGGTTAAAATTAAAAAAAAAAAAAAAAAAAAAAAAAAAAAATAGGACATTTTAAAAAGTAATAATAATCTAATTATATACAATTAGGATTAAATACATACGTATATAAAAAAAACTTAAAAAATTAATTTTGTAACAAATATAACACTCATCAAAAAACCGATGAAAAATTGAATTACCTTGAGAATCATAGTTTGTATTAAGTCTAAAATCTAACACTTTTACTAAAAATTAAAATATAACAACAAATTATTATAGACCATAATAAAATAAAAAATAACATTAATTATATTTAATATATTGAAAAATTATATTTTTTTCACACTCATAAGATACTAATTAATTATATAACATACGTCATAACTAATAATATTTAAAGATTAGTAAATTACTTATCTAAATTATATTAAATATTATATTATATAATATTATTATATTTATTATTATATTAAGTTAAATACATTTAAACATTAATTTTATGAACACATAAATAACACACATGTAATATTTTAAAAATGTTTAGATATTATGCTCAACATTTTTACTAATGCATATTATTATAAACTGGTATAATGAGTAACGATTACTTTCTTGTTATATGTATTACATTTAAGCAATTAAACATTTTATGATCCAAAATTAAATGAAGATTTATTTTCGGTTATAATTTAAATAATTATTATGATGTAGTGATTACAAAAAACCATGGTGTGTTTTTTTGTTATCACTATACATCTAGGAATGCAAAATGAAAAAATAGATTAACACCAATATTGTAGAAGTACTATGATCTGAAAATTTCCACAAACTTGTCATGTTTTAAATGTTTCTTTAATCAATGATGTACAATATAATAATATATTATGTTCTACAGAAAAAATCTTTAGCAGCCCTTTTTTCATAAAATGTTGGGTCACATAATTCCAATTTAGAAAGCAATCCCATAGCCTCCACTCTAGTTGAAATTTTATACTTTTTTTGAAAAATCATAATTGCTGCTTCTGGTAGTAACAATGTCATTATATATTGAACCTCCTGAATAAAAAGATAAAAACTAAATATTAATATATTCAATGACAAAATAAAAAAATTTGATGATTATATAAATATAATTACACGGAACACATTTGGTGGAACATTTAATACCGTTCGTATAAATGTATACATTTTTGATTTTTGATCCGGATTAAACATTGTTTTTAGAAATTGATCTGCTGAACTTAAATATTCCTACAAAATGAAAATAATTGATATTTAAATAATATCAACAATAAAAAACATTCAATTTATCAAATTATAAAGAAAAATTATAATATGAGTAATTAATAAATAAATAATTAAAATTGAAAACATAATTACAAAAAAATTATATATAATGCAAAAATTATTTTTATAAATTTCTATAAATATTGCTATAAATCAAAATATTTTTAAAGAATGATAAATAAAAACATGAAACATTTATATTATAATATATTATTTATTTCATCAAGTCCTTAAAAATTTTCAATATAATAATGCATTTGATTAACAAAATTATTTAACAAGATTTTTTAATGTTTTTTTATATATTTTGTTAAGAAAATACAATACAAACAATGGTCTATTAGAATTTAATTATAAAAACAATATTAATATAAATCCAAAGTATAAATAAGCTACATTTCAATCTTAATAAAAAGTATATATTTAAAATTAAAACAATTAGATAGGAGTATTCAGGATAAATTAGAATAAATGTATTAATTCTTTAAATTAAAAAAATATATAAGTCAGGCAAGTTCTTTTCCAATTGTAAACAAGGTTCACTTAATTTGTATTTCAAATTTTAACCCAATGAATTTTATGATAAAATATACAATTACATTAAAAACCAATTTCAAAAAAACAAGGGAAGGGATACTAGTGTGTAAAGGATATAGGTGTAAAGAGGATAGTGTTAAATTTTGATTAACATTTGAATGCAATGAAGAATCATTATGTTTGTAAAAATGATTTGGAATGATGTTCATCACATAATATATGTACCGATTAAAATTTTTACATTTATAAGTCTCTACGTTCAATATAAATAAATTATCATAAAACCCCTAAATACCCAAATTTGACAGTACTTTGCTCAGAATCGTTTTTCGAATGTAATGAATAGAGTACGGATTTTGAAGGCATTTGCTTTATTTTTCTATTGCTCTAAAACGAAGCTGTCAACTACAAATTCGAATTATACTACTTAAAATAAAATGCACGATATTTAATTTTGCTTTTTTGCGTTTTTTGTATATTTGTGATTTTTGGTCATTTTTGGTACATTTTTTCAAAATGTGTTCTAAATAAATGTATTTGGAATGTTAATTTTTATTTTTATATCAAAAAACTTGAAAAAAGTTTTAATTGTCCAATGCAATACCGATGATATAGGTAAAAATATCATTTTCTAACTCTTATTTAATTTATTTTTTATAAATTATCTTAAATAGAATAAATTTATTACAGATTAATAATTGTGGAAGAAAAACTCGAAGAAGTAGGCTTGTAAATAAATTTATTATAATACCTTTTTTAAAAAAATTATTTTAAGGAACTAATAAATAATTTTTTTTAAAGCCATTTATAATGCTTTTTATAAAGCTTCTTTAGAAGATTTAGATATTTACTTTTTTTATAGTGCTTTTCTTTAGTTTTTTATTTTTTTTAAATCAGTACTCTAGTAATGAATAATGATGTATCATTGCATTCAAATGTTAATCAAAATTCAACACTATCCTCTTTACACCCTTATCCCTTCTACACCAGTATCTCTTACCTTGCTTTTTACACTTTAAACAGCTATAAAAAAAAACATCGTAAATGTAATAAATCACAATTAATTGGAACTGAGTCAAGTATTTCAGTATCATGTTAAGTAATATGAGAGTATACTTCAGTAAAATTTTCAGACCTTAAAACCCAAAACTGCCAATTTCATCAAATATTATGTACATAAAAATGAGAATTTTACGAAATATTCAGTCCTATATTTTGTGAAATAAAAAATAACTTAACGGTTCTAACATTTTATCACATATATTATATAGTACTTTTATAACTTTCAATACAATTTTAAAGTCTCTAACTTCAAAATTTCCTGAGTTATCGTGAAATATTGAAATAAAATTCGTTGAAATTTCAGTTTTCGTAAAAATACCATTTTTTCTATCGCATAGGGTCAATTTTGAAAAATTCGACCTAAATAAGTACCAATTACATCCACTTTCTAACCGAAAACATATGCTTTTCATGAAAATCAGCACATTATTTAGGGTAGTAAAAGTGTATTCAGACATAAAAACAAAAAGACACATATCATTGAAAAAACAATACATTTTTTGCTTCGCTCAAAATCTAATATTATTTACCTTATTTGGAGGATTTTGTTTTATTTTTAAAAATTCATTTTTGTTTGCAACTATAATCTTATGGATTGCTGAATGTTTCATTTCACGTAATGTATTATAGCTACAGATACAAAAAATAAATAAAATTAAAACCTTTATTTTAGAATTTAAATAAATAAAATGAGAAACTTACATAGACTTTAAAGTTAATTCTTCATTTTTTTTCTCTTCTGATTTTTTTAATTCTTTATTTTTAATCTTTTTTTCCTCTATAAAATAAAAAAACATACAAATAATTTATAAATGTGAAAATTATCTAGGTATAAAAAAATTATACTTAAGTATTATGTATACAATATATTATACTGTATAACATAAATCACATTATTTCACAAAAAATTATCCAATCTGCAAGTAACGTTATATATATATTCACATTATCATGAAGTTAATTAGCATAATAGCATCTTACAATGTAGAATATCAAATTTTAGTTATAATTTGACATATATATTCTATGTAAAAAATTTTTATTAGAGTATTTTATTAATTATGTTTATTATTTATATAAGAAAAATTAATATTTTATAATAAAATCAAATTTTATCATAATGTTTAATAAAAAACAATTATGACAATAAGTTATCCATACTAAATCATTTGAATATCTTTTTATCTGCCATCCATTATTTTTATTATTATTCTATTATATATTAAAATAATGTTATGAAAAAAACCGATTTTAGTCTCTAAGCAAAATATAGAACATACTGATTTTGTAATATCATAAACTTTCGGTTAATGTATCGTTAATAATTTAATTAGATTAAATTTTTATTTCTCAATAATTTTCTTATAATAATCATATCTAATGAAAATTTTCAAAATTAGTAAAATTTGGAGAAATATAAGATATTAATGAATTTGATTTTACTTATATTATAATAATAAAAGAAGTGTATTTCTGAAAAATTGTTTTAATTGGATGTATAAAAACAAGATACTCATGGTAATTATTATAAAACTTCTAGAAATCTATAAATTTTTTACATACGATTAAACAGTAAAAAAATATAGAGGAAAATAAATGAAAATAATGAAATAAATTCAAACATTTTGTACAACCGATTACTGTATTTTCAGATTGGACTTACATTTTATGAAATCAATGAGATATAATATGATTATTATATACCTTGATGCATGGATTTTATCTGCTCTATTGACATTGTGTATTCTAAAACTTAAAAATGATTAAAAATGTTTTGTAATAATATTAATTTTATAATTTTAAATTATCTATTCTTACTAGAATAATCAGGTACATCAGAATCGTCATCAATTTCACAATCAATAATTGGTATAACATCTAATAAAAAATAAAATATGAAATAAATAAATTATGATAATTTCATTTAATAATAATTACCTTCTTTATTATTTTTACTCTTAGATAATACTATAGAAGTCTTTGGTGTTTTTGGTGACTTTGGTGTCTTTGGTAGTTTTGATGTACATTCTACAACATAAAAATAATAATATTAATTAACATTAATTTTTAACATTCACCACATTATTCATCTATTTATATACAAAACTTAAATAAAACAAAAATCTACATTAAACTTTATTTAAAAAATATTACAAATTCACTAAACAATGAAATGATATGATTTCTTAAAATATTAATTTTAAAAATCATTCTTAATTAATGGAGTATAAATAAATAAATAAAAATTGTAATAATGCATACCATTTAATTAATGAACCATACTATGTTATATGATAATTATTCTTTTACAAATATATAATATTAATAAAATATTATATGTGTATTATAGTAATATTAATACACTAAGATATATTTTTATTTTATTTTTATTCTCTATAATATCTATTATACTTGTTATAAACTATGGTTACTATTTTATCACAAATAAATAAAATTATACTTAATTATAATAAATATGCTAAATAGATTTTAATGTAATTAAAAATATTCTTTTAAAAACATATTACCTGAATATCTAACATCATGTTGATCTATTTCTGGAACTACATCCCTAAATACTTCCGAAGTAGGTCGTATTTGATTCATCATTAACAATCAGAATTTAATCAAAATGTCAATAATCTAAATATGCAAATAAAAAAAAAAAAAAAAAAGGATTTTATAACATATGATTTAAGTTTATTATTTACTATAAACAATATTTAATATAAATAGTATTATAAATACAAATCTAAAATGTATCAGTACGTTTTAGTTGTTTCATTACTTTTGAATATGCTATTGCAATATGAATGTGAAATTAAAAGTTCAAATATAAAACATCAAGCAATTTTAATGCCTTTTGATCAAGCCGAGTATAAAGATATAAAACATAAAGATACCATACCAATACATATAAAAAATTATAGTAACATAAATGCGAAGAAAATACACATAACCATTTGGTTGAAAAGAAATAATCAGGTAAAACTGTGAACATTACTGTAAATAATTATATAGTGCCTGTTTCTAATTTAAAATAGTACTCTTATACTAACATTAATCATATTTAAAATTGGTAGTATACATGTTTTAAAATCATACTATTATATTATAAATCAATGACTACATACTTTCCATTAGTATCATAGATAATCAATATATAATTAAATAATTAGAAAAAACCAATAATTGTACCAGAATTTATAATTTAAATACCTATATATGAATAATAATATAATATAATATAATGAATATGATAAAAATGCATATTATATTGAATGGGTTAACTAAAATAGTGGTTTTCCGGGACCCAAATTTTCTTCCAAAAATCTATCGCAACCCCCATAATTTTACATTTACAGAATCAAAAAAGGAATTTCAAAAAACAAATACCAGTCGTAATAATTCTTATATTACTTTATACTTCTAATATAGACATAGTTCTATAGTCTATACAATTTAAAAAACATAAATTTATTTCTATCTGTATAATTAAAAAAACTTCTCGCGACCCCCCCCCCCCAGGGGATCGCGACCCACAGTTTGAGAAACGCTGTACTAAAAGATTTAATTATAATATAATAAAGCACATTATGTTTGAGTACCTTATAATATAATATAAAACATTTAAATTTTTACATGTTTATTTATATTTTAATTGAATATTAAGAGTAAAAATGAACTGTACTTACATACAATATATATGTTTAACAATGTACCACCACAAATTATAAAAATACAAATATATAAAATAAAATAACATTATCACCTAAAACATTATTTAAGGAATATTTGACAAATGAAGAAGTTTTAATTATCAATAAAGTTTATGACGTTGTAACTGACAAAGTAAGAAAACTTATAAACCCTTATATAATAATTATTCAGCAAGATGAAGTACTAGAAACATACAAACTTAGACAATTAAAAGTAAGTTCTAAAATAAAGTAAATAATATTATACTTTAATAATATTATATTTGAGTATACCTACAGATGGTCAATGCTGAAGTAAAAGAAAGAGTGTTCAATAAAGAGACCAATTCTCATTATCTCGGTTGTTATGAAGACTCCAAACGATCTAGTTGTTATACATTGATGACTAACAATATTCCAATAAAATACAGTGAAGTATGCAAAAATATCAATTTTTATCATTGTAATAAAAAATTGTTTACACATTAGAGATTTCTTAGGGTTTTTGTTGTTCTTGTGATATGGCAACAAATATTGACAGACAAATGAAAAGTTGCCAAGGACGAAGTCGTTTTAAACATGTCATCCATACAAAAAAAACTTATAAAGAAGAAATTGAAATGGTCATCAATCAAATGATGGATAATATTACTTCAAACAATAAAACTGTCAAAATATATGGTATGAAATCAAATATTAATAAACAAATACGAGGTGGTCAAAACTGTGACAATAGAATTTCTCCAGAATATGTTAAGGAAGCTTATCGGTATCATGAAAGCAGTCATTGTTTGGAATTCAGTGACCTATGGTTAAAGATACTTTCAAAATTTTTTTTAATTTTTTTTAATTTTTAATATAAATATAGGTATAATGTTAAAAAATTGGAATCTGCATCATATTATTATTCCGTCACAATAAGTGTATTTGAAAAACACATAAAAGATCATAAACCAATATATCAAAAAATTATTTCTAAAGTAAAGTAGGTATTTATTATTATTTAAAAATGTAATTGTATATTATACTTTAATTATAAAAATTCAATAATTATTAATTTATACAATGAATGAAAAATACATTATTTTAAATTTAGTTCATTTACAAATTTACTTTGTAACACATGAAAAAAAACTATTTAAACCACAGTTTTATTTTTTTAAATTACTTAATTCAGACTTAAATAAACATTTACAATATACTGTTTTTCAAAAATTACAAAAATATTATTTATTAAAATTATATTCATTCTATTTTAAAGGCATTCAATAATACATATAAAAACAATAATTTAAAATAATTTAATATTTGTATTTTAATAAAAGTAGCAATATTTATTAACTATAGTTAAATATATTATACATAATTATATCGCAGAAAAAATGACACAGGTTAATCTCTGACAATAAAAATAAAAAAAACCCAAGTATGGAAGAAAACTATGTATCATTGACATTTGAAGGTAATCAATACTATAGTTTAGACGTTGATCGTGATAGACTTTTAATACCTGGAAAATTACTTCCAGTAGTTGAACATCTTTATCCACAAACAATAAGTGATTACAAATAAAATTAAAATACAATTTAATACAATCATAAAATGGCAAATATAAAACATGCAATTAACATTTTCTAGATGATCCAAAAAAATATTTAGTAGTAAACGCAAACAATATAAGTATTAAGGGTGATGAATGTAATAAAATAGGAGTATCATATAAAGCATTCTACAACCAACCAAACAGATGTGGAGAAACAAGATCTAGTTGTTTAATGAACCAACCATCACATTTATGGATGCATGATTTGGTAGCTAAATAATAATTATATTAATTATATGGGTAACATTTGATTTAAGTTTAATAAATTATTCCTTATAGATATTCCTTACTCCTATATATGATTGATTCTGTACAAAATAAAACATCAATGTCCAATTCATACAGATATTGAATATTGATAATTTATCAATGGTTGACCACTTTAGTTCAATTCAGAATATGTATTCCATAAATCAAATTTTCAAATTGTTTATATTTATAAATTGTTAATGTATTAATTATGCAAATCTACATCTACCTAAATAAATAAATTAGAATTACTAGATTAATAACAAAAAACTAAAATTGTAAGTTAATCAATGTACTCAAAATTGACTCTATGCGATAGAAAAAATGGCATTTTTCACGAAAATTGAAATTTCGACAAATTTGATTTCAATATTTCACGATAACTCAGGCAATCTTGAAGTTACAATTTGAAAATTTTATTGGGTATTGATATAGGTACTATATGTATGATAAAATTTTGGAATCATTATGTTAAATATTCTTATTATCTTAATATCTTATTATTTCTCAATACTTTTACAATAAAAATTAATAAAAAAAAAAACAAAATATTTGGAAATTTTTTAAAATTTTATTGAAGTGTAAAAATACTGATATATAAAATATAAATAAATGATATATAATAATTGTAAATCTTCACATATTTCCAAAATATTAGAAAAATATCAAGTATCAATTTTTTTTTATAGGTGTAAAGTTGACATTTCAGTAAAATCGATATTTAAAGTATTTGTATGGATTCTTCTTATTATATTTCAATATTTTACAATAATGGTAATTAAAATTGACAAAATTTTATTGTAGCTTAAATACATTTAACTTAACTCAGCTTGTGAATTATTACATTTACGATTTATTTTATAGCTGTTTATAGTATAAAAAGCAAGGGTAGTGATACTGGTGTGGAAGGGATACAGGTGTAAAGAGGATAGTGTTGAATTTTAATTAACATTTGAATGCAATAATAAATTACATTCGAAAAACGATTCTGAGCAAAGTACTGTCGAATATGGGTATTTAGGGGTTTTATGATAAATTATTTATATTGTACGTAAAGACTGATAAATGTAAAAGTTTTCATTGGTACATATATTATGTGATGAACTTCGCTCAAAATCATTTTTCGAATGTAATGATTTATAATTCCATGCAAATGTTAATCAAAAATTCAACACTATCCTCTTTACACCTACATCCCTTCCCTTGCTTTTTTTAAATACATCTGAAATATTTAATACTGTAACGTCTAACTTATATTGTCATATATTACTAACAAAAAAATTTTAATAAAAATAAATATATATTATAATTACTATAAGGACGCAATGAGTTCAGGAAAGCCTGGGAGTTATTTTTTGGAAAACTTTGTCAAATTTCCACGCAATATAAACATAATACAAAATATAAATGGAACTGAAACATTAAATTTACTATACGAGATGGATTATACTAGTAAATTATTTATTTACACACCAACAAATTATAATAGTGCATTTTCAACAAAGTAGTAACTTATCAAAAATTATATAACTATTCAATTAATGTTTATGTTATAATTATAATAGGTCCTTATTAGAAATTGTAGAAATATATTCAGATTCGACTAAATATGATCTAACTACAATAGTTGCGACAGTTTATAATATTGGAATGAAGGCTAATGTATTCAAAGTGAAATTAATCAAATGTCCATTAAATATACCAGTAAACTGTACTGAAACTCAAAGTCTTGAAGCAAAAATTTTCCCATTTCACAGATTCAACTATATTTTAAATTTTTATGGTTCCCTTATTAAGTCGAACATAAATTGCACATGTAAAGCCTTATTTAAAATACCTAATAAAAATTATATAATTATTTAATTATATTGTATAATAGTACAAGTATTGGATAAATGGAACAAAGTAATAGCTTGGAGATATTTTCTCATTAATGAGGCCAATCGTTGTTTTTGTGTATGGAAATGTGATTGTTCTTGTACATCTATTGAACATCAAATATTTATGCCCAAATGTAAAATAATGTCAAAAGAACATTACAATAATGCTGGTTTTCGAAGTACTTTACCACCAATCTTAAATCACAATACAAAGTCAAATATAATTCATTTAACAATTATAATTATGGCCACATATTGGATAATAGTACTCTCAATTGGTAAAGTAAACCTATACACATATTATACATAAATATACAATTTTAATTAATCTAACTAAAACAGGAATAATAAAAGCTATTGTTGGTCTTTGTTATAAACCAATATCGTCATTTGGCCTTTATATAATATATCAAGAAATATCTAAAAACCTAGAATTTTATATAGATCCTGAAATATGCTCAGTTAATGTTATTTATGACAACAGTGGTTATGCAGTGAATCCATACACTAAAAAAAGAACAATTCAATTAGTTTCAAAGTATTAAATTAATAAATAAAATCACAAAAAATATAATCATTTAATTTGTTTTAGAAAACAAGAATTTATAACAAATATTTTCTATTTCGTTTTAATTGTGTTATGTTTATTAAAAGAAATTGTTTCTATAAGAAATTGTACCAAAAATATAAACAATGCATCTAACGAAGAGGTAGCTATGATATAATATAATAATAAATAAATACATTAAAATATATTCCCTAAAATTATATAGGTTTGTACTATTTCTGAAGCTGATGAAGAAAATGCATTTAGTTATAAAATTAATGAATCTATTTATGGCTCAAAGGAAAGCCAAAGAATAATAGTAATTATACCTATTTTAAAAAATATTACAAAATAAATTACAATTATTTCATTTTTGTTTAGGAATCAAATAATGAATTTGATGAAAATATATCTGACAACTTAACGTCTCCGTTAATAGAATTAACAAAGGGTGAACTTCATAATAAAAATCTTGTAACTAATATAATTTTAATATATATTTTTAACTAATCAACTAATTTTATTAGACACAATAGAACAAAATGAATTAAATGAAGTATCTGATCAAAAATATAATTTACAAATGGATGATGATATAGATAATTTAGTAGATCAATTATTGAAGAATTGTACTGTTTATTATATTAATTGTACAATATCAAATAATAAAATTAGAATATTATATAGCGTAGCTGGATGTTTTGTAAAAAAATACACAAATTTCTACTTTTATCCTTTTCCTCCAAATCAAGTACAAAAATACATTTTAAAATTCTTAATGAAAACAACAATACTAAAATTATGTTTTATGATTCAGACTAAAACATATAATGGTGTTCCATTGAAAAAGGTAAAAAAATTACCCTCTGGACGATATAATGTGGTTTATTACTCTAAAGAAGATGTAATAGAAAAAAAAGAAATTTGTTTATTGCCCAAAGGAGTTGTTATTAATAAATAATTGATAATTTAAAACTTTTTAAACTTAATTATTATATGATTTATTATATTATAATTATATTATATATAATTAATTCTATTTTAGTATAAAATATATATATTATGTATAATTTATTTGTAATTAACAAATAAATATATTTATCATAATCACTCATATAAACGTGTGTTAATCAATAAATAATATAAATTAATATATTATTATAGCTTAGGTATTATTGAAATTAGATAATTATTTAGAAATTAATTATAAATATTGTTATTTATTAATTTTAACCAAATATATTATATATTTAAATATAATATAAACAAAAAAATAAGTATAAACTTGTTTAGGTACCTATGTACCAACTACTAATTTTATAACACACATAATATAATAATACAATATTTACTAAGTTGAACTCTAATCTCTTTATACAGAATAAAGAAACAATGCCGTAAACCGCAATGGCAGAACGGATGAAACCAAATGTTCTGTTGTATGTACCACACGTAGTTACACGATACTAATAATACAGTTGTACCCACATCATATAAAGTACCTAATTACTAATTAGAACTTACTATTATTACGTGCTTATATCATCGATAATCTAATCAACGTACGGCGTGCGGAATGAAATATCAACAATATTTTCAGGGACGACATTCAAAGACAATAGGACCAGACCAGAGTATTTTGAAGACCGTGTTGCCTTTTCTGTCTCTCGATCCAACACTGAAAAACACCATAACAACAATTAACATTTAACACAATACCTATAACATAACACAACGTCGTTTTATAATAACCAGCCCAAGGAAACATACATTGTCGTACGTTAAGCACCTTACTCACGGTGACGACGGACGGTAGTATTCAACCGGCACGAATTCCTCTTGGACCGGAGTTTCATGTCTAAGACCGTTGTTTTCGCGTGCGATTAGTTCGCATCGTAATATTAACAACTGTGGACGGTGAACTGTCGCACCGTAACGCCGAATAATCGCGTTCGGAAATCAGCGAAGTACGGCAAATCAAGTACGACACCAAGCGAAAATCCAAACGCGAATTTCGAGTATTTCAACAATTTGACGCGCGAAGATAACACACGGATAAATAGATAATGGCCGACAAGTATTATTATTACATGGAATATTTTTGTTTACAACGTTTACGATTACGAGTCGCAATCACAGTGCAAGATGATTATTATTATTATATATATATTTATATAGATAAACTATAAAGTAATAAATTGTTATAAGTTATAACGTTATAAGATAAATAAATAAATTTATTCATTTATATCTACGAGTGGACGCACGTTTGTGCAAGGTGCGTGTACACACGGGTGTGGAAGTGAAAACCATGACAAAATAAATAAATAAAAATATTTGTTCATGGTGAAAACTACGTAGATAAATAAATTAGGTCAAACGGCACTAACGAATCCAACTCGAGATAACGGATTACGAAGTTGTCTTAAACTTAAACCGTATTGTATTGTAATATAACTTTTTTTACCATACAATAGTAAAGATGAAGTTTAGAAAACATTTATACATTTTAATATTGTATTTGTGTATAATAATTGTCACGTATTATTATAAATTATTATGATTATAAAATTAAAAATTCAACTATATAGATAGGTGTTGGCCACGGTTTAATAGATAACCGTGGTGTGTAATGCGTAAAGTGGTACTTTGGTAGATATTGGATGTATTAATAAAATTAATAAGATGCGATTATTATTTATTGTCATAAAGAAATTGATTTAATAAATATTAATTTTACAACTATCTAATCATATTTATTTATTATTTCTGCTGCGGAATCGAAGATAATCCTCAATGATATAGTTTTGAAATTTTAAATATTTTACCTGGCGAAGGCAAACAATGAAAGTCGGAAAGTCGACCGGCGATGACGAACTGACGACTCGAAGTGTGTTTTCTCGTTAAACAATAAGTCATTTGAACATTATTATGATATAACTATAACACAACATTGTCGTCTCATTATAATATTTCATAATAATATTATTGTTCGAAAAAAGTCTGTGTTTTTTTTTCTAGTTATACGGACGTAATTTGGTATTTATAATAATTGTTTTACCGTATTAAAATTTATTACGATTTTTTTATAAAAAAAAAATAATAACTATAGTAATATACTAATATAACATAATTATAATATCTAATATCTATAATTCATTATAAAAATGATAAAATATTAAACAAGTGACTTATCGCAATAAAAATATTTAAATAAAATGTGTGCGCGCGTACGTGTACCCAATTAAATTAATTAATTATTAGGGCAGAGGACTTGTAGCTCTAAAAAAAGGCTAAATATGCAAGCACTTATGCACTTAAAAACTCTAAAATATGCACTTTTTTTATGCTATTAAAATTTTATTATATAGATTAATTATAAAAAGTATTTAAAATATAAAACATTACAAATACTAACTAAATTTAATTATACATTTTATTTGCTATACTATTAGTCCACGACCAATAACACATGAATAAAAACTTAATCTTAATGAAACTTTCAAAATTTTTTAACTTAATTTTATTGAAATGTATGTATATAAATTACGTGTTATTAATTCATTCTTCTGACCCTAAAAAAAATTACCAATATGTTGAAATTTTTTTAAAAAAACCTACGGACGAAGTAAATAATATTTTCACCTTGAAAATTGCATTGAATAACTAAATGTTTTTTCAAATTTTCATTTTACATACTCGTATTTTTATATTTATTTTTATAAATTGTTCAAAATATTTCCCCAAAAACCATATATAAGTTAAATATGTCTCAAAAACCGAAAAATATCGAAATATGCAAAAATATGCTCCATAAAATTACAGATTTGGCTTTGTCGTAACATGAAACATTTTTCTATATAGTTGGCCTTTTTTTACGGCTGCGCAAAACAAATATGCAAATGCTATAAGTCCTCTGCCCTATTAATTATTAACATAATATTGAATACCTTCATGAAATTACCTAACAAAACAAAACTTGAAATTAGATTACAAATAAAACACAATGAATAAATGATATACGAGTAAATACAAGTACATTTACGTAAATAGCCAATAGGTGTATATAATTATATATCAAAATAATAATAATTATACCATAGGTACAAAATAACCTTGTCCTGAGTAAATTAGGAAACAGGAAATTATATTCAATAAATTATTAAAACTACAATCCTCCATATTACTCATATATTTTATAATATTGCCTACAAAAAAAATTGATTTATGTATTATCCGAGTTAATGTATTTATAGGTATGGTATGACGATATTGAATATAATATATTTATTATTTATTTCTAATGTGTGTGTGCTATACAAATTTAAAAAACAATCTTTATAAAGACCGGTTTACACTTTGCCAAAGGCTACAGCTACAGCTACACTATCGCAGTATCGCCGTATCAGACGATTCAGACGCGGTCGTATTTGACAGACATTTAATAGTCTGATTGATACCCTGTTCCTGTGGGTCTGTTCGTTATAAGTTTAGGAGTGTTTCGCGCATGCGAATGATAAAAATTGTAGTCACTCCCTTATCAGTCGCCGGCTATCCTCTCTCCACGACTAAATTACATAGTATACAGAGCGAAAACGATATGACTTTGTTTAAAAACACAACGGCCGAATACGCTGTATGACATACCGATCAGTGCAGCCGGCACAAGGGATTATGGGATTTGTGTAGCCAATAGTCCATGTTGGGCGTGATTAAACGAAAATTGGTATCTGCGCACTCCTAAACTTATAACGAACAGGGTATACACTCGGACACAATCAGACAAATATCAAACATAACATATTATACATAATTTGAGCAAAGCAAAAAATGTATTGGTTTTACAATGATGTGCATCTCTTTTTTATGTATGTAGATACTTTATTTAGGTAATTTTTCGAATTTCCCAAAATTCAAAAAGACAAAAAAAAATGATGAAAAACGGCATTTTTCACTAAATTAGAAATTTTGACAAAATCGATGTCAATATGTCACGATAACTCTGGCAATTTTGAACTTAGATTTGAAAATATTATTGAATATTTACATAGATATTATATATTTAATAAAATTTTCAAACATTAATTTTTCTACAAATTATAGAACTATGAATGTTTCCTAAAATTATTTTTTTCTCTATATAATGTTTGATAAAATTAACAATATTTTGGGATTTAAGGCCTGAAAATTTTAGTGAAGTATATTCACATATTATTTAACATGTTACCAAAATATTAGAAAAGTCCCAAGTCTCAATTTTTTTTTTTTTTATGTAGATGTTTAAAGTTGAAATTTTAGTGTAATATTTATTTACAGTACCTATTTATATGGATCCTATTATTATTTCCTCGATTATTTCTCAATAGTTTACAATAATATTAAATATAATTTATAAAAAAAAAATTTTTTGAAGCTCAAATACATATTACCATTATTATTTTTCATTGATTATAGAATAGAATTTAAATTATTTACTTACCGGAATTTACGAGTATTACCCAAATTTCTCTTCTTTTGTCATTGGGAAATGGAAACATTTTTAAATTTGGAAATTTACTTTTAGATTTACCACAATTTAAATACTGACATTTATTTCCAGCCATATTTAAAAAAAAAACAAAAAAAGTCAAGTCTATATAAGTCACGAATGACTTTTCCTTTATCTATGATGTCGACCATAAAAAAACTGAATGAGAATGAGTGCACGACTGTACAAGGCACAACGTGTATGTCAAATTGTCAACACTTCAACAGTGTTGATAGTTTAAGCGAAAAAAACTATAATATTAAAGTCAAATTCCCAATTATATTTTTACAATAATCTATTATTAGAATAGTAACGTGAGTCACCATGCGATAAGATTACTACCACGCCTTCTAACTTCAATCATGCCCCACCACTTTAAATTTCAGCACCCCTTCGTGTTATTCAACTACTTATAATAGGGGTACTACCACATTCCACAGACTATATGAAAATAGTAAACCTTTATATAATTTATTATATTATATTATTTTAGATTCTGAGCGAAGCGAAGAATGTATTG